>BTPG01000002.1:269383954-269837183 GCA_036245525.1 Semisulcospira habei | reverse complement strand
TTTTCTTGTATACTTGCACTAATTCTTACGAGATCGGTGAGTGGGCCTAGTGTGTTCAGATGACTAGTCAATTATCTTCACTGATTGAGCACTGCTGACACACATACCGTCATAGTACTTCAGCCTGACACAGTATGATAGACTTGCCAAAGTGGCGCTAACTGCAAAGCGAGTCATTAGTAATACAGCTCTGACGCGACATATCACGCTTCGTTACATCGCAGACCGAGCGCGAACGCCAGTGAACCGCGACTTAACTTTTTCATCTGCCCAAAGCTCCCTCATGACACCTCTCCCCCTTACCGCGCGCAAACGTCGCAACACACTAAACTCCGAATAACCTCCCCCAGATTAAGACGACACGTGCACATTTTTAGGGCTGTATAAGCGCAGAATCGACATGAAATGAAGGTCTGTTGCCCCATTTCAATTCAGCGTAGCGGGTGAGTCTAGATTGACACTGAACCCTCAAGTACCTCCTCCACATAAAAAACCCCAACTTAAATAGTGTGACGGTACAGTGAATGCTGAAAGTCTAGGTTTGTCTCAGGTGGAAGATATTCACTGCTTAGATGCAGGGTGGCCGCGCGGAGACACTCACTGGCGGCATCTGGCGATCAGTTTAATCGGATTACTCGTGTTGGTGGTGATTTCAAACCAAACACGTTTAGCAAGTGTTTGAATAAAACTGATGCAAGGAGAAGTTGTCATTAGTGTTTTCTTGGCGGGTCAAAATGTACGGAACGCCTGTCAAGCGAGGACTACGTTAGTAGCCGTTCCCTTTTGTTCCTCCCTTCCGACTTATGCCCCCCCCCCCCCTCCTCCACCCCCAAGGCAAACTCAGTATATCGCGGACAGAAATATCGCGGTCCCGTGTTAGGACCCCAGCAACCGCGATATATCGAGTCAGTGCTGTATTGTCTTTTGAGTGGCACCACCTCGAAGGGAAAAAATGGTTATGAGGTTATCAGGAAATGTATGAAGTGTAATTTAAACTTCTTTTACACAGTCGTTTCACAATAATACTTGACCAAAATCATTGAATTATTTTAAAAGGGTTACTCTGACAAAATGTATGAAATGCATGTTATCTATTACAACTGCCTTCCGATTTTCTCAGTTATCTCAAATTTAAATGCCTCCCCACCCCCACTTTCGTCTCAAAGGTGTGCTATACGCGCATACAAGTACGGTAATGCTGAACGCACACACAAACTTACATGTTTGGTTAGTCGATCGAGCCGTTAAAATCAAGTTAGTTAGTAAGTTAGTTAATTAGTTGCGTATACCGCCGAGCAACGCCGAGTGAGCAGTTTCGTTAATGTTTGGTGGTGTTGGGAAACAGCCAATGACAAGAGACTAGCTCAGCCAGCCATCCGGAAATCAGCGAGTGTCACTTTCAGCGAACTTCTATCATCTGCATAAGGCTGGTTGGTTGGTTAGTTCGGGTTTAACGTCCACAGCACCGAGGTGATCATGGACGGCCCTGACGGGCGGGTTATGGGGGACAGGGAAATCTATTGCCTATGGAGTACGACCTGAACACTGATCAACTCAGGCGCACTCCAACTGTGCCACTTTGATTTACCAGGACCTTTCAACGGACATGCTATTGAACAAATCCGTTTTTTTCCCCCTGGATTGTGAGTCCAGCTACCGGGGCCGGGACGGGATTCGAACCCACGACCCGGCGATTCCCTTCGCTCTCCTGCTCCGACGTTTAACCGCCTGAGCTATTTCGAACTCATTCCTCAACCACTGTAGCTTGAGGATGTTTAATAAATCCATGTACCAATGTCTCCTGTCTGATGTGAGTGTTTTTGTATATCTGTTCCTCAAGCTGTGTAAACGCATCAGGGCATAGAGCCATTAGTACAGCTGGGGCGTATGGCTAACGGTGTTCACATGCAGACCGCCTAGGCGTGTCAATTTTAGCTCCGCTCTCTCGTGCAGCAATTGCGCAACGAAAGAGGTCAAAGTGGGCGGCGCAGACAGGCTGTCTGTGATCACCAGTTGTGCCAAGGGACATAAAATCGAACCAGGGGTATATAGTGTCCCAGATCGAACTAATGAATACCTTAAAAATTGCTATAATGCACCCTAAATTTTAAAATGGCTAGTCTCTGGTCATCTCTGATGCCATAGGGACAATAACCCTTAACTAACGAACGAACGAACGAATAATACATGAATGAATGGAGCTGTTACGTGTTTGATGTAGAAGGTCTTCAGTCAGCTGCAGTGTACACTTTTATCAAGCTTTACGCCTCAAGGTCTTTAAAAAGACTCTTTTTATCACCGAATTATGTAGCATATCATTACCACTGAGCCCGATTAGTCCGCGACTTCATCATAGCCCAGGCAATGAATCCTTAGGACACACAAAGGGTCAGAGAGAGACAAAAAAAAAGAAGAAGAAGAAGAAAACAACTGCAATTTACGGCCAAGCTGCTCAGGATGGGCAATCACGCGTGACGGATCACTGACCGCACGCGTGACGGATCACTGACCTTGCCATCCTGCCATTCGCCATGCTCTGACGAATCGGACGTGCCATTGGCTCGCCAGGTGTGCAACGCGGCTATACGCTAACGAGGTAGTGCTATCTATTCAAGTCGGTTTACTTCTATTGATAGTGCGGTCCCCGATCACCTGGGTGCCGGGGGACTTAAAGCCGGAAAACGTAACGTAAAGCCCCGGGCATCAGCGTAACTGACAATCTCAAGCGCCCCTGCAGAGTGCAAGGGCTCGTGAGAAACTTATGCGTACATGCGGCAATGCACGTGTCTCACCCGTTTGTAATTTTAAGAGGTGGATTCGTGTCCAGAACGTTCGCTTTTTCAGGAGATCTATAAATTCCGCGGCTTGTAGGTCAAGAAATTGCCCCCGGTAGCTGGACTCACAATCCAGGGGGAAAAACGGATTTGTTCAATAGCATGTCCGTTGCCGGAAAGGTCCTGGTAAAATCAAAATTGCACAGTTGAAGTGCGCCTGAGTTGATCAGTGTTCAGGTCGTACTCCATAGGCAATAGATTTCCCTGTCCCCCATAACCCGCCCGTGCTGTGGACGTTAAACCCGAACTAACCAACCAACCATCAAGAAATTGCGGCATCAAAATGAATGGAGGTCAATCGTAAAATAAATGACTTGCAGCAGTTTTCATGCGCCCACTTAATGTAAACAGCCGGTACTAAAGTGGTCACGCAACAGGCGTTTCATTTGCTTAGCCTATGAAACAATGGTAAGAGGAAAAAATGGAAAAGAAGTTGAAAGCTTCTTTTCTCCGTCAGTTAAGACATTGACCCAAGCTCGTGTCTGCCACCTGCCCCCCCCCCCCCCCCCCCCCCACCCCCTACTCTATAGAACACGGCAGCGACACACGACATGCCTTACTAGCAGTACATACAAACACAACTTTATTTTCTTTCATCATTAAAGGAAATGAAACATAGGCGTTATTAGTACATGTATCACACGTCACAGAGGTGTGAAGAGGTCGAGGTGTGAAAAGGTCGGCGTTCTGGTGTAATAAGCGCGAACACAACATTCATCCGTTTCCATCAAACCCCTCATAAACGGCCACATGTTTACTGCTGTCTTTTTTTAAAAAATGGGTGACCTATCGCAGAAGGTTCAGCTGTAGTACTCTACACAACACACCCGTAGGCGCTTATACACGCTACCAACATGTATACTCAATATTAGAACATGTTTCAAATGCTAGAGAAAAATATATATTACAAAAGCAGTCTAAGCCTTAATAAAACACCGTCGTTAAAAGCGGAACAGCAATGAAAAAATGAAATGCAAATGAATCTTCTGTGTATAAGTGAGAAACCAACCAACCAACCAAGCAATCAGTCAATAACCACGAAAAATAAAGATGAAAATAGCAAACAAAGGAGACGAAAAATAATTATAAGTGTCTTCGAATAATTCAAAGTGTTTCTACACCCCGACCCCCACCCCTCCCCCTTCCTCCCCTTTGGTTTACATTAATATCGATGGAAAAGATATTGGTGTTTTCACCGTCGCAACTTACAGCAGCAAAGAACATACTATGGAAACAAAATTGTATTACATGTAGATTTTTTGCGTTTCATTTTTTTCTGTGGGGTGTACTCATTCGTGCCAGTGTTAAACCTTGTAAAGAAGTACCCAACGGAGAAAGAAACACGCTTAGAAAAGACGGGTACAACACAATTTATTAATATTTCGGGTAAATACCCTTTGTCAAAATAGACAAACAAACAGAGAGATTTGCCACATTCCCCGCTTCTGCCAATGAAGATAAGTAGCGGCTAATCTCTCTGTTTGTTTGTTTGTCTATTTTGACAAAGGGTATTTACCCGAAATATTAATAAATTGTGTTGTACCCGTCTTTTCTAAGCGTGTTTCTTTCTCCGTTGGGTACTTCTTTGCATATTACACGCTTGGCAGTCACCTTTTGGGTCTGGATTGATTAAACCTTGTAAGACCCGCGCAACAGTAGAGATAGAGGAAGATGTGTTTTATTTCATCAAAGTGATTGCCCAAGGGCGGGATTTGACTGCTGAAAATTGCCGACACAACTAATTGATGTCTTACCCCAAATGAGACTTTTCTATCCTTCTTTACTCGCCGTTAGATGGCCTTAGTAGTCAGCTCGGTGTTAGCCCTAATAACCACCTCTACCATTCTTTCCCATCCATGGGACTGTAGGCACACGTACACAGAGGTTTTCATGTATTCATAACCTAGTGGGTGCTGGTATGTGATTCTGAGCATTTCGGCGAGTCTTTGGGGCTTACATTAAAACTATCACCTGCTCGCGCTTCTGAGTAAGGAATTTGAAGCCGTGAGATGAGAATCTCAGGTCAGCACTGATGTGCAGGACGTTTGAAAACCTAAAGCGCCTGTACAAATGTGTGCTAGTTTATGATTTCTTTCCTAGAGCTTTTAGACCTGAGAAAATGATTTGTTCTCTGATATGTGCGGATACACATTAAAATTTATTTGTACAGGGGCGGATCCAGGGGTGTCTCGACGGGGGGCCCGACAGTCCTCCCTCTCCTCCCCCTCCCCCGCCCGTCCCACGTTTTCAAAACTGTGTCATACAAAAGAAATTCAGACCAAAACAGTGACTATCATGCGAGCATAAATTCATAACAAGGAAAGAAACGCGCTTAAAAACAATTACAAATAAGTTGTGTTGACATTATTTTTGTTATTCTTTTTTTTTTGGAGATTTTCTTTAAAATTGTACTATAGTTTTGTAACCGTTCTCTCTACGCGTGTTTCTTTCTTTCTTTCTTTCTTTCTTTTTCTTTTTTTTTTTGGTTGATGGGGTTTTCTGAAACATAATTATTTAGAGTTTGCAGAGGTTACGATTTTTATTTGCTAAAACGCTTGTTCTTTCATCTCGGGACACAGCACCTCGTTTGGCACTTTTTTTTTTTAATTTTAAAAGGAAGGACTAATGATATCTACATGCACTTGTCCTCCTCCCGGTCCTCCACACCACCTACCTAAAAAAACAAGATTATTCGGGCACTTCTGATTCTTATATGGTGTTAATTTTCTTATTGAAAGGAATGTTCTACCTGGAGTTTCTGCAGGAGCAATCACCTTGTGTTTGACAACAACACTACACTACCAAGTACTCCTCCGTCTGATAAACAACACAGCCATTAAAATTTGTGAAAATTGTGATACTGTTCTATACACTCGCAAACTCCTCCATATGAGGAACACAGGGTCAGATCACAGAAATATTCATTATCACTCATGATGTATACAATGAGGCTGAACACAACCAGGGAAGAACCAATCTTGCTTGCTGGCACCCCGTTGGAGGAGGTGGAGTCCTTCACCTATCTTGGGAGCATCATAGACAAAAAAGGCGGCACTGATGCAGATGTCAGAGCACGAATCGGTAAAGCCAGAGCAGCCTTTCTCCAGTTAAAAAAAGTGTGGAGTTCCAGAGAGCTGTCACAACACACCAAAGTCCGGATTTTCAACTCCAATGTAAAAGCAGTTCTCCTATATGGAGCAGAGACTTGGAGATTGACAAAAACCACAGTCAACAGAGTACAGACCTTCATGAACAGTTGCCTTAGAAGAATTTTAAAAATCCACTGGCCAGAGAAGATCAGCAACGTCAGACTCTGGGACAGAACAGAGCAGAGAACAGCAGAGAATGAAATTGGGCGAAGAAGATGGGGATGGATCGGTCACAGCCTGAGAAAGCCAGCTTCCAGTATCACTAGGCAGGCATTGTCATGGAACCCCCAGGGAAAGAGGAAAAGAGGTAGGCCGAGAAACTCCTGGCGTCGAGACCTCCAAGCAGACATCAAGAGACTGGGAACCACCTGGAGTAGAATCGAAGGAGAAGCACAGGACAGGAGTTGCTGGAGGTCTCTCGTCGACGGCCTATACCCGGGTAGGGGTGACAGGCGTAAGTAAGTAAGTAACTCATGATGTATACCTCTTACTGACGATTACTTAAGGGTTAGTTCAAAGTTGATCAAAATCAAGTCATTTCACACATCCCCTCTGGTGACACGCATCAATGACCACATTGCTACTCTGATGGGCACTTGTGCATGTCCACGGAAGACAAAGCTATGCAATCTGTGTGAGGCTGGAGACCCACTGTGCTCAGAGAGTGTTGTGTGACAGGATTAGGGGATTAGCAATTACCTGTGACACCGGGGCCAGTCGGCTGCTCACCCCGGGGGAGACACTCACAGCGCAATTGATTTCTCACTTTCTGCTCACAGTTGGCGTGTACACCGGCGAAGACTTAACCCTAGATGACTGCCGCGTATAAGGATGCAATATCATTTATATGGCACAAAAAGAGGTAATGCTTTTCACGAGCCCCTGTGACTGATGGGGAACATGAAACTCTATGCCTGGCTGAGAGACTGACATGGACCCCAGTTCAGCAATGATCGGACACTTTTTCAAGGCTAGGGTTTGACCAGCAGTCAGCGGCTTATTACCAGATGGCTGCCTCAGTCTGAGGATGCAATGAAAATTGTATCGCACAGCAAGAGGCACTGATTTACAGGAGCCTCTGTGAGTGCGGGGTACATGGCACTCTATGTCTGCGTGAAGTACTGTGACAGGTGCAGGTAAGGAAGTGATGATATTTGACTATAGGTCCATGAACACACTATGCTCACCCACCGATCCCGTGAGATAATTGTAAAATACACCATACAAGAAAAGATGAAGAATCGAATAGTAAAACACAACTTCCCAAAATAACCATCCAAATTTTTTGTTGTTGCCAAGGCCTCGTGCCCCCCCCCCCCCTGGATCCGCCACTGATGTATACAATATATGTGTATTTACGTGTGTGCCTGCGACAATATTTTTTAAATACATGAGAAGCTTTTTTTTTAAGGGTTAAACTTTTAGGACTTATTATCTTCGGTTAAACTCGAAGGTGATATTAAAGACGGGGCACCGAGTAGGGCTTGAACAAAATGTGACTCCGGCTGGATTTGAACCCGCGACCTTTCTGACGAGAGTTAAACACTTGACCACCGAGCCTACCAACTCCCCGAAACGTCATGCTAGCTGTAGCATTTATGGGGGAGGGTGTGTGTGTGTGTGTGGGGGGGGGGGGGTGGGGGGAGGGGTCGGGGGTCGGGGGCGCAGTATGCGTACCACTGATTATAAAACAGTTGTGAAATGGACAGTTCAGGGGGCGAGTCCGAAATAGCTCAGGCGGTTAAACGTCGGAGCAGGAGAGCGAAGGGAATCGCCGGGTCGTGGGTTCGAATCCCGTCTCGGCCCCGGTAGCCGGACTCAAAATCCAGGGGGAAAAAACGGATTTGTTCAATAGCATGTCCGTTGAAAGGTCCTGGTAAATCAAAGTGGCACAGTTGGAGTGCGCCTGAGTTGATCAGTGTTCAGGTCGTACTCCATAGGCAATAGATTTCCCTGTCCCCCATAACCCGCCCGTCAGGGCCGTCCATGATCACCTCGGTGCTGTGGACGTTAAACCCGAACTAACCAACCAGTTCAGGGGGGAAAAACGGATTTGTTCAATAGCATGTCCTTTGAAAGGTCCTGATAAATCAAAGTGGCACAGTTGGAGTGCGCCTGAGTTGATCAGTGTTCAGGTCGTACTCCATAGGCATAGTTATGTCCCCCCCCATAACCCGCCCGTCAGGGCCGTCCATTATCACTTCGGTGCCGTGGACGTTCGTTCATTCAGTTTACTGTCCCACTGGCACCAAGGTGATCGGGGACTAACATTGTTTACTTTAGATAACGAACACATAAAAGGGTAAAGCTTTCATTCTGTCCTTATTGTTATAAAATACACCACACTAGGTCTTCGCAATTTAATAGCCAACAACGGTCCTTATATATAAAAATGGTGTGTATAATTTATTTTCATATTAAAATCAGGGTTAAAGTTCAGGACCACTTATGTAGAAGGAATTAAGAATTCTAATTAAGAGTCTATATATATATATATATACGTCTACTATAATTTCAAAAAAGGTTAAAACCAATTTAGACGTTCGCCATAAAAGTTTGGTCCTTGTATTTTATTCTTATCAAAATTAACATTTTAAGATAATAAGAGACGTGATTAAATAAATTGTAAAATAAATAAGAGACATGATTAGATAAGTGTTAAAGATCCTGGTGTGACCTGCGGCATCACTGTTTTAGATCAGTTGTGAATTTTTCACACTCGTCTGCTGATCCTACAACCTACCGACAGGCCACTTGGACCATAGGATAAAAAAGAAAGTTCCATTTTAAGACTGACTAAGATTAATAGTAGCATCTTTACATTAAGTGGTTTTTAAAAAAAAAAAGGGGGGGGGGCCTGAAGGTTAAGAGCGAGGGTTAAATCTATTCCAGCCTTACATAGAAACAAGATTAAAATACATAAAGAGATATTTATTAAAAAGATTACAATCAGAGACTGTGTGAATAGGGTGAAAAATAGAGTGCGCGAATCAACACGCGCGCCCTCAGATCAGTCTATTTAAACTAGTAGTCCCTAGAACCGCGCCGACCATTATGATGACATCGGTACTGGCCGATTCCAGGATGTCATGAATAGTAGTTACCCCTGGATACGACTCTCTGATTACCCTGCATTCTGCGGCGAAGGCCCCACACCCAAGAACAGCGTGATTGGGAGTGAAGCCCTCGCCACAGCGACAGACGGGGTCAGACCATCGCACAAGCCAACTATTTGTGCAAGTCATACTCCATAGGCAATAATAATTTCCAACGAGAATGGTAATTTATAAATACTGTGTTCTTTCTGAAGTCTATATGCTAGGACGCCCGGGTGCTCCCGCGCCAAAACTCTCTTTTCACTAGAATAATTGTTTTTAATTTGTTTCGCTATGATGATTCGTGTTTCTTTGGTAGTCATGCGGAGCCGCACGGGCTGAGCGCCAGGTACGTTTGCGGCGCCAGCCCGGGTGGCACCGTCTGCAGTTTCATTTCCAAGGATACCAACATGGGACGGGATCCACTGGAGGGCAGTGTCAATGCCTCTAATCATTAGCTGGTGTATACTCAGTTTTATTTCTAGTACTATATCTTGGCGACTAGACCTGTCCCCATGTTTTATGCTTTGCAAGGCAGACCTAGAGTCAGCGCAGACAAGGAACTGGTACATCTGCAGTGGCAGAGCCAACACGCATTCTAATGCCATCAGAATCGCAGTTAGCTCCGCCGTGCATACGGACCAGTCCCTGCCTAAGTTATAACTAATAGTTTTTCCCAGAGATGGAATAAAGACGCCACACCCAACATTTCCGGAATCATCAATTGATCCATCGGTGTAAGCTATAATAGCATGCGGATAGTTGGCGTCAAGATATTCCAAAGTAGAAACTCTTTGTATATGTGGATCGCTTTTTTTTTTTTTTTTTTTACTAATGCCTACAACTTCAGTCTGGATTGTTGGCGCAAGGAGGGTCCAAGGTGGTACAGGAGACAACGGTGCCGTGGACGTTAAACATGGAACTAATCAAAACAGTCCAATACCTTCCTTTGTTCACAATAAGACAGATTCACGTGAGCCCCTGCAGTGGCGGCGTTTGTGATGCGCTGTAGTCTAAAAGCGAATAATCTTAGGGTGCAAATACTTTGTACGACCTAGTTCTGCAAACAGGAGGAGCAAATTCAATTAATGCCCTGCGGTCCAAGTGAACTATGATCATCTATGACACTGTTAGCTGAACAGACTTGATGAGCTCATTGACATGGGGAGTTGGGAGCGGCGTGTGTTGTCTAGTAGACACGCCCTGACTATTTACGTCCCACTTGTCCATTCAACCGAATCTGTTTGCAAGAGGCACAGATTCGCATGTGTTCCGACGGAAGGGGTAAACATACTCTACGTGTCTTACTGGCGGAGATAGGACCCATTTGCATTCACCTAAGTAGAGAAGGTGGAGGCAATAAAAATAAATGGCAAACTCTCGCAATTGGGCGCAAACAACTGATACGTTTCCTGTACTAACATGCACTTGACAAAGGCACAGACAGACATAGAAAGGCATCTAGCTAGAGTATACTTATTGGTCAATAGTGTTTACATCTACTTCCTCTCTCAAGGGGAGGTCATCAGGTGTTTATGCATTTCAGCGTGCCTTTGACACGACAGTGCAAGGTAGTCACAAAGATTTCCACTTCACACAGTGCTCCTTGCTCACCTAAACAACATAGATGTAGCTAAAACCAACATTTACTTTAGATCTAAATAGACCTTTGACTGTTTTATGGAATAATGTTGGTCTACGTCTTTTGGAGAAGAGATAAAATTGGACTCTATTAACTTGAATATGTAAAGCTATCAAAGTTCTTGGCAGTGGGAGGACTTAGGAGGGTCCTTTGACACATTTACTAGTGTTTATATCTGTGTTTTTTAAACATGCATTATTTCAGATCATAAGGAATAGATGATTTGAGAGAATGCAATGTTAAAGGTGAGAGAGAGAGAGAGAGAGAGAGAGAGAGAGAGAGAGAGAGAGAGAGAGAGAGAGAGAGAGAGAGAGAGAGAGAGAGAGAGAGAGATGCGCTGCTGTGGTTTGTATAGAATTTCTAAGACGTTATCAGCATTATGTATGCAAGGGTTTTGTAACTCAATATTCAGAACATACTACAGCTTTGACAGTATATCGCGATCCCAGAAATATCACGGTAGGGAACTTGGATCCCGAAAAAATGGATCCGATCGCGGGCGCAAGTGAACCTTTGTCACCAGCCCAAACCGCCCCCCCCCCCCCCCCCCCTCCTGTAACTTCTCTTCTTTACGGCGCGTACACCTCGCTACACACTAAACTCCGAATTACCTCCTTCAGATTAAGACCACAAGTGTAAATGATTATGGTTTTTAAGCGCAGAATCAATATGCAATGAACGTCTGTTGCCACACTCCACTTCAGCGGTTAAGATGCTCAGAGTGGCAGGTGGGACTAGATTGACACTGCACTGAACCCTCATGGACCTCTTCCACACGAAGAATATACATGCAGGAAAAGGCCCTGTGGCAGGCCAATGACATCTGAAAGTCTAGGTTTGTCTCAGGTAGAAGTTGCTAACTTTTGAGATTCAAATGCCCCCCCCCCCCTCTCTCCCCCCCCCCAAACCTTGGAGATACTCTTTTCACTTATGTACTTATCATACCTCCCATCCATTCCCAGTCAAAAATGCTACGGGTTTCCTTGTGCTGTTTTGAACAAAAAGGCCGTTCGACACTAGACTTGACAACTTCTCCTTGCTTCAGCTTTATCTTAACACTTGCTAACGTGTTTTGTTGAAGTCGCCAACAGGGCCAGTAATCCGATTAAACTGACGGCCAATGCGAGTGAGTTACTTTTCACTTATATGAATATGGGAAAAACAGGTGTGCTTGGGATATTCCTAATTAAGCAGCCTTTCTCAAAGTAGTGTTTTTACACTTAGCCTGAAAGGAATCAGACAGACCTACAGTTTTATAGCTAAAAACGGTTGTTTGTTGACAGATGACAAAACAGGATGTAATTGGGCAGTACTGATTCTTCTGTGGTGCTAATTTCCTGAATAAAAGAAACTAATTGCACTTTTAGTTTCTGAATATAGTTACTGTATTCTCCCAGTGTTGACTATTACATTTTAGAGTCCCTCGGTACTATTTAAGTGATCAGAGGCTATCAGAAATATTTTCGGAAAGTTTGATCGCTTGTATTAATTTTGATGTTTAGAAAGTGGTCTGAAACCGGTACTAAAGTGGAGGGGGAGAAAGAGCCGGAGTACCCGGAGAAAGAAGGCCTGACGGTCCGCCCGAATTAACGGTGACACGTACTAGAGGGAAAATTCCGACGCCGATACCCGATATCTTAACATTGCATTCTCCTGATTGAATCTGGCTTACTGTCCCTACTTACTATTGAAGCATGAGGGACTAGCTGGTTTATCTTATAAGATTGCATTCTCCCAAATCATCTATTCCTTATAAGGAACAGTGCAACCGGCTAACCACTACGCTGATACACCATGTGAATAATACCACAATACTGCGCTATATACCCAATATCCTTATGTGAGGAAACTGATGTAGATCAAATAAGCGGAGTCGTGGTCTCGAACGACGTATACACGGGACGACGACTACTGAAGGATTAGGGCCTTCAGAATACAACATCAACAAAACAAGCACATTTCACACATCTATCTGGTGACAATGCAGGTCTCGATGATTACAATGATGCTCTGATGGGCAGTGGTGCATGACCACTAACACTCACCGCAAAAGACAAAGACCGCACTTTGAGAGTGGCTGGCGATCCGCTATGCGGCTGCATTCAGTCGTAATGGGATTACCGGATTAGCAGCCCGTTACTAAACATCAAAGGACTTTATCATGGGTCGTGATCTGAGCAACGGATGATATAACTCCCGCCCCCGCCACCTCCCCACGATTTGTCCCTCATACGCTCATTAGCGTGAGTAGGGACGGTAAACTGGACTTCTGTTACCTCCCCACGAGTTACACCCGGCCGTCATCCGCTAACACCGCCGCCGGAAGGGGCACAGTGGACTTCTAGATTTCTGATTGATAATTGCAATTGCCTCAGTGGACGTGTCCACAATTGCATACTTGTACTTAGATGACTGCCTTGCCCGACGATACAATGAGGATAGTATCGCACAAAAAGCAGTATCGGCTCATGTAAGCCCCTGTGGCTGAAGGCGAACATGAAGCTTTGTGCCTAGCTGAGGGACTGGTCGGGGCACCAGATCAGCAGAGATTGAACACTTGCCCACTTTCCCACAGTCACCAGCTTATTACCGGATGGCTGCCTTTGAGAATGGTATGGCAATGAGGATGGTATCGCAAAGTTTCCTTGATGACTACATGTTTAATGATTGTACATTGCTTAACGTCCCGACAGCAACAAGACTTTCTCAGGACGTGGATGACTACATGTGCAAGGGGGACATAAATAGTAACTCGCAAAGTAAGAGGTACTGATATGTTAAATAGTATCAATCAATTACCTGAATCTCCCCATGTCGGACGATGGCCACCATAATTGGTAAATCCCTTTGGCTAATTCATAATCCAAGAACGTTCTACTGACACCATTAGAGCCAGCCACACATTCCATAGCTAACCACAAACGCGCATGCGCAAATATGCAAATATGTGGCCACATTCCTTCTTCAAATAAAGATAAGTAGCGACTAATATCTCTGTTTGTTTGTTTGTCTATTTTGACAAAGGGTATTTACCCGAAATATTAATAAATTGTGTTGTACCCGACTTTTCTAAGCGTGTTTCTTTCTCCGTTGGGTACTTCTTTGCATTTAACATGCTTGGCAGTCACCTTTTTGGTCTGGATTATTTATTGATTGATCGATCGATTGATTGATTGATTGGTTGGTTGGTTGGCTGGCTGATTGACTGATTGATTAATTGATTGATTGATTGATTGATTGATTGATTGATTGATTGATTGATGATTGATTGCCAGGGCTGACAGGGAAAAACAGCCCTTCTCTGTCCATTTTGGTCCTAGTTTTGATCTATATTTTATGTATCTGCAGCAATGTTTACTCTTACAGTTTCAGATGCGATTCTTAAATGGTGTCTTCAGGCTTGTCTTAGAGCTTTCGGGATGTCTCCACTCCATAGCTTGTACGCTAAGGTTAGAAAACCATCTCTGGAGCTCTGCCGGGTCTTCCTCACGCTCAGCTATGCTCTTAATGTGAAAGACTGTCACGACAGTCCAGCTTATAATTACGTTTTAATCCTCTTTGACATTCACCCAAACGAATTTAAATGTTACGTCTTCTTCTTCTTCTTCTTCTCGAACGCCGTCACACTTGGAGTTTGGCTCTCAAAATGAAATCTGTGGTCTTCTGTAGCGCCTCCACAGGCCCGTACAGTAAATGTTACGTGTCCAACAACATTTGATGGCGGCCGGAGTTGAGGTCAAGGAAATGGAGAAAGCTCTTTTTTAATCACTAGTAAGCATTCATGCGAAACATTGTGCTTAGGGATGTGAAATGTCTTGTACTGTATGCAATATTTTATCATGGGCTGTCAGTTTGATGCCCTCAGGATCAAATGGCTAAGGAATCCAACTGTTCGTGCATGGCTAAGTGATTACGTACGTATACATGCCATGGTTTTAACTCCAAACTTTCTCATGATTCTAGGCAGCTTTGTTTGTAATCAAGCAACAATCGGACCCGTTCTGGGCGCAACGTTGGGTCATTTTGTATTTACTAAGTACACCACACAGTAGCTTGTGAAGCACTTGTGACGTATCCAAGCAAATTACTTAAATACAAACAACTGGGCAGAGTTATCGCTTAAGGTAGTTCCCTGCACAACGGGATTGCAGTATGAATCAGCAAGGCCAGTCATGAGCCATGTCGACTTAGTGCTAATATGTTGTACCAACACAACATCATGCTGCCAACAAAGCTGAAACTTCAGCTAATTAGTTAGTTAGTTAGTTATTATAGTTTTATAGTGAGCAAGCGACTAAGATGATCTTAATGGCGGCGCTGTCATGGATGCAAAACCTGAACAGTGTACAGAAAACACTACCTTCAGCAGGAAAAGCTTCACATTGGGAGTTAAAGACATGGTAATCAAGTTGTCTGGAATGCACAATGTTAACAGATGGAGATATGGCGGTCGATTTTGGTTGGATAACTTTACATGCGTGGATCTCGCAAACCAAACGTCTGAGCGTAACTAGATTCATGGGATAAAATAAAATGTTGCTGATTATTTCCAAAATAATTAGGGTGGTCATTGTGAAAGTTTTACGTACCAATCAGATCAAAATGGCTAAAAGAGTGAAAGTGTCAAACCCTGCAAATCATACAAGTAAATGAAGGAAGACTTGAAAATGTAACTCCAGTGTAGAAATTTCAGAAGTTTTTAAGTACCATCCACTCGACTTCCTTACTATATTTGTTCAAAATTTACTGCACTATGTATTATGGTTCTAAACCATCGCTGTAAAGGTGGTTGATACAGGCTATTATTTTTTTTTTCCTCTGCATTGAAGACAACACAGTCTCCTCTTTGAATGCTGCCACCAACCAGTACCTTCGTCTGAGGGTTACGAGCATGGAGCAGGTCTTAAGCTACGGTTCCGTAAGCACCAATCCGATACGAATACGCAAACCCATTACGGTGATGCAATTTTTCTTAAAAAATGCTTCTTTATCGTTCAAAGTCGGATACATTGGGCATATAAAAACACACAAACATGATTAGGACTTGCACGAGCCTTTTTGTTTCGGACCCGCATCGTATTCAGATCGAATTCGTATCGGATTCGTGTTTGTGGAAGCGTAACTTTAAGCTACAGTTTCGTAAGCACGAATCCAATACGTCATCTTTGATCGAAGTTAGATGCGAATTTATTTCCCTAACAGGCATATGGAAACAGATAAAGATAAGGACTGGCACAAACGTTTCTGATTTGGACCCGCTTTGGATTCGGATTGAATTCGTGTCCGATTTTTGTTATGGAAGAATATCTTAAAGCATATGTTCTGTTGTCAAGCTACCAGATTTGCACAGGCACTGATCTGACTGGCCGATTCCGAACTTCTTGTGGAGATGGCAGTTCACTTTGTTATACCCTGTGAATAGTCGGAAGACGACCCTACGGGCTCAGGTGTGATCAACAAATGGTACATTTGTAACTGTTTTGCTGTAGATGGAATGTTCATGCGGCTACTTTAATCCAGACCAACAAGGTAACTGTCAAGCGTTTACAATGCAGAGAATAACCCAAAAGAAGAAAGAAGAACGCTTTGAAAGGACAGCTACTTTGTTTTCTGCTGGGCTGTTTTGACAGTTTTTCTTTTGCATAGGACAGTTTAGTTATTTGTTTGGATTTAACGCCGAGCAGGTGACTAAGGCCATATCACCGCGTGCATAGGACAGTGTTCTATCCACTTGAGTTATTGCGGATCTCTTCATTGCCAGTCTGTCTGCAGTTTTATTACCTCTCACACTGCAGTATATATATGGAACACAACTGTGTGCTGTGTGCAGATGAGAGGTTCATCATCATCATCATCAGTCCCTTGCCCGAACTGGGCGTTGGGGGGACTGAAAGGCAGCAGCAGCAGACAGTGCTCTCCACTGAGTTCTATTTTGGGCGGTGGCAAGCAAGTCTGGCATCTCGAGTTCGGTCCATTCTTTTATGTTTGCGACCCAACTCTTTCTCTGACGACCTCGCCGACGACTTCCTTCGAGAGTGCCTTGGAGGATAGTCTTGGACAAGGTGTTGTGTCGGGTCACGTGGCCAAACCAAGCAAGCTTGCGCCGTTTCACGGTTGCCAGAAGGGGTTCATGTGGGCCCACCAGGGAAGTGACGATGCTCCGTACATATTCGTTGGTCTTGTGCTCGCGGTACGAGATGCGGAGCAACTTCCTCAGGCACTTGTTCTCAAAGGCCTGGATTTTCTTTTCTGAGTCTGCAAGCAGTGTCCAAGTCTCACAGCTGTAGAGTAGAATAGACACTACGAGGGACTTGTAAAGCCTGTACTTGATGGTGAAGCTGATGGAGTTACTTCGCCATATCCTGTCCAGCCTGGCCATTGCGGATGTTGCTGTACCTATCCTGATACGGATCTCTGCTATGCAACTACCGTCTTTGGACAGGGTGGCTCCCAAGTACTTGAAGCTATTGACCTCTTCTAGCTTCTGGCCGTTCATGTGAATGTTGCTGCTGCTGTCGCTTGTGGTGTTGATCATCACTTTGCTTTTATCCGTACTGATCTCCATGCCATAAGACCCTGCGCTACTTGAAAGTTTGTCTGTCAGGTTTTGGAGCTCACTATTGCTGCCTGCCATGAGGTCAATGTCGTCTGCGAATCGAAGATTGCACAGGGATCTGCCACCAATAGAGATTGAAGTATGGTGGTCGTGGAGGGTTTCCTGCATGATCTTCTCCAGGAATATGTTGAAAAGGACAGGAGAGAGCAGGCATCCTTGACGGACACCGATCGTCGTCCTGAAGAACTCGCCTGACTGATTGTTAAGTAGAACCGCGCTGCAGGCGTTCTTGTAAAGCGCTTCTATCATTTGGATCAGTCCCTCCTCTATGTTGAACGATCTCATGACTTGCCAGAGTCCGTCGTGCCAGACGCGATCAAATGCTTTCCTGAAATCAATAAAGTTGTGGTAGAGTTCGCGCTGATGCTGCAGATGTTTCTCGATCAGGATGCGGCAGTTGAAAATCTGCTCTACAGTGCTTCTTCCAACTCTGAAGCCAGCCTGTTCTTCTGCCAGCAGTTCCTCGGCGAAAGTTTTGAGGCGGTTGAGAATGATTCTAAGCATTACTTTGCTAGGGTGACTTATCAGACTGATAGTTCTGTAGTTCTGGCACTGTTTCAGGTTTCCTTTCTTGGGGAGCGGGATCACTAGAGACTGTGTCCATTCTACTGGCCATTTCTTTTGCTCCCAGATCTTTTGACAGAGTGTAGTGAGGACCTTTGTTGTTACTTCTCCTCCATGTTTCAACAGTTCAGCAGGTACGTTGTCTACACCTGGAGACTTTCCTCCCTTCAGGCTGCGTACGGCTGCTTCCACCTCTTCAGCTAACACTGGCAGGTCTTCAGCCTTCCTGGCCCCAGCCTGGTTGTTTTGGAGGATGCTGGTGTCTGGCTCAGCCTTGTAGTTATACAAGTCTCGGCAGTACTCAGTCCATCTGTTTAGTACAGCAGTGTTTTCCGTAAGGAGTTGGCCGCTGCTGTCTTCGATGACTGTGGCTGTTCGCTGTTGAGTCTTGGTGAGGGTCCTTAGCGTTTCATAAGCCTTCTTGCTGTTGCCGTTTGCCATGCCCTCTTCCACGCTACAACACTGGTCTTCAATCCAATCTTCTTTGGCTTCTTTCATCCTCTTCCTGATCTTCTTGTTGACAAGTCTGTACTTGTTTGCTGATGTGAGGTCTTGGCCTCTCTTTTTCTTCCAGAGATCGAGGATGTCATCGGTGACCCAGGGCTGTTTGCGCTTCCTCTGCTTCCCCAGCACTTCTTCTGCTGTAGAAAGTAACACCTCTTTTATATTTCCAGCAAGGGTGTCTACATCGCAGTCCAAAGTAGCCAAGGCTGCAAATCTGCCTCCCACCTGGGCTTGGAAGAGCTCTTCTACTTCCGGGTCTTTTAGCTTCTGGAGGTCGAATCTGATGCGAGGGTTCTTGCTATCTCGTTTCAATGCCAGCTTCAACTTGAGGCTAGTAAGGACGAGGTTGTGGTCGCTGCCAATATCAGCACCAGGAAAGGACCTCGATGAGAGGTTAGTCAAAGACAAAACATTCAAGTATTTATATCCGCGTGTTTATTGGTCCGCAGGATGGAGAAGGGCATCAGTGAAAAACGCAGTCGCATCAGATGTCTCTGGAAAGTTCTTCACTATGGTAGCGCCAGTCTTTAACCCGCTGTGAGATGGCCTTAGTTGCCTGCTCGGCGTTAAACCCAAATAACTAACTAACAGTCTTTAGGGCTTGTAATTGTGAACTGTCGTTGGTGGTGCACTTGCTGGTGGCAACATAGATCTCTGCTTCTCTATCTCCTGGGTATTGGATGTAGATTCCAGATCTTCTGTCTGTGAAGTCAGTTGCAGACGTTGGTCCAGACATTTTGTGGGTAGTAGGTCTGGATGTGATCTTTCTTGTAGGACTTGCGTTCTGCATTACACTGGGTATCCTTCTTCTGCTTCAGCAGGATTAGGTGTTCAGCTGTGTGATTCTGGGAAGGATTCTCTTATTTCTTTCTTCTCTTTGTTCTTGGGGAATCTCCTTTGGTTTGTGATTTAGGTGATTTGATTTCTCTGTTGAAGGATTCTGATCTGATGAACAAAGATGAAGTGCTTTACGCTAGCCTTTTTTTTACCCTGACATCTTCTGTCTGATCGGGTGATCCTGCAGTCATTTAAATAGCTAAAATGGGAACAGACCGTATATTTAACAGGTTTCAAATTTACCATTTGTTTGCTTGTTGTGACTCAGAACCGTCTACATTTGCGTTGATACAGCACTGTATTGTTTAAGACCATTTCTTGTTACTTTTGGAATCTTCTCTCCATTGATGTACAGATTAATTAGTTCATAACAAGAGAACACACATTAGCTGCTTGCGTTCATATGAACACACACACGAGCTGGCTCGATCCATACCAACTGCTGACACACACGAGCTGGTTGCATACATACGAACCGGGGACACACACGAGCTGGTTGCATTCATACGAACTGGGGACACACACGAGCTGGTTGTATTCATACGAACTGGGGACACACACGAGCTGGTTGCATCCATACGAACTGGGGACACACACGAGCTGGTTGTATTCATACGAACCGGGGACACACACGAGCTGGTTGCATCCATACGAACTGGGGACACACACGAGCTGGTTGTATTCATACGAACCGGGGACACACACGAGCTGGTTGTATTCATACGAACCGGGGACACACACGAGCTGGTTGTATTCATACGAACCGGGGACACACACGAGCTGGTTGTATTCATACGAACCGGGGACACGTGAATAGCAGCATCTTTTGAATGGTAATCAGTTCCCAGACACATTTATCATGCTTAAATACCAACATAAATGCATGTTATCAAATGATTTTAGCAAAGTTCATAACAGTTTATCTGTTTTTAATCATCGGCTACATCCATACAAACCGGGGACGTCTGATTGTATCCCTACAAACTGGGGACGTGTGTGTACAAAGTTTCATCATCTTAAAAGCCCATTGTTTTCAACTTCACAGCCCAGTACTAATATATTTGTAACAAATGAACATAGATCTATGTGCTAAAGAGGTTGAAAGCAAAATATCTTTTATCAGATCTTTGTATTTGAGCATGGGTTGTAACCATACGAACCGGGGACCCGTGTGTATAATCCTATAAAAGTGTGTGTCCAGATACACACACCATGGGTTGTAACCATACGAAACGGGGACCTCGTCAGATTTTGTTCATATTTCACCAGTAACATTGTTTTGAGTCATAATATACGTCGCAAATGATAACTCAAATCGTCTGGAACCGGGGACGTCCCCGGTTACAGGAGGTCCCCGGTTCGTGGGTGTATAACCCGTGTGTGTCCCCGGTTCACGGGATGTACATACTCACACACACACACACACACACACACACACACAAACATAACATAGTCACATAAAAATGATCCCACGATCAATCTTGATATTGTGTTGCTGACTGATAAAAGCAATGCCATCAATAGGCAAATGCCACCCATCTCCAAAGGGCATAGAACCAAATTAGTATGAATTGAAAGGTCTTACCCTCAGGTATCTTAATACCAAGTTTGGGTTCGAAGTTGTTAATATATATATATATATATATATATATATATATATATATATATATATATATATATATATATATATATATATATATATATATATATATATATATATATATATATATATGAGAAAAAAAAAATTATGTCAAAATATAGCTATTTTTTTTACCTATTTCCTGAGCCTCTGTGACCTTCCACTTTGTGATAGGTCACTCAAATTGGTATGTTTGAAAAGGTCTTGCCACAAAGTATCCTTGGGCCAAGTTGGAAGACTGTGGCTTGAGTAGTCTCCGAACCAACGTTAATGTTTTCGGCAACGACGACGGCAGACCGGACACACAGAGCACCACTGAACCAAAGTAATAGACTAACTTTCGCTTCGCACGTCAGTCAACACTAAAAAAAGTGAATGCGGTCTTTTCACTATCTGTGACCTCATGTAAACGCTGTAAAAATAAAATCTTACCTTAAAATGCATCTCAGCACCAGTCTGAGCATTGTTTGGTAATCCCTCATCGCTTGTTCAAGTTTACTGTCCCACCGGCACTAATGTGTAGTCTTTCATTGTAGGTTTAGCATCTAAAGCTGCTTCCCCTCCTCCTTTTTCATCCGGGCTTGGGACCGGCAAGGGCGGAGTTGTATTTCTTTGCAGATATACACCCAAAACGCACACAAGACTTTAGAATTACAAGGTCCTACACTACTTTCAAAACATAAGCTTGCGCGCACATGGGTCACGGGATCAAATGTCATATAACCGCAAGATGAGCGAAACTTTTTTTTTTTTTTTTTTTTTTTTTTTTTGTGTGTGTAAAGAAAACTTGAATACCTTATTAGTCACAGGGGGTACAATGCATGGTTCCTTTGACCTCCCTCAGGCCTCAGGTCAGTGTAGCGAACCCCGGTGACCCGTGCAATACCTTGACTTATCAGATACTAGCCTCACGTATTTGTATCCCCACCCCAACCCCCCTCCCCCCATGCACACCCCCCCCTCCCCTTCACAACACACATACACACACACATACTTTAAGACCCAAGGTCCCATTTCTCAAATGTTGGAGATGTTGCATAACCTCTGTGTAACAGAGCTGCATATTGATTGACCATGATAATTCAAGGGTAGTGTCAGATTAGATTGGCGTCTTCAGGAGACAAGCTAATCTGACACTACCCTCGAATTATCATGGTCAATCCATCTGCTGATTCAGGGTCCCGGGCGATATGAGGTAAGACACTTTCACAAATACTGCCGAAATGTTCTAAGAACACATGACAGGGTCGGATCACTTTACACCAGGGGAGGGGGTGAGGGAGAGGGGGTCCAAACTTCTTGTTTGGGACCCTGAACCTGATACAAAAGGCCTCCACGACCCTACACTTTGCTTCGACGGGGGCCGAAAAACCGAAAAATCAAACAGTGAGGGGTGAGGGGTGGGGGTGGGGGGTGGGCGGCGGGGGGGGGGGTGGGGGGGGGGAGTAGTTGACAAACTTTGTTTCCAGGGATCGGGAAAGGGGGGGTGGGGTAGGCATCAGACCCTTGTTTCCAGGGCCTGACAGATCAAACCAGAGGGGGGGGGGGGGGTGGTAGTGGTCGTCAGACCTTGCTTCCAGTGGCCGCAAAATCAAATGGGGGGGGGGGGGGGGGTGTCGTCGTCAGACATTGTAATCAAACGATGGGGGGGGGGGGGGGGGGGCGTCATACCTTGCTTTCAGGGTCCGAAGAATCAAACAACTGGGAGAGGGGGGTGGTCGACGGACCTTGCTTCCAGGGGCCGCAAAATTCAAACAACCGATGGGGGGGGGGGGGGGGGAGCGACAGACCTTGCTTTCAGGGGTGGAAAATCAAACAGTGGGGAATGCAAGGGGGGGGGGGGGGGAGGCAATGCGATAGACCTTGCTTCCAGGGGCCGAATGAACAAACAAGGGAAGGGGGGGGGGGGGTCCAAACACCCCCGAAAAGGGACTTTGTTATAGCATTTTTACAAATTTTGGCTCTGGAGGGGGATCCATGGACCCCACTCCCCACTGCCCCCCTCCCTTTGGATCCAACACTGCACCCCCTCCCCCACCCTTGACCTTTGCAATGAGTTGAGTAAATTGGTATGAAGAGGTAGGTCTTATCATCAGCTATCAGCTACCTTTGTGCTAAATTTGATTGAAAAAAAAAAAAAAGCAAAAATGTTGCTAATACCTAAATTTCTATCAGAAACTGGCATTTTACACACATTTGACAGATTGTGATTCTGACTTTTCCTAAGTGTTATCCAAAACAGTATGCATAGATAGGTCTTCCCATCAGGTATCTCTGTAGCAAGTTTGGGTTTAAAGTTGTGTTTGAGAAAAGAACATCTGTTGTCAAAATGTGGCTATTTTGAACCTATTTCCTGAGCTTGCTCTTGTGACCCTTGACCTTACCGAGGGATCAACCAAATTAGTATGCATGGAAAGGTCTTACCCTCAGGTATCTTTGTACCAAGTTTGGTTACATTGATTACATTGCTTAACGTCCCGACAGCAACAAGACTTTCTCAGGACGTGCCTGCACTGCTTGTGAAGAAAAACAACTAAACAGAATATTAAATGCATGTCGCCAGCCGGTCCAATACATTAAATAAAGCTACAACATGGGGCCTAAATAAAGCTAAGACCATTTAGCAACACACATCCAATATCAAGAGCTACAGGCAGCGCAGACAGTAGGGAGAGTTTAAAATAGGCAAATACAGGTGAATGGACCAAGAGTACATAGAAACACATACCCCAGAATACAGAAGAAAACCCACCCTGTGGGGATGACCAGGGTGACCCTGGGAACTAAAACGTAGTTACCCCACCCAAGTCCCCCAGGGCAGACCCGGGTGGGGGGTACCAAGTTTGGGTTTGAAGTTGTGAATAGTATTTCAGACAGAAAAAAAGTTAAAATATAGCTATTCTGGACCTATTTCATGAGGCCCTGTGATCTTGACCGTTGTTAGAGGTCACTTAAATTGGTATGTTTAGAAAGGCCTTGCCACAAAGTATCCTTGGGCCAAGTTTGAAGAATGTGGCTTGAACAGTCTCCGAGAAAATGCCAACGTTAAAGTTTACGATGGACAAACAACCACTGGCCCAAAACATACTCACTTTTGCTTCGCACGTGAGCCAAAAATGTACTACTCATACATACGCACACACACACACACAAACACCATACCACACCACACCACACACACACCACACACACATGTGTACACACACAGGGAGACAAAACCATCAGAGTGGGTTACCTACCATTTTATGTGAAAATGGGTTCCCATATTTCTATTTATTCTAGGGCTCTGGAGTTGATGCGAATGTTTAGAACTCACCTTGTAACTAAGCTCTACAACTTAAAATAAAAAAAGACATTTTCTAGAAACAGAGCCACTGGATGGAGAAAAAATGGGTTTCTACCAATAAAGTGGGTGCCACTCACTCGCATTACAGTAGAAATGGGTGTCCTTGTCAAATCATTCATTTTTTTAGCATGAACATCTCAAGAAAATTAGGTGTCTGTAATAAGGTAAAGTTCACTGAATGTTTGATGCTTCTTTTCCACATTTATTTGATTGTTGTCCTTCTTTAGTCAACTTAATGTATATTCCTTCTTTTTCCTGCATTAAAAATGTAAAGCACAATGACACAACACACACTGAACAAATACCTCACTAAAAATACCTCTGGTTGATTTTCTAATGATTGTTTGGGTGGGGTTGTGGGGGGAGGAGAGGGGAGGGGAGGGGTGGGGGTGAAGGTGGGGAGGGGGGTCATCACTTTGGGTTTTATAGAGCTGCTGAATGCTCTCTTATGAATGAAAGATTTTAATTATCCCTGGAATCAGGTCATTTCTGAGGCACGCAACGCGTTGCACATCAAACCACCCACAAATACACATTTGGAGTGCACCAGATGGATCCAGTTGGACAAGTCCCACATTCCACACTATAGGACAGCTAAGACTGAGATTAGCAATCGCGGCGTTTATGGCGCGGTGCAAGGTTTAAAACTAAGAAGCTATTGTTTTTAGAAGCGTTTTGGGCAACAGTTTTTATTAAAAAATAAAAACTGTTTTAAAATCTCTCCTTATACTCAACTTTTGTTAATGTTAAAAGTGTTTTCATTTACAGGCCTGTCATAACTGTTATGCATCTATTCCAACGTAATAGTGCTGGATATCATAGTTTTCCCATTGTCGCCTTCTCTCTTCACTCAGCACTCGACTTTCCAGTCCTTCCCTCAAACACGCAGCATTCACACAAACAATACTTTACTATTACACCCTTTGGCAACATTAGGTGTTTTTTTTTTCTTTTCTCTCTGACCTAGCATTACATACTGCACTAAACGACCGACTGCAGCAGATGACGCAACTAACGACACTGACTGTGTGACGTCATTTGCATTCAATCAATTTGTGCATACAATCTGACAGGAGTTGCAGTCAAAACGAAAGCATAACACCAACAAACCCACAAACAAAGCAACAGGTTGAACCAAAAGACACAAGACAACAGCAGCCTCACCCAAAGTCTATACGTCCTCTCTCACACTGCGCACTCGTACAATCACTTCACTTCTTAGCAACCGGCGCACGAATATAATTATAGGCTAAGTCAAAGAAAAACAGAAGATAGTGGTGGAAAACCCTTTAAAATAGAAACAAAGAACGATGTTTCAGATCTAATATTCTTCATCTGACATGGAAACAAACGTAGAAAACGTATAGGCTAAGTCACTGGTGAACGTATACATCAATCTCAAATTTCGAACTAGACATGACCTTTCTCCACATCACCCCGGAAGTACATCACAACTCAACACTTTTTTAACAAAACAACCACACCCTCAAATAACAAACCTAATTTTGTAGGAACATAAACAATTTACTCCCTCAAACAACAAAATCCCCCCCCCCCCACACACACACCCTTCCTGACCCATATCAGCTATGAAGTTATTTATAGCTGAGAAGGGTGATGTCACACACACACGCCCATTTTCAGGGTTCTGTGCGCACAACACACACACATTGTTGGGAGGGACAAGTTTTCAAACACACTACAGGCGTGTCTGTTAAACACAAAAGTGCATGTATTAACGCCAAAATGAGAAAAACTGATCTTTTTATTTTTTATGAATTTTTACCCCAAGACAATGCAGAAACAACCCTCAGAAAAAAATGGGTGTCTGACTTGGGCACCCAGATTTTTACACACACCCATTTTCCATAAGGATGGTAAAGACAGTCACCCATTCCAGATCTGTTGTCTACACACACACACACACACACACACACACACACACACACACACACACACACACACACACACACACAGAAGCACAAAAGCCTCACAGTGGGTTACCTACCATTTCATGTGAAAATGGGTTCCCATAATTCTATTTATTCTAGGGCTCTGGAATTGATGCGAATGTTTAGAACTCACCTTATAACTAAGCTCTATAACTTAAAATAAAATAGACATTTGCTAGAAACAGAGCCACTAGATGCAGAAAAAATAGGTTTCTACCAATAAAGTGGGTGGGTATCTCTCTCACACAAAACTGGCATTACAGTCAAAATGGGTGTTTCACAACATTAGGCGTCTGTAATAAGGTCAAGTGCATGGAATACTTTTTTTTTTTCGCATTCATTTTTTTTTTCAACTTAATGTGTATGTATGCAGTAACATTCTTAACATTGTATGGTGCAAAATTGAATGAACACTGGCCTGTAACCTTTCGATTATGATTTTTACAGAGGAAATCTTTTAAACATTGCTACGTTTTGTCCTTCTGAAGCAAAACAGTTTATCATGGCATTTATGTGAGAATTCTGGAAATTAAACGACTTTAGGGAAAAAAAATGTAATCTGCAGTTTGAGACAAACAGCAACAGAGCATTTTGAATATTAACCCTTATTATTCGGAAGACACCAGTGTGTGCAACAAGTGTGACTAAAATAGTCCAAAGGGTAGTGGCAGAATAGCTTGGCTCCTCTAGGCGCCAAGCTATTGTGGCACCACCCTTGAACTAATAATGCCATTGGTCTATGTCCTCGTCAATGTCACTTGCATATATCATCATCATCATCATCATCAGTCCCTTGCCCGAACTGGGCGTTGGGGGGACTGAAAGGCAGCAGCAACAGACAGTGCTCTCCACTGAGTTCTATTTTGGGCGGTGGCAAGCAAAGTCTGACATCTCGAGTTCGGTCCATTCTTTTATGTTTGCGACCCAACTCTTTCTCTGACGACCTCGCCGACGACTTCCTTCGAGAGTGCCTTGGAGGATAGTCTTGGACAAGGTGTTGTATCGGGTCACGTGGCCAAACCAAGCAAGCTTGCGCCGTTTCACGGTTGCCAGAAGGGGTTCATGTGGGCCCACCAGGGAAGTGACGATGCTCCGTACATATTCGTTGGTCTTGTGCTCGCGGTATGAGATGCGGAGCAACTTCCTCAGGCACTTGTTCTCAAAGGCCTGGATTTTCTTTTCTGAGTCTGCAAGCAGTGTCCAAGTCTCACAGCCGTAGAGTAGAATAGACACTATGAGGGACTTGTAAAGCCTGTACTTGATGGTGAAGCTGATGGAGTTACTTCGCCATATCCTGTCCAGCCTGGCCATTGCGGATGTTGCTGTACCTATCCTGATACGGATCTCTGCTATGCAACTACCGTCTTTGGACAGGGTGGCTCCCAAGTACTTGAAGCTATTGACCTCTTCTAGCTTTTGGCCATTCATGTGAATGTTGCTGCTGCTGTCGCTTGTGGTGTTGATCATCACTTTGCTTTTATCCGTACTGATCTCCATGCCATAAGACCCTGCGCTACTTGAAAGTTTGTCTGTCAGGTTTTGGAGCTCACTATTGCTGCCTGCCATGAGGTCAATGTCGTCTGCGAATCGAAGATTGCACAGGGATCTGCCACCAATAGAGATTGAAGTATGGTGGTCGTGGAGGGTTTCCTGCATGATCTTCTCCAGGAATATGTTGAAAAGGACAGGAGAGAGCAGGCATCCTTGACGGACACCGATCGTCGTCCTGAAGAACTCGCCTGACTGATTGTTAAGTAGAACCGCGCTGCAGGCGTTCTTGTAAAGCGCTTCTATCATTTGGATCAGTCCCTCCTCTATGTTGAACGATCTCATGACTTGCCAGAGTCCGTCGTGCCAGACGCGATCAAATGCTTTCCTGAAATCAATTAAGTTGTGGTAGAGTTCGCGCTGATGCTGCAGATGTTTCTCGATCAGGACGCGGCAGTTGAAAATCTGCTCTACAGTGCTTCTTCCAACTCTGAAGCCAGCCTGTTCTTCTGCCAGCAGTTCCTCGGCGAAAGTTTTGAGGCGGTTGAGAATGATTCTAAGCATTACTTTGCTAGGGTGACTTATCAGACTGATAGTTCTGTAGTTCTGGCACTGTTTCAGGTTTCCTTTCTTGGGGAGCGGGATCACTAGAGACTGTGTCCATTCTACTGGCCATTTCTTTTGCTCCCAGATCTTTTGACAGAGTGTAGTGAGGACCTTCGTTGTTACTTCTCCTCCATGTTTCAACAGTTCAGCAGGTACGTTGTCTACACCTGGAGACTTTCCTCCCTTCAGGCCGCGTACGGCTGCTTCCACCTCTTCAGCTAACACTGGCAGGTCTTCAGCCTTCCTGGCCCCAGCCTGGTTGTTTTGGAGGATGCTGGTGTCTGGCTCAGCCTTGTAGTTATACAAGTCTCGGCAGTACTCAGTCCATCTGTTTAGTACAGCAGTGTTTTCCGTAAGGAGTTGGCCGCTGCTGTCTTCGATGACTGTGGCTGTTCGCTGTTGAGTCTTGGTGAGGGTCCTTAGCGTTTCATAAGCCTTCTTGCTGTTGCCATTTGCCATGCCCTCTTCCACGCTACAACACTGGTCTTCAATCCAATCTTCTTTGGCTTCTTCATCCTCTTCTTCTCTGTCTTGTTGACAAGTCTGTACTTGTTTGCTGATGTGAGGTCTTGGCCTCTCTTTTTCTTCCAGGCTCTCCTCTCATCACAGAGATCGAGGATGTCATCGGTGACCCAGGGCTGTTTGCGCTTCCTCTGCTTCCCCAGCACTTCTTCTGCTGTAGAAAGTAACACCTCTTTTATATTTCCAGCAAGGGTGTCTACGTCGCAGTCCAAAGTAGCCAAGGCTGCAAATCTGCCTCCCACCTGGGCTTGGAAGAGCTCTTCTACTTCCGGGTCTTTTAGCTTCTGGAGGTCGAATCTGATGCGAGGGTTCTTGCTATCTCGTTTCAATGCCAGCTTCAACTTGAGGCTAGTAAGGACGAGGTTGTGGTCGCTGCCAATATCAGCGCCAGGAAAGGACCTCGTTTGTGCTTTGTTAACGCTGGATTTGAATCGTCGAGGCAGCAAGATGAAGTCAATCTGGTTATGGACCAGGCCTCCTGGCGATTGCCATGTCACTGTTCTTGACTTCTTGTGTGGATGGAGGGTATTAGCAACGGTGAGACGGTGACTCTCTGCGAACTCTAAAAGTCGCAGGCCTCTGTCATTTGTTTCTCCAAGGCCAAAACTTGCCAGCTGTTCCTGCCCATTGTTGGTAGGCGTCAGGGCCGATCTTTGCATTCCAGTCACCGAGGACAGTCAGAATGTCTTTCTTAGGTGTTTTCTTGATGATGTTGTCCAGTTGTTCGTAAAATTCTTCTAATTCTTCATCATCATGGTCTGCTGTTGGAGCGTATACTTGTATGATAGTGATGTTGTGCGGTCGGGCGGAGATGCGGATAGAGATTAGTCTGCTTGACACGGGGGTGCAGCTGATGACAATTCCAACCACCTCTTTCCTTACGATAAAAGCTACGCCATGTTCGTGCTTGGTTTCTTTTCCGCTGAACCAGATTTTATGGCCTTCATCTGTTGTTGTTTCTCCGAAGCCTGTCCATCGAACTTCTGCAAGTCCTACAATGTCCCAGCGATAGCGCTTCAACTCGTGGGTGAGTTCCTTCACTTTGCCGCACTGGTAGAGTGTGCGAACGTTCCAAGTTCCGATAGTTATTCCTTGCGTGGGCAGCTTGATGGTGGGTTTGGTTCCAGTAACACACTTGTCGCCCCCACCCTGGAGACCTCCAATGGGGTGCGCGGTCGTTGGTGATCCGGGCCCCGACCGATCCGGCATGTTATTCTTATTCTGTTGCTTGTCCATCAGTCCTTTCCTTGCATATATGGCAGTGTACAAATTTGAAGCTTTTAGCCTCAGTATGATGCAGGTTAAAAAGTGTGGAAAAATATGAAAGACAGAAAAAGAACCAGACGAAGAAACTAACACTTAACTTATTCTACCCCAGACACACCAGAGCAAAATAAAGATCGACCATGATAGTTCAAGGCTGATGCCAGAATAGAGTGGCGCCTATGGCCGCCAAGCTATTCTGGCACCACCCTTGAACTATCGTGGTCGATCTGTGTCCTGCCCTGCAACGCAGTTTTCAGAAGAAGACTTCAACATTTGGGGATTCCGGTCTTGGGGTAGAATGAGTTAAAATGACAAAACAGAACACTGACATTAATTAATGAACTGACAACATAGGAAATCAATCACTTGAAACTTCAGCCTTTATTAATCACATCAAAGGTGCATGCATATAAAAACACAGTAATTGTTTGTAGAAACTTCAAATCAAACAATCAAGAGCAGTCAAATCTTTTTCTGCCAACTTTGTGATGAGGAAAACTAGTTCTTGCCCAAGTTCGGCACGTAAAGAGTTACCGCGACTTATGTGCCTCTATTCATAAAATGGAGAGAGAAATATAATACTGAGTTCTAGCAAGTGCGACAATAAAGTTTAACAGAGTTGGTATACCTCGTCCAGTGCCTAGTTTAAGTTAAATGCACCAGTGGTGCCAATGTTGCTATATTGGCAGCAGACCGGTCGCTCGGACCGGTCTGGTGCACCCGATTGGTTTAGAGCGTGTGCTTTCTGCACCTGTAATGGGCAACCTCGGAGAAAGAATCACGTGAGCTTCGTTTGACTGCTGCAAAATAACATGAATAAAGAATAAACCCTTTCCCATATATGCCAATCCAGCAATTATGCATCCATCCTTATGCTAGCACCACGAAACATTACGCGATTTGGCAGATTTTTAAAAATAGCCTTTTTAAACCGTCAATGGAGGTGATTTTTGCGACATCTGCGTCGTTTGCGGCAGAAAGCACCGTCAAAGTTGAAGTTCGAGAAATGAGCGCACAACATGTACAATAGACTTGATTCAGTGGTGTTGGGCATGACTCAAGCCTCTGCCATCTCAACACAAAACTGGCGTGTTCGGGGAGATAAAAGGCTACAAGTTAAAACCGCAAACAAACCTTTTTTTTTTGACTGCAATCACAATCTTCTGCGTGAACGTACAAGACCACACTACAAGTGCACAAGCCAACCTGTGCGCGCAGTTCTGGTGTACATGACCGGTCCGAGCGACTGGTCTGGTGCAAAAATGGCAACAGTGGCACCGCTGGTGCGTTTAACCTAGGTAGAGGGCGAGGTATACCAACTCAGCTAAGGTTTATGCTTCCTGTGACTTTAGAAACAACAATGCACAGTTTGCAAAGTGTACTTTATAGTAACCAAAAAAAAAATGTTACAGACATTTCCAAAATGATCCAGGGGTACATCAGATAAAAACAAGCTATACCTCATTCTACCCCAACTACGGATTTATCCGTAAATGCACGCCCAGCATTTTCCGACCAACTACGGATTTATCCGTAATGGGCAGTCCTGAAACTGCATCCCTTCTTATTCTTCGGCTTGTAGTGGTTCCTAATTGGAACTGTTAGCTTTAGCCACTTCTTTGTTCTTCCTCATGTGCACGCGGCAAGTTTGGGCGGTTTTTCGAGCCTTTTTTTGCGGAATTTGTGTACTTTTCTTCGACAATGGCGAGGCGTTCCCGGACTTTGAATGCTAGTCAGGCTGCTGAGTTTATAATGAATTATGACAGCGAAGAAAATGATGAACTGATCGACTGTGAAGTGGACTTAGATGAGTCCACTGACTCAGAAAATGAATTGAATGTTTGGGGTGTATCTTAAAAGTCTGAAATATTTACTTTTAAAAATGTCTTTGTTTACAAGCAAATTGCAAAAATAAACATCTCTTAGTTCTTTCCGGTGTCAATAAACATAAAACACAGGACATGTACATTTTGTAAATTTATTTTTCTGTACTGTCCCAAAATTTGGTTGAGATAGGTTCAGTGGTTTAAAAGTTATAGCAGTTTTTTGCGAGACACCCATATATTTAGCACTCAGCTCTCTGCATGGCTGGTCCAGAGGGCAAAGTTGCTGGCTGCACAGCTGGGGTAGAAAGAGATACACACTGAAAAAAATAACACTCTTGTAATAAATGTTTATCATGTTGACAATGGTTTTCTTATCTTATTATTGTCTTTCATCCCGATTGGTTGTAAATTGCTGAATGTCCGGAAGTGCCAGCACTGATAATGAAGGGGAAAAAAATAAAATAAAATAATGAACAGAATATTGAATGTATGTCGCCAGCCAGTCTAATACGCATTACGCTAAATTAACTTAAGATCATTTAGCAACACACATCCAATATCAAGAGAGATACACCACCACCACCACCACCCCTCCCCCCCCCCAAAAAAAAAAAAAAATCCAACAAAAAGACAACAACAACAACAAACAAACAAAACAATTGTTCAGACCCAAAAGGTGACTGCCAATCATGTAAAATGCAGAGAAAAGAAGTGCCCAACAGAGAAAGAAACAAGCTTAGAAAAGAGGGTTACAACACAATTCAGTAAGATTTCGGGTAAATCTGCCTTGTCAAAACAGACAGACAAACAAACAAACAAACAGAGAGATCAGTCGCTACTTATCTTTGTTCACAGAAGGAATGTGCTGCATACCAATGAAGATAAGTAGCGGCTAATCTCTCTGTTTGTTTGTTTGTCTATTTTGACAAAGGGTATTTACCCGAAATATTAATAAATTGTGTTGTACCCGTCTTTTCTAAGCGTGTTTCTTTCTCAGTTGGGTACTTCTTTAATGTTACACAGCATACAAAATGATCCAGGTGTACATCAGATAAAAACAGAGCTCTCTCTTGGCTTGACTTCGCGAACGAAGATTTTATAGGAGTTGCCCACGACCTCTGCAGGCTTCGGAGGCCAATCCGAGACAGGCAGGTTCGACCGCAGTGGCTGCAGGGGAAGGTATGGCCGGGGTTCTGACCTGCGGCATCTCTGTTTTTTCTCCTGAGCCGCTTGTCCTTAAGGCTAGCTCTGTGAGAGTCCTCAAAGGAGACAGCTGCCTTGTAAATGGTGGAGCGCCAGGTGTCACGGTCCGCAGCAAGCGAAGACCACTGGTGGTGGTCGATTTGGCAGGCACTAAGTGACTTCTTGAGACAGTCTTTGTATCTCTTCTTTGGTGCCCCTCTGTCACGGTGTCCAGTAGCAAGCTCGCCGAACAGGGTGATCTTTGGTAGGCGATGATCCTCTATCCTGGAGACATGCCCCGCCCAGCGGAGCTGTGTCCGCAGCAGCAAAGCCTCGATGCTCACAGTTTCAGCCTGTTCAAGGACCTCGACGTTGGTGACATAGTCACTCCAGTGAATGCCCAGGATGGTACGCAGGCAGCGCTGGTGGAAGCGTTCGAGGAGTCGTAGTTGGCTGCGGTAGAGGGCCCAGGACTCGGAACCATACAGCAGGGTGGTGAGGACCACAGCTCTGTACACGCTGATCTTGGTGCCTGTTTTCAGCTGTTGATTGTGCCACACCCGCTTGAAAAGTCGCCCGAAAGCGCTGTTCGCTTTTGCCAGCCTGCTGTCAAGCTCCTTGTCCAGCTTGGCGTCCGACGTGATAATGCAGCCAAGGTAAGTAAACTGGTGCACTGACTTTAGTTCAGACTCGCCAATGGTGATGTGAGGAGGGCGATACACTGTCTTGGGTGCCGGCTGATGGAGGACCTCTGTCTTTTTCAGACTGACCTCGAGTCCAAAGAGCTGGGCAGCATCTGCGAAGCAAGACGTGATGCGCTGCAGGGCTCTCTCTGTGTGTGCAACGAGGGCAGCATCATCAGCAAAAAGCAGCTCACGAATCAGTTGGTCTAGGGTTTTCGTGTGGGCCTGCAGTCGTCTGAGGTTGAACAGGCTGCCATCGAGACGATACCTGATGTACACTGCATCGTCATCATCAAGGTCCACTGTGGCCTGCTTCAACATCATGCTAAAAAAGATGGTGAAGAGGGTCGGTGCCAGCACGCAGCCCTGCTTTACGCCGTTGAGAATAGGGAATGGTTCTGAGAGGTCATTGTTGAGTCTGACCTGGCCTTGCTGGTCCTCGTGTAGCTGGACAATCATGTTGAGGAACTTTGGGGGACAGCCAAGTCGCTCCAGGATCTGCCACATGCCTTGCCTGCTCACAGTGTCGAACGCTTTTGTTAGGTCGACAAATGTTACGTACAGCCCTTTGTTCTGCTCGCGGCACTTCTCCTGTAGCTGTCTCAGCACAAAGACCATATCGGAACAAAACAGACAGACAAACAAACAAACAAACAGAGAGATCAGTCGCTACTTATCTTTGTTCACAGAAGGAATGTGCTGCACATTCCTTCTACCAATGAAGATAAGTAGCAGCTAATCTCTCTGTTTGTTTGTTTGTCTATTTTGACAAAGGGTATTTACCCGAAATATTAATAAATTGTGTTGTACCCGTCTTTTCTAAGCGTGTTTCTTTCTCAGTTGGGTACTTCTTTAATGTTACACAGCATACAAAATGATCCAGGTGTACATCAGATAAAAACAGAGCTATACACGTTGAAAACAACCGAATAATAACGTTCTTGTAATAAGTCTTTATGTTGACAATGTTTGTATCTTTTTCTCTTATTATTGTCTTTCGTCCCCAACCGCCGTTTCATCAGCAGTTCCATTTTCAAAGTTTTACATGTTATATACAATATACAAAATGATGCAAGCGCACCAACCCCATAGTAGCACCCTTGTAATAAATCTTTATGTTGACAATGGTTTTCTTACTCCTTATTATTGTCTCTCGTCCTCAACCGCCGTTCCATCAGCAGTTCCATTTTCAAAGTTTGACATGTTATATACAGTATACAAAATGATGCAGGCGCACCAACCCCATAGCAGCACTCTTGTAATAAATCTTTATGTTGACTATGGTTTTCTTACTCCTTATTATTGTCTCTCGTCCCCAACCCCGTTCCATCAGCAGTTTCATTTTTTAAAGTTTTACATGTTATATACAGTACACAAAATGATGCAGGCGCACCAACCCCATAGTAGCACTCTTGTAATAAATCTTTATGTTGACAATGGTTTTCTTGCCCCTTATTATTGTCTCTCGTCCCCAAACGTCGTTCCATTTCCATTGACAAAAACAGGCTAGACATGCTGAAACCAACCCAATAATAATGAACACTCTTGTAATAAATCTGTATGAAAACAGATGAGTGTCGTAGAATCTCAATTCATTTCTTTTGTAACTTTTTCAGTCTGTTGCGGATGTAATCCTTAATGTTTGTCCAGCGCCTATGTCTACGTGCAGACTCTTCTGCAATTGCCTGCTGTATCTCGGCCTTTCCAGGCAGTTTGTTCACGACGAGGTGTGACTTGAAACGAGTTTCAACAGCTTTCTCTTCAGCTTTCCCCCATGGTTTTCTTGTAAATCTAGCTTTCTTTCGAACAGGAGCCGACGCAGAACTGTCATCATCAAAACTATCTAGTTTGTCATCAGGCTCTGGACATCTTTTCTCCGTCATGCTCATTGATTCCTGTGTTGTTGACTTGCTATTTGCTTCATTCACAGGTGCTGTTTCCCCAGAGACCTCTCTGCGACTTTCTGATGTGTTTTCATTGTCAAAGTCAATCTCTTCATCATCGCCCAGTTCAGCTCTAATGCAACTCTCAAAATCTGTCATCCCATTGTTAAATGACAGAAGAATCTTTGCCACTTTTGCCTTTTGAAGGACGTCTTGAGGTTGGCGGTAGATATGGCGATGTATCCGAATATCATGACCAAGGAAGTCTGCCAGCTGATCCTGGTCTAACTCCGAGATGGCCATGGACTGAGCCAAAGTTGCAACCTGCTTCCGTAACTGAGTAAATGTGAACATGGCTGGGTTTGACACTTGTGCTTGTAGCGCATGTTCCTTCAAAACATCATGGCCTCTGTAAGGCCTCTGACCAGAAAGTGTGGCAAAGATGTACTGGGAACCGACGAGAGCTGGCACTGATTGCCTCATTTGAAGGATTCTGTCCACAGTTGCCATCATCTTCTTCGTCAGCAAAATGGGAACACTACTATTAAACTTGCCCCTGATTTCCACTCGCTCAAAATGATTCACCATTTTCTTCTCAACCTCTGTGAGACCTTTCAAGATATCTTGATTGGTGATCGATCCAATCTTAGCATTCTGGAAAGTCTGATACCTTCATTCTCTGAACTTCTCCCCCTCGTTTACGGTTGAAAAGTGATACAGTGCAAAGAGTTGCTTTAACCACCGTCGGATAATCTTCCGAAACCATCCTTGTCTCAAGAAGCTGTTGGACCTTCCTCACATCTTCACATGATGGGATCAGATTGGGTTTGTTCATGGTCATTTTCCCGACCCACTGGGCTGCTGTAGCTGACACACAACCGTACCAGTCCCTGGTGAAGACAGAGTCAAAGCACTTCACCTCAGAGAGCTCCTGTCGCCACCTGTCATATGAACCATGCCCAAGCTGTTTGGATGCCAGCGACTGTTTGATCTGTGAACATTTTTTCAAAGCATGGCCTATGCGCATTGCAAGATTGCCTTTTTTGAACTGATGTGTGTCCTCATCAAATTCTGCTAGCTCTTTTACAGCCAGGACAACATGATCAAAGCTAGCTGAATTGACCACAGCATTTAAACTTGCGATTTTCATTTCTGACCTCACTCTAAGAATCTTTAATAGTCTCCCTAACTCCCACATTCTGGAGCTTCTTTGCCCAGCCGTGTGTTCTTCAATGTCCATGCGGTCAAATAATCTCTTTCCATACTCCAGAAGCAAGGGGTCAGTTCTGATGAGACGGCTTATCTCATCCTCTCTCTGTCTGGCTAAAACCTTATGATAGAAGGAAAAGTCAACGTCTAAGGGTATTGGAAGCATTAGTCTCCTACGTTGAGCAGCCTCACCTCTCTTAGTGAACTGAAACCCTCCTTGTTTCTGACAGCAACGTTTTGAGTGTACAGAGATCAGCTTTTTTTGATAGAGCCCTTTGCAATGGCTACAGGCAAGAAGGTCGTCTACCTTACTAGTTTTGGTGCGATACTTAGGAATCAAACATCCTGATTTCTTTTCAAGAACTGCAACATTATGCATGTAATCACCCTCATCTTGTATTCTGATCTATGCTTGACGTCTCTGCTTAGTCCCTTTTTTATCATCAAAATTTTAGCAACGTCTGCCTCATCTGCATGGACATCGTGTAAGTGCGTGCTCATTTTCAAAACAAGCTTGCCACAAAATTTGCATGCATGTTTCTTGTCCCATTTGTACTTTTCTTTCCCTCTCTGCGACACGTGCACACCCGTTTCTTTGGTAAGCGCTCTTTCCCCACCCCCAACATCATGTTCCTTCTGCCTATCCACATTGTCATTGCCACCCCCTAATTCATCCCCTAACGCACACTTCACCTTGCTGGTACTTGCTTCACTGACACCTGCCCACCCTGAAACAGCCACTTTGAAATCTAACATATTCAATACAATACTGTGTCAGAGACCCCACAGATTGATGTCGACACACCGTCTGAATCCTGTGAGCTCGAGCCAGGAACAAACTCCTCGTCATCACTGTCCTTGTATTGTGATGCGCTTGCAGTCTCAGTCTCAGGCCCATCCCAGGCTCCATTTGCCAACTGGAAAAGGAAAGAAAAAAAGAAAGCTGCATTAGTACAAAAGCAGACCAATTTTGGTTTAAGGGGCCTTGCAAAAGAAAGCAAAATCCATGTTTTCTGAAAATGTAAGCAGTTTTCACACATCTGTCAACCCCGCGTGACCCTTTGAGAGAGGTCACTCAAATTGGTATGTTTACAAAGATCTTGCCACAAAGTATCCTTGAGCCAAGCTTGAAGAATGTGGCTTGAAAAGTCTCCGAGAAAATGCCACTGTTAACGTTTACCATGGACGCGGACGGACAGACGACCAGTGGCCCAGAACATAAACTCACTTTTGCTTCGCACGCGAGCCAATAAAATGAAGATGATCATAGAATCACTTACCAGTTTGTAATTGGGGGCATTCCACTGCCGTCGATGCACCCTCCTACCAGACGCACCCTCTGCGACAGACGACGCTGGGCCATCATGCTGCTGCTGACTAATTTTGCCATGGGCCTTGGTCATGTGCCAGGAAGGGGCGTGCTTTTCCACTTCCATAGATCCCGATGGGTTTGGACATCCTGCTGCCATCCGGCGCTGGGTGTGTGCAGAAAGTGCTGAGTGTGACCAAAACGGTGTTGTTGCAAACATGTCAAATACAACCATGTAAACCATTGACATTTTGAATCAGATATATACATAATTACAGCAGTACCCCCTGCCCCCTACGAACAATAACTGGTAATACAGTAAAATGCGACACTTCAGTTGCAAAATCAGAAAAAAACTATTCGTGGAAGTCTGTTCTTCGAATCGCGAGGTAGTTTTGCGTACGAGGATTCAAATCTGGCGCCATCTTGTTTCAACAGTGCATGCATACATTACATGTCAAGTTACATTTCGATCACAATCACACGTGTCAGAAAAAAAAAGCAACCCAATCGCGTGACAGATTGACCTTGTAATGTGTTATTGAACGAATTCCTTTCATTGAAGAAGAAATCTTTTGTTAAATTCGTGGGGTTCTGTTATCTGTTGCTACATGACCGACTGAGCAGTGGCACTGAGACACGGGTCATAGCAGACGGCGTCTCAGTTTTCTCGGCCAAACGGGTCCATATAGGCTACTGTGCAATTGTATCTGATTGGGAGCATCTCAGTTAAATAACTGCGCTGAAGAAGTACACTTGGGCGTGCTTTTAACTAAGAAATATTGCATAAAACAATCTTACCTGATGGAACGACGCGGTTGGTGGGACGAGAGACAATAGAAGGGGAAACAACTCAGTTCACTCTGTGCAGGCCGAACGATGCTCGCTTCTGTGGTAATACACTGGCCCAGTGCGTTTAAAATACACATTAGGTAAACCTGCAAAAATGGGACATCCAATTTTTTTTAAACTTTTGAATGAAAGATAATGCAGAAACAACCCTCAGAAAAAATGGGTGTCTGGCTTGGCCGCCCAGAATTTTACACACACCCATTTTCCAGAAGGATGGTAAAGAAAGTCACCCATATTAGTGCTTTTGTGCACGCACGCACGCACACACACACACACACACACACACACACACACACACACACACACACACACACACACACACACACACACACACACACACACACACACACACACACACATGGGGACAAAAGCGTCAGAGTAGGTTACCTACCATTTTATGTCAAAATGGGTTCCCATATTTCTATTTATTCTAGGGCTCTGGAATTGATGCGAATGTTTAGAACTCACCTTATAACTAAGCTCTATAACTTAAAATAAAATAGACATTTTCTAGAAACAGAGCCACTAGATGGAAAAAAGGGTTTCTACCAATAAAGTGGGTGCCTCTCACACAAAAACTGGCATTACAGTCAAAATGGGTGTCTTCACAACAGTAGGCATCTGTAATAAGGTCAGGTTCATGGAATACTTCTTTTTCACGTTAATTTTTTTTCCCAAGTTAATGTGTATGTGTGCTTTAACATTTTTAGCATTGTATGGTGCAAAATTCAATAAACACTGGCCCGTAACCTTTCGATTATGATTTTTAAAGAGGAAATCTTTTAAACATTGCTGCGTTTTTGTCCTTCTGAAGCAAAACAGTTTATCATGGCATTTATGTGAGAATCAACATAATGTATTCTGGAAATTAAAGGACTTTTTTTTTTGGTTTTGGGTACTCTGGAGTTTCAGACAAACAGCAACAGAGCATTTTGAATATTAACCCTTATCATTCGGAATACACCAGTGTGCAACAAGTGTGACTGAAATAGTCCAAGGGTTAGTGCCAGAATAGCTTGGTGCCTCTAGGCGCCAAGCTATTGTGGCACCACCCTTGAACTAAAGCCATTGGTCTATGTCCTCATCTGTAAGTACTGTAATGTAGCTTGCATAGAATTATGGCAGTGAACAAATTTGAAGCTTTTAGCCTCAGTATGATGAGGGTCAAAAAGTGTGGAAAAATATGAAAGATAGAAAAAGACCCAGATGAAGAAACTAACACTTAACCTATTCTACCCCAGACACACCACAGCAAATTAAAGATCCACCATGATAGTTCAAGGGTGATGCCAGAATAGCATGGCACCTATGGGCGCCAAGCTATTCTGGCATCACCCTTGAACTATCATGGTGGATCTGTGTCCTGCACTGCAACGCAGTCTTCTGAAGACGACTTCAACATTTGGGGATTCCGGTCTTGGGGTAGAATGAGTTAAAATGACAGAACAGAACACTGACATTAATTAATTAACTGACAACATAAGAAATCACTTGAAACTTCAGCCTTTATTATTGTCTTTCGTCCCCAACAAACCATTCTTCCGTTTGCAGAGTTTTAAATGGTATGCAGTATACAAAATGATCCAGGCAGGCAGACCAACCCCCCCCCCCACCCCCCCCCATATAACACTCTTGTAATAAATCTTTACGTTGTCAATGGTTTTCTTATCTTATTATTGTCTTTTGTCCCCAGCCGGCTGTTTCGTTTTGCAAATCCAAAGGTTATACAGTATACAAAATGATCCAGGCGTCCATCAGATAAAAAAAAAAGCAGGCTATACATGCTGAAACCACCCAATAATAACACTCTTGTAATAAATCTGTATGAAACCGAAAATGCCGCGAGCGGCGGGGAACCTCAATTCATTTCTTTTGTAACTTTTTCAGTCTGTTGCGGACGTAATCCTTAATGTTTGTCCAGCGCCTATGTCTAAGTGCAGGCTCTTCTGCCATTGCGTGCTGTATCTCGGCCTTTCCAGGAAGTTTGTTCATGACGAGGTGTGTCTTGAAACGAGTTGAACAGCTTTCTCTTCAGTTTCTCCCCATGGTTTCCTTGTAAATCTAGCTTTCTTTTGAACAGGAGCTGACGCAGTACTGTCATCATCAAAACTATCTAGATTGTCATCAGGCTCTGGACATCTTTTCTCCGTCATGCTCATTGATTCCTGTGTTGTTGACTTGCTACTTGCTTCATTCACAGGTGCTGTTCCCCCCGAGACCTCTCTGCCAGTTTCTGATGTGTCTTCATTGTCAAAGTCAATCTCTTCATCATCGCCCAGCTCAGCTCTAATGCAACTCTCAAAATCTGTCATCCCATTGTTAACTGACAGAAGAATCTTTGCCACTTTTGCCTTTTGAAGGACGTCTTGAGGTTGGCGGTAGATATGGCGATGTATCCGAATATCATGACCAAGGAAATCTGCCAGCTGATCCTGGTCTAACTCCGAGATGGCCATTGACTGAGCCAAAGTTGCAACCTGCTTCCGTAACTGAGTAAATGTGAACATGGCTGGGTATGACACCCGTGCCTCTAGGGCATGGGCCTTCAGAAAATCATAGCCTCTGTAAGGCCTCTGACCAGAAGGTGTGGCAAAGATGTACTGGGAATCAGCGAGAGCTGGCACTGATTGCCTCATTTGAAGGATTCTGTCCACAGTTGTCATCATCTTCTTCGTCAGCAAAACGGGAACACTACTATTAAACTTGCCTCTGATTTCCACTCGCTGAAAATGATTCACCATTTTCTTCTCAACCTCTGTGAGACCTTTCAAGATATCTTGATTGGTGATCGATCCAATCTTAGCATTCTGGAAGTCTGAAACCTTCATTCTCTGAACTTCGCCCTCTCGTTTTCAGTTGAAAAGTGATACAGCACAAAGAGTTGCTTTAACCACTGTCGGATAATCTTCCGAAACCATCCTTGTCTCCAGAAGCTGTTGGACCTTCCTCACATCTTCACATGATGGGATCATGTTCATGATCATTTTCCCGACCGACTGGGCTGCTGTAGCGGACACACAATCATACCAGTCCCCGTTGAAGACAGAGTCAAACCGCTGCGCCTCAGAGAGCTCCTGTCGCCACCTGTCGTCTGAACCCTGGCCAAGCTGTTTGGATGCCTGTGACTGTTTGATCTGTGAACACTTTTTCAAAGCATGGCCTATGCGCATTGCAAAATTGCCTTTTTTGAACTGATGTGTGTCCTCATCAAATTCTGCTAGCTCTTTTACAGCCAGGACAACATGATCAAAGCTAGCTGAATTGACCACAGCATTTAAACTTGCGATTTTCATTTCTGACCTCACTCTGATAATCTTTAATAGTCTCCCTAACTCCCGCATCCTGGAGCTGATTTGTCCAGCCATGTGTTCTTCAATGTCCCTGCGGTCAAATAATCTCTTTCGATACTCAAGAAGCAAGGGGTCAGTTCTGATGAGACGGCTTATCTCATCATCTCTCTGCGTGGCCAATACCTTGTGATAGAAGGAAAATTCAACGTCTAAGGGTATTGGAAGCATTAGCCGACTACGGCGCGCCGCCTTACCTCTCTGAGTGATCTGAAACCCTCCTGGTTTCTGACAGCAACGTTTTGAGTGTACAGAGATCAGCTTTTTTGATAGAGCCCTTTGCAATGGCTACAGGCGAGAAGGTCGTCTACCTTACTAGTTTTGGTGCAATACTTAGGAATCAAACATCCTGATTTGTTTTCAAGAACAGCAACGTTATGCATGTAATCACCCTCATCTTGTAGTCTGATCCATGCTCGACGTCTCTGCTTTGTCCCTTTTTTCATCAACAAAATTTTAGCAACGTCTGCCTCATCTGCATGCTCATTTTCAAGACAAGCTTGCCATACAATTTGCATGCATGTTTCTGGTCCCATTTGTACTTTCCTTTCCCTCTCTGCGACACGTGCACACCTGTTTCTTCTGTAAGTGCTCTTTCCCCACCCCCAGCATCATGTTCCTTCTGCCTATCCAGATTCTCATTGCCACCCCCTAACGCACACCACACCTTGCTGGTACTAGCGTCACCGACACGTGGCCACCCCGAACCTGCCACTTTAATGAAATCTAACATAGTCGATACAATACTGTCTATGTCAGAGATCCCAGCAATTGATGCCGACACACCGTCTGAATCCGGTGAGCTCGAGCCAGGAACAAACTCCTCGTCATCACTGCCCTCGTATTTCAATGCGCTTGCACTCTCAGTCTCAGGTCCATCCCAGGCTCCATTTGCCAACTGGAGAAAGAAAGAAAGAAAGATTGAAACCAAAGCTGCATTAGGACAGAAACAGCCCAATTTTGGTTTAAGGGGCCTTGCACAAGAATAAAAAGAGTAATCCCGTGTATGACCGATTTACATATGTGTGACCTCGGTGACGAGGGCTGGCTTCTTACTTACGCCTGTCACCCCTACCCGGGTATAGGCCGTCGACGAGAGACCTCCAGCAACTCCTGTCCTGTGCTTCTCCTTCGATTCTACTCCAGGTGGTTCCCAGTCTCTTGATGTCTGCTTGGAGGTCTCGACGCCAGGAGTTTCTCGGCCTACCTCTTTTCCTCTTTCCCTGGGGGTTCCATGACAATGCCTGCCTAGTGATACTGGAAGCTGGCTTTCTCAGACTGTGACCGATCCATCCCCATCTTCTTCGCCCAATTTCATTCTCTGCTGTTATCTGCTCTGTTCTCTCCCAGAGTCTGACATTGCTGATCTTCTCTGGCCAGTGGATTTTCAAAATTCTTCTAAGGCAACTGTTCATGAAGGTCTGTACTCTGTTGACTGTGGTTTTTGTCAATCTCCATGTCTCTGCTCCATATAGGAGAACTGCTTTTACATTGGAGTTGAAAATCCGGACTTTGGTGTGTTGTGACAGCTCTCTGGAACTCCACACCTTTTTCAGCTGGAGAAAGGCTGCTCTGGCTTTACCGATTCGTGCTCTGACATCTGCATCAGTGCCGCCTTTTTTGTCTATGATGCTCCCGAGATAGGTGAAGGACTCCACCTCCTCCAACGGGGTGCCAGCAAGCAAGACTGGTTCTTCCCTGGTTGCGTTCAGCCTCATTGTCTTTGTTTTCTGTTTGTGAATGGTGAGGCCCACTTGGGACGAGATGTCAGCAAGCCTCGTGGTCTTGTCCTGCATTTGTTGATGAGTGTGGGACAGTAATGCCAAGTCGTCTGCAAAATCGAGGTCGTCAAGCTGTGTCCACAGTGTCCACTGTATTCCACTTCGTCTGTGCTCTGTGGTCATCTTCATGACCCAGTCTATGGCCAGTAGGAAGAGGAACGGAGACAGCAGACACCCCTGCCTGACACCAGTTCTGACCTGGAGCTCTCTGGTGAACTGCCCTTCGTGGATCACGCGACATGTCATGCCATCATAGCTGCTCTTGATCAGGCGGATGAGCTTTGTGGGTACACCGTAGTGTCGTAGGAGTCTCCACAGAGTCTCTCGGTCCATGCTGTCAAATGCTTTCTCATAATCCACAAAGTTGACGTACAGCGGGGAGCTCCACTCCAGAGACTGTTCCACGATGATGCGGAGAGTGGCGATCTGGTCTGTACATGATCGGTTCTTCCTGAATCCTGCTTGCTGGTCTCTCAGCTGGGGGTCAACGGAGCTCTTCATTCTCTCTAGGATGATCCTGTTGAAGACCTTTCCTGGTACTGACAGCAAGGTGATTCCTCTGTAGTTGGAACACTTGCTGAGGTCGCCTTTCTTGGGAAGCTTGATTAGGTACCCCTCCTTCCAGTCAGCTGGCATCACCTCCTCTTCCCAGATCTTTCCAAACAGTGGGTACATCATCTCAACTGTTGTCTCTAGGTCTGCTTTCAGAGACTCCGCTGGGATGCCATCTGGCCCTGCTGCTTTGCCATTCTTCAAAAATGCCACTGCTTTCTGATCTCTTCCCGGCTGGGTCTGTCACAGCTGATGGATAGGTCGGTCTCTGCCGGCTGGATGTCGGGGGGGTCGGGTGGGCTAGGTCTGTTCAGTAACTCTTCAAAATACTCGGCCCATCTGTCGAGTTGGTCTGCTCTGTCTGCAATAGGCTTGCCTTCTTTGTCTTTTACTGGTCTTTCTGTATGGCCATACTTACCCGACAATCTTCTGGTAATGTCGTAGAGCTGTTTCATGTTGCCGCTGCCTGCTGCCTTTTCTGCCTCTGCTGCCAGGCTGTCTGTGTAGGCCCTCTTGTCTGCCATTATACTCCTCTTCACCTCGCGGTTGGCTTCCGAGTATTCCCCCTGTGCCCTTACTTTGGCTGCTCTCGTGCGACTGTTGTTGACCGCTGCTTTCTTCTGCTTCCTCGCTTCTATCTTTTTCAAGGTCTGTGCCGACAGCCAGTCCTTGTGGTGGTGTTTCCTGAACCCTACAGTGTCTTTGCAGGTTGAGTTCAGCGCCTCTCTAACTGCCTTCCACTGCTGCTCTGTGGTGACCGCCTCCTCTTCATTTACTAGCTCCTGTAGCGCTTGAAACCGGTTGGACAGCACCAGTTTGAACTCTTCTCTAACTCCAGTTTCTCTCAGGAGGCCTACATTATAGCGCTGTCTTCTTGTTGTCTCTGTGCGGCTTTTCTTTAGCTTGAGCTTCATTCTTAAGGTAAGCAGATGGTGGTCTGAGGCGACATCTGCTCCCCTCCTCACTCGAACATCTTGAAGGGATCTTCTAAATTTCTTGCTAATGCAGATATGATCTATTTGGTTCTCTGTTGTATGGTCAGGTGAGACCCAAGTTGCTTTGTGTATTCTTCTGTGTGGGAAGATGCTGCCTCCAATGACAAGTCGGTTTAGAAGGGCTGGCTTCTGCAGCAGCAAAATACACGTTTTCTGAAAATGCAAGCAGTTTTCACACATTTGTCAACCCTGCGTGACCCTTTGAGAGAGGTCACTCAAATTGGCATGTTTAAAAAGGTCTTGCCACAAAGTATCCTTGGGCCAAGCTTGAAGAATGTGGCTTGAATAGTCTCCGAGAAAATGCCACCGTTAACTCATTCTACCCTAGACACACCACAGCAGGATAAGGATAAGGCCCGTAGGCGCCAAGCTATTCTGGCATCACCTTTGAACTATCATGGTCGATCTGTGTCCTGCGCTGCAATGCGGTCTTGAGAGGACAGGGGCAAAATTTAAGGATTTTGGTGTTGGGGTAGAATGAGTTAAAGTTTACCATAGACGACGGACGGACGACCAGTGGCCCAGAACATAAACTCACTTTTGCTTCGCACGCCAGCCAATAAAATGAAGATGATCATAGAATCACATTACTTACCAGTTTGTAATTGGGAGCATTCCGCTGCCGTCCATGCACCCTCCTACCAGACGCACCCTCTGTGGCAGAGGCTGGGGGGGTTATGATGCTGCAGCTGACTAATTTTGCCATGGGCCTTGGTCATGTGCCAGGAAGGGGCGTGCTTGTCCACTTCCATAGATCCCGATGGGTTTGGACATCCTTCTGCCATCCGGCGCTGGGTGTGTGCAGAAAGTCCTGAGGCGGTGTGACCAAAACGGTGTTGCTGCAAACATGTCCAATACAACCATGTAAACCATTGACATTTTGAATCAGATTGATTGTACATTGCTTAACGTCCTGACAGCAACAAGGCTTTCTCAGGACGTGCCTGCACTGCTTGTGAAAAAAAAACAAACAACCTAAACAGAACATTGAATGTATATCGCCACCCGGTCAAATACGTTAAATGAACCTAACACATGGGGCCTAAATAAAGCTAAGACCATTTAGCAACATACATCCAATATCAAGAGCTACAGGCAGTGCAGACAGTAGGGAGAGTTTTAAAAAGGCAAATACAGGTGAATGGACAAAGGGTAGACAGAAACACATGCCCCAGAATAGAGAGAAAAAACCACCCTGTGGGGCTGACCAGGGTGACCCTGGGAACTAACAACTGGTAATACAGTAAAAAGCGACACTTCAGTTGCACAATCTGAAAGACCTGCTTGTGGAAGTTTGTTCTTCGAATCGTGAGGCAGTTTTGCGAACGAGGATTGAAATCTGGCGCCATTTGTCAACTCATACTGTGCATGCATGTGTCAAGTTACTTTTCGATCACTGACAATCACACATGTCAGAAAAAAAGAAACAAAATCACGTGGCAGATTGACCTTGTAATGGTGTTATTGAACGAATTCCTTTCATTGAAGAAGAAAGCTTTTGTTAAAATCTTGGGGTTCTATTATCATTTACTACAAGACTCAATGGTCAGAGAGGAAGACATGGACCGAGCCAGGGCCGAAGCAGATGCCTTATTTTTCTGGGCCAAATGGGTATCGGGGATTGGAGGCATCTCTCAGTTAAATAACTGCACTAAACAAGTACATTTGGGCGTGCTCTTTACTAAGAAATATTGCATGAAGTACCTCTGCAAACGTGAAGAATGGCCAGCGGGGGACGAAAGACGTTTTAGGAAGGGCAAGGGAAACAACTCTGTTCATCCGTGTTACTGACCAATCAGCGATCATCAAGTTGATCTGAAAACACTCGCTTCCGTGTGAACACACAGGCCCAGGGCGTCGCAAAAACACAACATGAAGTAAATCTGGGAAAATGGGGACATCCTATTTTGATATTTTTTTTCTGACTTTTGAATGAAAGATAATGCAGAAACAACCCTCAGAAAAAAATGGGTGCCCGACTTGGTCACCCAGAATTTTACACACACCCATTTTGCATAAGGATGGTAAAGAAAGTCACCCATTTCAGTGGTTTCGTGTACACACACACACACACACACACAAACACACACACACACACACACACACACACACACACACACACACACACAAACAAAAAAACACACACTCGCTTCTGTGAGAACACACTCGCGGAGTGTGTTGTAAACACAAAAGTGAATGTAAAACATCCAAAATGGGAAAATCCTATTTTGATATTTTTTCTGACTTTTTAATGAAAGATAATGCAGAAACAACCCTCGGGAAAAAAACAGTGCCTGACTTGGCCACCCAGAATTTTACACACACCCAAATTCCATAAGGACGGTAAAGAAAGTCACCCATTTTAAGGGTTTTGTGCACTCTCAAACACACACACACACACACACACACACACACACACACACACACACACACACACACACACAAACACACACACACACACACACACACACACACACACACACACACACGCACGCACACACACACACACACACACACACACACACTTATGGAAGCAGAGAGCGAGAGAGAGAGAGAGAGAGAGAGAGAGAGAGAGAGAGAGAGAGAGAGAGAGAGAGAGAGAGAGAGAGAGAGAGAGAGAGAGAGAGAGAGAGAGAGCCTGCGGACGTCCACAAAAATTATAAATAAAAGACATAAAGCATACGTTTAGTCTGCGCTTTGGAACATGGCAGCCCTGACTACATTTTCCACATGAAAGATTATCATTCGGAGTCACTGCGGCCAAGGGGGGCTCGAGACTCTGTGTCTTTTGCTGGGAGATATTGACCTCAGTTACCATTAACACCCCTCAATGGAAGGAAATCACCACGGTTGCGATTTGCATAGAGACCGAATTATGCCTGACCTGACACCTGTTACTCAAAATAAATCACGAATGCTAAAGCTCGCATTTTATCGGTCGAACTGAGCACTCGTGATTTATTATAAAGTTCGCATTTTATCGGTCCAACTGGAAACTCGTGACTTACTTTAAAGTTCGCACTTTGTCGGTTGAACTGAGCACTCGTGATTTATTTTAAAGCTCGCATTTGATCGGTCAAACTGGACACTCGTGATTTATTTTGAAGCTCGCATTTGATCGGTCGAACTGAGCACACGTGATTTATTTTAAAGCTCGCTTTTATCGGTTAAACTGAACACTTGTTATTTATTTTAAAGCTCGCATTTTATCCGTCGAAACGGACAATCTTGATTTATTTTGCCTAACGGGAGGTCAGATATAATTAATTAATTTATACAACGACTTTCTGTTTTGACATATGTTTTTTTTTTCTCAGTAGTTTCGAACCAGTGTCGTGTCACATGCATGACTTGCAGTGGCTGAGTCGCCGCTTATTTATAGGCTCCGCCATAGTGGCTGATTGTTATGTCATTATGAAACGAAACGGGGAATTGTGGCGTTGGAGACAGCACAGGCTTTATTACCACAGGCGAATTTAGATAGGCTTATATCACATAATTATAATAGGCGGAAAAGGAGAGCGATCTGTAGATATTATCGGAAGCTGAGAAGGCGGGTAAGTTTGAAGTGCGAGGGTTCCTTATAATGACCGAGGATAAGACATATCATATGCCTGAGGTAGAGGACGTCGCATGGGTTGAAGCAATAGACATCACTGGCGCCCTGGACCACAACAGACTGGAAACCCGAGTTTTAAACTGACATGTCCTTGCCTTTATTACCACTTACCATCTACATTTAATACAAATTTCTAAACTCAGATTGCCTTAATCGTGTATTTTTGTTTGATTTTCAGTTATTTTTTCCTTGTTTATGTCGCATGTAACACTGTAATAACAACCTTTAATTTTGCTTTTTTAAGAATTGTTTCCCCCTGTTTGAGTACATTGTCCTGAATAATGCTGAAGACGAAAGGATGGAAATTCATTGAAAATAAGGATATGCGTAAACATTTTAAAGTGGCGCCCCGTGCGTTACATTGTGACAACTTACCTTGGTCAGTACGTGGCTCCATAGTTGCTGCTGATGCTGTGCATTCTACTTCCAATGCTTGTTTAAGAGTGTACTGCATGCAACCACCAACACCAATAATCTTGTTTTTGTTGATAATATTGCATTTGCAATCATCTTTATGTCACACCGTAATGCACGTGGCACTACAGCACACCCTAACTTCCAACGGCTAAAGTGAGAAAACGTAACAAGGAACTGGTTTTTGGCTCACGTGCGAAGCAAATATGAGTCTATGTTCTGGGCCAGTGGTCGTCCGTCCGTCGTCTGTCTGTCGTCCGTCCGTCTGCCTTCGTCCGTAAACTTTAACGTTGGCATTTTCTCGGAGACTATTAAAGCTACAGTCTTCAAACTTGGCCCAAGGATACTTTGTGACAAGGCCTTTCTAAACATACCAATTTCAATGACCTCTCACAAAGGTCAAGGTCACAGGAGATCAGGACATTTATCAAAAAAGCTATTTTTGGGACATAATTTATTTTTTCTCAAATACTATTTTTTACAAACGATGTTTTTTTCTCCAATACTATTCACAACTTCAAACCCAAACTTGCTACAAAGATATCTGACGGTAAGACACTTCTATGCATACTGATTTGGTTGATCCATCGGAAAGATCAAAGGTCAAAGGAGCTCAAGAAATCGGTCCAAAATCGCCTTATTTGGACAAAAGATATTTTTTCTCAAATACTATTCACAACTTCAAACCCAAACTTGCTACAGAGATACATGATGGGTAGACCTATATATGCATACTACTTTAGATGTCCCCTCGGAAAGGTCAAGGGTCACAAGAGCTCAGGAAATAGGTGAAAAAATAACAATATTTTGACAAGAAACGTTTTTTCCCCAATTACTATTCACAACTCCAAACCCAAACTTGCTACAGACATACCTGATGGTAAGACCTATCTATGCATACTAATTTGGATGACCCCTCGGAAAGGTCAAAGGTCACAAGAGCTCGGGGAAATAGGTAACAAATAGCCATATTTTGACAGGAAAATGATTTTTTTCCCCCGCACTTACTATTCACAACTTTAAACCCAAACTTGCTACAGAGATACCTGATGGTATGACCTATCTATGCATACTAATTTTGATGACCCACCTTATGGTATGACCTATCTATGAATACTAATTTTGATGACCCCTCAGAAAAGGTCAAGGGACACAAGAGGTCGACAAATGTGAATAAAATGCCAATAATTGTATGTATTATCAATATCATTGCAAACTTTTCAATCAAATTTGGCACAAAGGTAGCTGATGATAAGACCTTCCCATGTATCCTAATTTAGTCGACTCATTACAAAGGTCAAGTGTCACGGGGGTTTCACAGATGTGTGAAAACTGATTAAATTTTGAGAGAACATGGATTTTATTAGTGCAGAAGCCATCCCTTTACTTATTGTCAGACACGTGTGGATCGGTCATACACGTGAATCATAAGGGCGTTGCCTTTCTTGTTCTATGATGGTATACGATTTTAAGGATATCTAGCCTTCTCCAACGCAGAAGCTGACCAATCATTATATGCAGTTTGTTTTTCGACAAGATTTCAACATTTTGGGTACCAATTTTGGAGAACAACTCATGTACAGTCTGCATGACAAGTCCCCGTTCCTCCGGAAATTCCTCCATGCATGTTTAATGAGCCTCGATTTGACGCCCAAAAGTAGAAAGAAATTCCCCCTGCAGCCAATGACAAGCCGTAAAAACGGGTCACGTGACTCATTTCCCGCCAAAAAAGAGCCCAAATTTAGACCTCAGAATACGGTTTTGTTGGTTTTGCTGGAATGGTTTTCTCATATGGGATAAACGATATGGGAGGGGTGGGGGGGGGGGGGGCGGGGGTGGGGGGCGACAAATACATCATTTTGTTCATTGAAACTTGCTATTTTTAGGCATATCTTCAGTTTTTGCCGAACACTGGTGGTGACGGTTAATTTTTACCTGCCATATAGGTGTACTTTAAAAACGAAAATCACACACAAAATTTATGTAAATTATTAATCGCATTTCGATCTGTAATCCATCCGTTCACCATAAATCGAATGCAACCCGTTAATTTGACAACAGTCTCTCCGTTCCTTTGTTCTATGCGGTTATTCAACCTACCCGATTTGCATGTTGACAACGTCAGTGAAGGCGGTCACATTCACGCCAAGTTTATTCTCATCCAAATGCGAGAAGTTATTCCAGGCTACATAAATGTGCAGGCTGGCTTTCTGTGCGTCCAGTTCATTCATTGCGAACTTCTGAGAGTCCGTTTTTAACTAGTTCAGGCTTCCTGTAGCATGTACCCCTAGAGTAGTAAACAGAATCAAGTTTGAAGTCATATTCCTACGCAGACGGAAAGCAGACGAAAAGTAAAAACATCAACAAAGGATTTTTTTTCCATTTTTTTTCATGAAGATAAAATGTCTTTATTTTTTAAATGTATAAATGTGTTCTTTTTAAATGAAACGAAAATTCGATATGGGCACTTTTAAGCGTTCATGCAGAGAAAATTGCTGCAGATTTTATTTTGTCCGCTTCACGCAGAGCTATCAATACGCGTGGTGAGATTCATTCGACCGGCCTGCTTAAAGCTTAATTGAGCAGAATTTGAATAAAATTTTACAAGGTAAAGATCTTTACATCATCCTGGTATATGGCAGTAAACAGCTGTTTTAAACAACAAAAAAATGCGCCGGAGATCGTCACATCGGCTGTTGGGTGAGTTTTGATTTCAATCGGATGATCGTTAGGGCGTTACATTTTACAAGGTAAAGATCTTTACATCATCCTGGTATATGGCAGTAAACAGCTGTTTTAAACAAAAAATGCGCCTGAGATCGTCACATCGGCTGTTGGGTGAGTTTTGATTTCAATCGGATGATCGTTAGGGCGTTAGAGGACATGACTAAACCGGATTCACCTTTTTTCAAGTCCGGATTGTGTCGTGTTTTTTTCAAATTGGGGCTAAATATGGCAATTGAATAAATGCAGAATAGCGCTATCTTTCAAGAAATGAAAATTTATAATAATTTTTAACAAATTTGTAAAAATCATATCCGGAGACGTCGTATGAAAGTCGCCAGTGGACAGAATTGCTGGTTGTGTGTGTTGGCTGCTGCTAATGCTATACATGCATGTCCCAAGGAGCTACCGTTGATGCATAAAGCCACTGTTTCACTGGAGCCAAAACTAGTGCGTTTGTGTACCCCCCTTCCCTTTTTTTCTCCTTTTTATATGTGTTGAGCTATGATTCTGACATACACTCCATTATGTCTTTTGACTCTTTCCCCATTAAATTTAGCTGTGAAGCTGAGAAACTTTTTGGTTCTTACTCTTAGTGGAAAATTTATGGTATATGTGTACAAGAACAGATGGGACATTAGTGTTTCAGTGATTTGCTGTGCCTAAAACTAACTTACTAAGTAAAAGTATTTGTGAATACCGCAGGTACCAAAGTATAGATCTATAAGTTGAGGCAGTGCAGGTCTCCATTTAAACAGTTGTTTAAGGTGCAGACTTTATTTATGACAGGAACTGTTTCTTGTACATATTAGGATGTATGCTGGCTGCCTCCAAAAACAAGAAATGAGAATCACTCATGCATGATGGTTTGTGTCAACAGTTCAGGCTGCTGCTTACATCTGTTTACTGTATTGTCCACCTAAACAGACTTGTGCACTAGCAAGTGTGCCAATGAACAGGTATGATGGATCACATCTGTAATGGACTAATACTAATGCTGGGTAGTGGAGGAGGGGGGTGGGGGTTGGGGGGGGGGGTGTTTAGGTGAAGGAGAAGGCACAGACTTTGTTTAACCCTTATCATTCGGAATACACCTGTGTGTGAAATAAATTTTGACTAAAATAGTTCAAGGGTAGTGCCCGAATAGCTTGGCGCCTCTAGGTGCCAAGCTGTTCTGGCACCACCCTTAAACTAAAGCCATTGGTATATCCTTATCTGTAAGTACTGTAACGTAGTTTGCATATATGGCAGTGTACACAGTTGAAACTTTTGAAAGTTTTAGGCTCAGTATGATATGGGTAAAGATAGGGACTGTTTTTTTGGGGGGTTTAGTTATGCCAGGAACTTTTTCTTTGTATTAGGACACATACTGACTGCCTCCAGAAACACGAATTACTGATGCAAGATAGTTGGTGTCAAATCAGAACAGGCTGCCAATGCTACATGACTGCTTTATTGGTATCATCAGGAGACTTCTCCATCACACTGCCACATCGTTATGCTGTAATGTCCTCCTTGAACAGACCTGTGTGCCTGAGACTGCGAGGGTGCCAACGAACAGACATGATTAAAAATATCTATTTGTAAGTTGTTGTTTTTTTTGTGGGTCTGCAACTTGCTGTATGACTGACTCTAACCAGTAAGTTGGTCAACCTTTAATGTACTTCACCTTGAAATACCATGACTGGCAACTTTGCAAGACAAACGTTAGCATTTTATGTGTACTCACAAACCAGATAGGTGAGGCTAGCGCTGGCAGAATTGTACACAAACCAAGGGGAATCACTCAGCGCTTGACAGACAAACAGTTAGATCCCTTGCCCCCGCCTATCAGGCACCCATTCGCCAGCCCACAGAGAAATACGCAGTTATAGAACAAGACGATCATCAGATCGTCTTGTTCTATACCTGCGTATTTCTCTGTGGGATGGCGAATGGGTGCCTGATAGGCGGGGGCAGGGGATCTGACTGTTTGTCTGTCAAGCGCTGAGTGATTCCCCTTGGTTTGTGTACAATTCTGGCGCTAGCCTCACCTATCTGGTTTGTGAGGTAGATGATCGTCTTGTTCTATACCTGCGTATTTCTCTGTGGGCTGGCGAATGGGTGCCTGATAGGCGGGGGCAGGGGATCTAACTGTTTGTCTGTCAAGCGCTGAGTGATTCCCCTTGGTTTGTGTACAAATTTCTGTGTAGGTTCTGTTGAAACTTCTAATGAATTTTGACATCTAGATCAGTTTAAAAAGTTGTGGAAACCACACTCCTACTGAACTGTAGAAAAATACAGAGATCAATCAATGCGCATGGTGCTGCGCATGTGGCCAAATGCTACATATTTTCATCGTACTTTATTTTACTCATTTAACGGTCAAGTTGTAGCTTACAGCTGCTGAAGTTATAATGTAACTAGCCTTGCGTGTGCACACAAACGCACGCGCCGGCGTGCGTGCGTGTCTGTGTATATAATCTATAGATATGAATGAATGAATGAATGAACTTTATTGTTCCAAATACATGTTGCCACGTACAGGAAAATTTGTTTCGCAACCTCAGGTGCAACTCGCAATCACCCGAACTCACACAACAGTTTACACACAACACTGAAATGGACAATGGCTCGGGACGGGTGAAGCCCGTCGCCAAGGCGTCTCATGGCCAGCGCCAGTGGCCCCAACCCGACCTGAACCTCCCTAACACAAAGCAAACTAAGGACAGCCCTATCTTAGTATCTCTTAAAACACGTAATATAATGTTTTTAAACTTTCTGCTTGGCTGATACTAGTTAATTACACAAATGAGATATGGGCAGTGGGCAGATGTTCACATCTGCACGGGACATAGACGACCCCGCCCTCCACGAGTCCCCTGCTGCCTTGCAGGCTTGGCCGCTTGGCTGCGGAAAGGCTAAGGGAGGAAACCCCTGACATCAAAGCCCCCGTGTCTCCGGGGAAGGCTTTTGAGCCAGAGACTAAGACAAGGACAGTCTGATATAAAACCTACGACCCGAGGACCTCGATGCCACCGTCCCAGCTTGCTAGGCCATGGCAAACGAACCAAGGGTTTAAAGGGTGGGGCCAGTACTGCGCACACTGCACTCCACCAAAAAGCTCCACCGCGCAGGCTTTAGGAAACGCCCACGGACTATGACACTGAACTTTCCAAGTCCTGTAGCGATGGGCAAGGGGCAAAACGGCAGGTGAAAGATGTCACTGGAAGCCGCAGTCTCAAACCTGCATGCAGGCGGTTCAGGATATTGGTCGCCTGATGTTGACATGGGGATGACAACGTCACTCGGCACACCCTGAACGACCAAGCAGCCTTCTCTAGGGACAGCACTGCTTGCTCCACACGGAGAGGGGCCTAGAAAAGGTGGCCTAACCAAAGCTCATCCCCTCGTAACCCAGTTGGCTAGCCGCGGTCAACGGGCATCTTCTCATGAGGTCAGAAAACAAGAAAAAACAATGGATCCACTCTCATGACGACCACGACCGGACTCAACGTAGCATGCTGGAACATCCGAACCATGCTCGACATAGCAGACAGCGGACGCCCTGAACGTCGCTCCGCCCTCATTGCCCATGAATTGCGGAGGTTAAACATCGACATCGCCGCGCTCAGCGAAGTACGCCTCCCGGAGGAAGGCAGCCTCCAAGAACTTGGCGCTGGCTACACCCTCTACTGGTCAGGCAGGCCTGCATCAGAAAGACGGCTCTCAGGCGTGGGCTTCATGGTGAAGACCCACATTGCGACTAAGTTGGAAAACCTACCAACGGGTCACTCCGACCGCATCATGTCCATGCGCCTCCCACTGAGACACCAGCAATACGTCACCCTTCTCAGTGTGTACTCCCCAACCCTCCTGGCAGAGCCTGCAGAAAAAGACAAGTTCTACTCTGACCTGCGCAGCCTCCTGCAGAGCACCCCTGCAGACGACAAAGTCATCATCCTTGGCGACTTCAACGCCAGAGTGGGCCAAGACTCTGAAGCCTGGAAAGGAGTCCTCGGCAAGCATGGCGTTGGGAACTGCAATGACAATGGTCGCTTACTGTTGGAGCTCTGTGCAGAACAGCAACTTGTCATCACCAACACTACTTTCCAGCAAAAGGACAGTCGAAAGACCACCTGGATGCATCCTCGCTCCAAGCACTGGCACCTTATCGACTATGTCCTAGTGCGTCAGAGGGACCGCAGTGACGTCCTTCTCACCAGAGTGATGCCCAGCGCAGAGTGCCACACTGACCACCGCCTTGTTCGCTGCAAACTCAGGCTCCGCCTCAAGCTGAAACCCAAGAAAGGGGCCCCCCCCCCCCAAGAAAAAGCTTGATGTTGCCAGCCTTCAGCGTGACGACAAGAAAGCTGCCCTTCAGGCCGATTTACAGCGCATGCTCAAAGACACAGTTGATCCAGCAGACTCCTCCCCTGAAACACTCTGGGAACAACTGAAAACTGCTATTGTAAAATCTTCTGTGGAAGTCTTGGGCTTTGCTAGAAAGAGGAACAAAGACTGGTTTGACGAAAACGACGTAGAGATCCAGGAACTTCTAGCAAAAAAAAGAGCCGCCCACCAGGCCCACCTAGCCCAGCCTTCCTGCCCTGTGAAGAAGTCTGCCTTCCGCCTCATCTGCAGCAGTCTCCAGCTCAAGCTTAGAGAGCTCCAGAACGAGTGGTGGTCCAGACTCGCACAGAGGACCCAGCTCTGCGCTGACAACGGTGATTACAGGGGCTTCTACGAAGCACTGAAAGCAGTGTATGGCCCTAGGCACCTGGTACAAAGTCCCCTGCGAAGCGCTGATGGACAGGCACTCCTCACAGATAATACCTCCATCTTGAACCGCTGGTCGGAATACTTTCAGGACCTCTTCGGCGCTGAGCGCACTGTTCAAGAAACAGTCATCCTTCAAATCCCACACCTTCCACTAAAGGTTGAATTGGACGAACCGCCCACCGCCGAAGAGACCCTCACAGCCATCCACCAGCTCAAGAGTGGCAAAGCAGCAGGCATTGACGGAATCCCGCCAGAGATCTGGAAACATGGAGGCCCAGCACTGCACAACAAGCTCCACGACCTCTTTCTCTGCTGCTGGGAAAAAGGAACACTACCAAAGGATCTCCGTGATGCAGTCATCATCACCCTGTACAAGAACAAAGGAGAGAAGTCTGCCTGCTCTAATTATCGTGGAATTACCCTGCTGTCCATTGCCGGGAAAATTCTCGCAAGGTTGCTCCTGAATCGGCTGGTACCTGCCATCGCTGAAGACCACCTCCCAGAGGGCCAGTGTGGCTTCAGAGCCAACAGGAGTACCACCGACATGGTCTTTGTGCTGAGACAGCTTCAGGAGAAGTGCCGCGAGCAGAACAAAGGGCTGTACGTAACGTTTGTCGACCTAACAAAAGCGTTTGACACTGTGAGCAGGCAAGGTATGTGGCAGATCCTGGAGCGACTAGGCTGTCCCCCAAAGTTCCTCAACATGATCGTCCAGCTCCACGAGGACCAGCAAGGCCAGGTCAGACTAAACAGTGACCTCTCAGAACCATTCCCCATTCGCAACGGCGTGAAGCAAGGCTGCGTGCTGGCACCGACCCTCTTCACCATCTTCTTCAGCATGATGTTGAAGCAGGCCACAGTGGACCTCGACGACGACGACGCAGTGTACATCAGGTATCGTCTCGATGGCAGCCTGTTCAACCTCAGACGACTGCAGGCCCACACGAAAACCCTAGACCAACTGATTCGTGAGCTGCTCTTTGCTGATGACGCTGCCCTCGTTGCACACACAGAGAGAGCCTTGCAGCGCATTACGTCCTGATTCGCAGATGCCGCCCAGCTCTTTGGACTTGAGGTCAGTCTGAAAAAGACAGAGGTCCTTCATCAGCCGGCACCCAAGGAAGAGCATCGCCCTCCCCACATCACCATCGGCGAGTCCGAACTGAAGTCTGTACACCAGTTTACCTACCTTGGCTGCATCATCACGTCAGACGCCAAGCTGGACAAGGAGCTGGACAACAGGCTGGCAAAAGCGAACAGTGCTTTCGGGCGACTATTCAAGCGGGTGTGGCACAATCAACAGCTGAAAAAAGGCACCAAGATCAGCGTGTACAGAGCTGTCGTCCTCACCACCCTGCTGTACGGTTCCGAGTCCTGGGCCCTCTACCGCAGCCAACTACGACTCCTCGAACGTTTTCACCAGCGCTGCCTGCGTACCATCCTCAGCATTCACTGGAGTGACTATGTCACCAACGTCGAGGTCCTTGAACAGGCTGAAACTGTGAGCATCGAGGCTTTGCTGCTGCGGACACAGCTTCGCTGGGCGGGGCACGTCTCCAGGATGGAGGATCATCGCCTACCCAAGATCACTCTGTTCGGCGAGCTCGCCACTGGACACCGAGACAGAGGGGCACCAAAGAAGAGATACAAAGACGGTCTCAAGAAGTCACTTAGTGCCTGCCAAATCGACCACCGCCAGTGGTCTTCGCTTGCTGCGGACCGTGACACCTGGCGCTCCACCATTCACAAGGCAGCCGTCTCCTTTGAGGACTCTCGCAGAGCTAACCTTAAGGACAAGCGGCTCAGAAGAAAAAAACAGAGCTGTCGTAACTCAGAACCCTGAACAGACCTTCCCCTGCAGCCACTGCGGTCGTACCTGCCTGTCCCGGATTGGCCTCCGCAGCCACGAAAATGCCTGCAGACGACGTGGGCAAGCCCTATAGAATCTTCGTTCGCGAAGTCAAGCCAAGAGACACAAATGAGAGATACGCATCAACAAAACAAAAAGACGAACTATACTTTCACAGTTGCTACCTGGGGGCCCGTCGCCATAAGAACAGCGCCGGCTATTAGACAGTCGCTCCGGCACAAACAGTCACGACTATAACTTAACTAATATATAACCTCACACCTACTTATTTTTTTAGCAATAATAGTAAAACTACAGCATTAACGTAAAAGCGGCAGTCCAAATATGTTTCTAAAGCACAGTAAACTGACATGCACACGCTGTTAAGTCAGTGTTGTAATAAACACAGTCACTGTGTCCATCATCACGTCCCTCGGCTGGAATGTTGGGGCCCGAAGCCTGCCGGCAATCGCCTCACTGCACACACTCACGTTACTCCTCAGGCAGTGATGTTGAGCGTGGCGTGGGAAGACGGCCACTCCTGAGATGCTTGAAAAAGGAGAAAAGCACGTTGGTTTTTTGCCACAGCATAATGCGCGCTGTTCTTCAGTTCTGAGATCGGAATTCCAATGGCACTAACAAAAATCGGCCGGCGTGTATAAACTAGCATTGCACTGACGGCGTAGTGACTGAGAATCCAATTAACAGCAACAGCACAACAAATTCCCAAATGTCATCCAAAAGAAACACCAGTCATTATGTAGCATTGCAGGGTCCGACATCATATATCAAACGAAGGCCCAATGACTGCTAGACTGCGGGTGGCGACCGTTTCTACCGGAGCGGGCGGCCTGGCGAGGTGTTGTATGGCCGCCATCTTGTCTTGTCTTATACATGTGTTTGTGTATGAGTGTGCTTCTTCTTGGCCTCCACGTTCAATAGCTTGTTTCGTATGTTGTTGTCTTGATTAGGTACCATTAGTTAAAGCAAGGACAGGTTTATAATGATGGGCCTACGCGCCTAAAACCTCTTTCCTTGGAAAATAAAGTCAATCAATCAATCTCTCACATATGCGTGCATCTCCATGAGGCATAGACCCTCATGTGCCCGGAGGCGCATGAACATTTATGCCTCAAGGATGTTTTGGGTGCGCGCATGCATGCACGCACACGCATAACTGAACACACACATCGGAGTGCTTTCAGAAGAGCATACAGGCGTACTTAGTATAGCATGTAGCTAGGTAAAGTCAAGCTGATTTCACACGAATTATAGCAAGATTGATTTACATTGCTTAACGTCCCGACAGCAACAAGGCTTTCTCAGGACATGCCTGCACTGCTTGTGAAAAAAAAACAACAACTAAATAGAATATTGAATGTATGTCGCCAGCCGGTCCAATACGTTAAATAAACCTACGATAAGGGGCCTAAATAATGCTAAGACCATTTAACAACACACATCCAATATCATGAGCTACAGGCAGCGCAGACAGTAGGGAGAGTTGTAAATAGGAAAATACAGGTGAATGGACCACGGGTAGACAGAAACAGATGCCCCAGAATAGAGAGAAAACCCCACCCTGTGGGGCTGACCAGGGTGACCCTGGGAACTAAAAAGTAGTTAACACCACCCAAATCCCCCATGGCAGACCCGGGTGGGGGGAATAATTATAGCAAGACTGAAATTGTACCGTGAAATTCTAGTTTTGGCACCATTTTCCCCAAGTCTTTAAGCGAAAGGCAAAACTATTATCACGTTAAATATAAAATTACGTAAAAACTGATACCACCCCCCCCCCCTCGAAAAAAAATAAAATAAATAAAAATAAATAAATAAATTAAAAAAAAAAAAAAAATACCGTTTTATAAATTTATATGAAAATGGCGAGCAGCTGTCCGCCATTTGGATGAGCTGTGTCGCCATAATTATTCCAATCGTGTCCAGATTCAATGGTGCTTTGCTTATGACAAGCCGCTGCCTAACTATTCTCGTTACCGTTCTGCATATTACGCTGAAAGTCAAACCTGTCGTCAGACCAGCCAGAGCATTATCAAGTCTTTAGAGATGGAGGCTATTTCAGGCTATTCAGCCAGCAGGCGGGAACCCATCTGGTTCTTGAGATTGCCTTAGTTGCCCTTTTGACGTTAAACCCGAATAACTCATGCGCTCCCGTAGACCAGACCATCGAGAGACTAAGCAAGTGCACTCGGACCGTGTGTGATACAACCAAATTTAACCTCATGGCAGGGGCAGATTCTACCTCAAAGCTGAATCCCTACTGAATTTCTCATGAAGCTCAATGAGGAACAGATCTATTTGAACTAAAATGAACATGACCACCCAGACCCAGACCACACAGTCAAAATTATCAAAGATGAGTTAGCTGTGATAGCTGTTGAATGGGGAGACAATGCATCAACCAGCGGAGAGTCCTATTTATGTTTCCGAACAGCGTTTTTCTTTTTCTCAAGCGACCATCATCAGAATGAAGATCCTATGGAAGTGGCCCGATTGGATGAGGAAGTACTATCTCAAGCTCAGATTTCTCAACTGGTCTTTGACATTCATGTGCCCTAAATAGCGACCTGTTAGCTTCCAAAATGGCAGACATTCCTCCAGTGCAAATGGTTGTTTTCTTTTTCAGCACAGTTCCAAAGGTCTTCAACGGAGATATATATCCATGGTTCGTTTGTTGGAGGCGTTGACTTCAGGCGTTCCTTCTTTAAAGCTACTTATGCACTTTCTCCTACTGTAAAGCGTTTTAGATACATCAGCTTGAGCAGCAGTGCCTGTTGAAAAGCTGATGAGAACCACGTTACTTTCACAGAGATTCAACCAACTCGATAAGCTCATCTATTAAAGAGACGGCTCGTTTATCTTTTGAATTTTGACTCCTGTAAGTCTGAGTGGTGCTGCCCATTTTGCTTCAAATAGATCTTGTCCCTCAGTTTCAAATCTGGAATCAGCTGTGATGCAAAACCTACCGGCCACTGGCCCTGACCTGAGGCTAAATTTTGGTGTGTCGTATTCAAAGTCATGCAGAAGTGGAACCATATCAGCTCTCACCCTGTCGACACTGCGTGCTGGACATGCCTAGTGAGCCAACTGCCATGAATCGCTTTGAAGCGGCGGAAGCATAAAAAATTAACCTTGTAACGTACGCTAACTTTCAACAGTCGCACGCACAGACTCACGAGCACAACGGCACACACGCTAACAACATTGACAGTCGCAGTCGGACGCATTCCTGCAGCATGGGCACCAACCATCATTTTCACTGTGGCCCTACATAATTATAATATTAACAACAACAACAACAACAAAAACACTCTTTACAAAATACACAATTTTCCACTCTAGTACTTCACACTCACTACCACACACAATATAACAAAAGCCAGGTTAGGTACAAGTCCTCATTATCCAACATGTTCACTGGTGTTATCGATCTGTACAGTTCGCATAGTCCCACGTCTAGGCGGGCAGTTTCCTTGCGTTCCACGTTGCTGAAGCTATCCCACGCTCCCCGAGCTGTGGACGTCCCCATGACACGCTCCTCTAGCACAGCCTCTGTTGACCTTGGTGGGTCGGCACCAAGTCAGTCTCTCGCTCCCCGAGCGGTGAATGTCCTCACGACACGTTCCTCCAGCGGCAGCCTCTGTTGACTGTGACATCTCGGCGTCCCGCGCGTCACGTCTCTTGCTCCGCACAAGAACTCTGTACAATAAAGCTCCAATGTCATAATACTTGCTTAACACACACTAGTGTTGGAAGATATGAGGTATATTACGTAACCAAACGCTACAAGGGCAGCTTTGTACCCTCGGTCATCCGTCTCCTAAATGAAGAGTGTGTTAACTAGCTTATCTCTCTCCTTGTTGACGCCGTCGAGGAACTTGCACCTCAGATGTCGCAGTGGCATCTTGCAAGTGACAGACTCACTCCTATACCACTAACAATGTACACTGTGGTCATGGTGTGGTTTTTTTTTTTTTTTTTTTTTTTTTTTTCCCCCACCATTGTTATAATGTGGCTAAATCCGTACGCGCGCATGTGATCCCAACGAAAGAAAATTTGTCGGCTAGACTGACACAATAATGTATTTTGAATTGAATTGAACCTGGCTGATACAAATAAATCTACACGTTCATTCACACCCTCGTGCTTCGCATAATTGAAACAGACTAGATTCGCAAACCACCACTCAGTCACTAAACTGAAAAAGACCATAACTACATGACGCACGCGCCATATGGTTCATACATAGGAAAAGATTATACTTAACACAACCACGTACTACCTTGATAAACGACTTAGGCATACACACCTCACATTCCTTTGTTATCCATCCCGGTAAAAAAAAATACATAGGAAAACCACCGGTTGTCTCAACAAATAACTGAACCAAACCAACGCCTCACAACCGAACTAAATCTTACTAACGCATACTACTTTTAACTCGGTAGCCTAATACATACACAAAAAGTGCCTGAAATCTAAGTTTCAGAGTATTGGAATACTACTCATTAGCATATCCACATACGTCCGCCCTCAATGACAGAATAGCCCGTACTGATTACTCTAAGACTCTGTTAGCCTGAGCTGCGCCCTAAAACTCCGTGCTAATCGTTGAGCTCGTGACCGAAACTTAATACACGGACTACTTGTTACACACGAAAAACCGCTGACACGGCAGTACAACGCAGAAACCCGGTGTGAACTCTTATGCGTGGGCATCAGTCAAGCTCAGTCATCACAACCCTGAAGCGGCTCCTGATCCCACCAAGCATGGATGGGAGACGGAAACAAAAGACAAGAACATCCAGGGTGTTGACTGGATGGAGGCCAGCATCTGAAGAGGTTCTTAAGCTTCTTGGGTGCATGTGTGCCAGATTATGGCGGAGGCAATATCAGGGCGCATTTGCGTACAGAATGCTCTGAAATGTACAGACAGACGGTGTGCAGTTTCAAAACTGTGTAATTATAGCTCAGAGGAAGATCGCGATGAACAGCCGCCGAGATGATAAAGACGATGCCACTGATTATGATGAGTTTGGTTGTTAACTGATTTGATGAAAACTAATGAAAACTAGTGGTACAGTCTTCAAGAACTTCTGTTATTGCTGATGTAAAAAGACGAGCAGGCTGTACAGAAACGTCTTGAAAGTGGAAAGGGCAGAGGACAAAGACTAACTGCAATTGTTTTGTGTTTATCTACTTTATTAAATTTGCTCAGATAATCTTTGTACGTGTTCATAGGTTTGTATTGCTTGTTGGATCGCTCCTGTGTGCTGATGTGAAGTCGATTATTTAGAGTGACTAATTTATCATATATTGTGCACACTTTATTCATGAACAGAATGTAATTTTAATTAATACATAGTAATACATGATTAATGCATAGTGTGCGCGTGCCCGTTACCTTATAGATGTACCTTGGAAGCAGCATGAGAGGTTATGTGATAAGAAGAAGAAGAAAAAAGACATCTGAATGTTCACTGAAATTTTAAATTAGGTTATTCTTTGCATACATTTTATTTCAAATCTGCTGTAAATTTCTAATTTAATGTGCTTATAAGAACGCAGATTATAAGTTACAACTGAGCCAAATTTGGACGCAGATCTTGCCATAGTGTACGAGAGGGTGCAAATTTTGGTATACTAATTGACAATTTCTTTAATATCTTTAATTGACCTCTGTGACCTTAACCTTCATACAAGGTCATCGAAAAATACTCGTGTACAATCGCACTACAACCAACTACTCTTGTGCCAAGCATGAAGTTAATGACGTATAGTTTCTAAGAAATTATATTTTTTTGTATTTACTATACTGAACTACACTTGATAGCAGAATGACAAGGAGTCAAGAAGAATCGGACGGACAGACGGAAATATACTGATTTTTCCAAGGAGAAGAGTCACGGTATCTTCTTCTTCTCGAACGCAGTCACACTTGGAGTTTGGCTCTCAAAATGTAATCTGTGGTCTTCTGTAGCGCCTCCACAGGCCCGTACAGTTTCTCTTGTAGAGTGGCGGGCTTCGGCTATATCTCCTCCCCCAGCAGCTGGTGGTTCCCACAGTCCTGAAGGATGTGCTCTGTGGCCTGAGGCTCTGCTTCTCCACAAGGGCACAGGGGAGATGGCACGAGGGAGTCACGGTATCAAAACATGTACGTTGCACAGAACCTAAAGCATATTCCTAGCCTTGGCCATTAAACAGTGCACGGGGACTTTTCCATGTTCCATGAGGGTGTCAAGGAGGCAGTGGCTCATGAACAGGGGGATGATGATCGTTTTTAACACCTGATAACTTGACGGATGTAACAGGCGCTCTGAAAGAGGAGTTGCAGAAACAGACACTATGGTGAGGCCACCAGCTCTACTACAAGATTTCTGCAGACGGTGCCCAACAAGTTTACATTGTACAAGCACCCATTGAGTGTGCACCTCTTGTTCAGGCTGTCTCAGACTTTCGAAGCGGTATTCATTTCATACATTCTCAAATATCTGGAAACAGTTGTAGCTGGAAACAGTTTACCTCGCAAAAAAAAAAAATAAATAAAATAAAACCACACACACTCCATACACTTGTACGTACACAAAATAGGTGGAGTGGGGTGCGTGTGTTTGATACCAGACGGTAAGAGTTACACTCTGACATTACGCGGCCGCCGGGACGGCCGCAAAATTTTCTTTCGACAAAGAAGACCTGTTTGTCTTTCTTGATCAAAATCTTACAAAATTAATACGGACATCACACCAGGAAAATAAAATCAGCACGGCCACTCAAAACATTGATTTCAAGTCCTGGCCAGGATTTAGAACGTATTTGTGGCCGTGTACATACGAAGAAGCGGGACCGTAGGGCTAATCTCATTCTGTCAGCGTTCAGATTACAGATAGTTGCTCGCGTGAACGTACTACTAGCAAACAATTGTTAGGCCGCGTGTTTCAGTATTACAGTAGACCTTTCATAACCTGACTGCGACAAGCCAACACGTTTCCCGTTTACCCGTCACTGACCCCAACACACTCCAGAAAAGTTAACACCGTGGAAACGCCGGGTTTGCCACTGACAAAACTGTTAAGGGGTGTGTGTGTTTGCATTTGCACACTGAAACAGTAAAGATGGGTTTTGCGACAAACCCTATTCATCCTCAAGTCCTTACACCACAACGAGACCCGCCTTAATGCAGTTTGAATGGGAGGAGGGGGGGGGGGGTTAAGGTAAAGTGCGTGTGTGGCGCGGTGGGGCGAGGTAGAATAAGGCCTGCCATAGTAAAAAGCCTGCCGTAAAGGGGCGGAGCGGTCCGAGGCACAGTGGTAATGGCGCACTCAGTGCCACCAATGCTTGAGGTGCGAAGTTCAGCGGCGTTGCCGACTTTTCTCCTCTAGCAAGTGTCACCGTAACACTGATTCGGGCGGACGCCGGCGTCGGGGGGTTGTTTCTCTGGCTCTTCCTCCCCTCCACATTGGTACCCGGCGGTTTCAGGCCACTTTATAAATTTCAAATACAAGCGCCGATCAAAATTTCCGAAACTCAGTCAGTGTGACCTCAGTACCTGAGCTGTCCTCTCAGTCACACCAGGTGAATGTCCTGTTTTTGTCTTGATTTTTACCGTGTTTGTCTTCAGAGTGATTGCGTGTCCGAGTAGTGTGTCACGTGAGCGCGTGCGTGCTGGGCCGTTCAGTTCGCGGCGCTGAGCCGGGCCGCTGACTGAGTCGCAGAATTGGGTAAAGCGCCAATAAAGTAACCGGTATTACTTGTATTGTCATAACCTACTTTGTATTCAAATGTTCTCAGTTTGTCTTACAATAACAAAGAGGGTACTAAGAGTTTTTGAAGTATGAATGTAATGAAATACTTCTCTGCTCCCCTCCTCAGTTCTCCCTTGGACATAAGAGAGTTCCGTTTCAGTAGCAGGGTCGCTAGAAGACCTCTGTTATGTGTGCATACTCACGGCGTTTACTGCAGGGTCGCCGGCTAGAAGACCTCTGTTATGTGTGCATACTCACGACGTTTAGCAGGGCCGCTACTAACAAGACCTCTGTTATGTGTGCATACTCACGACGTTTACCAGGGCCGCTACAAGACCTCTGTTATGTGTGCATACTCACGACGTTTAGCAGGGCCGCTACTGACAAGACCTCTGTTATGTGTGCATACTCACGACGTTTAGCAGGGCCGCTACAAGACCTCTGTTATGTGTGCATAATCACGACGTTTACCAGGGCCGCTACAAGACCTCTGTTATGTGTGCATACTCACGACGTTTAGCAGGGCCGTTACTGACAAGACCTCTGTTATGTGTGCATACTCACGACGTTTAGCAGGGCCGCTACTGACAAGACCTCTGTTATGTGTGCATACTCACGACGTTTAGCAGGGCCGCTACTGACAAGACCTCTGTTATGTGTGCATACTCATGACGTTTACCAGGGCCGCTACTGACAAGACCTCTGTTATGTGTGCATACTCACGACGTTTACCAGGGCTGCTACAAGACCTCTGTTATGTGTGCATACTCACGACGTTTACCAGGGCCGCTACAAGATCTCTGTTATGTGTGCATACTCACGTTTACCAGGGCCGCTAGATGACCTGTTATGTATGCATATTCACATGGACTTGTGACAAGAGTAGAACTTGAAAGTCTCCGACAACATTGAGAACCTGTTTCATCATGAACTGTACAGCACACCGCTTTAATGCCTCCATTGTCATAAATTTTGATTTGTCATCACTATTGTTATATGTTTACCGCCGAACACGTAACAATTGTAAGGAACCGAGGAGCATAAACACAAAATGAGTCGGTCGGTCTGTTTACGTGTATTCTCCCTTCTTTAATAATTAATTTAATAATAATTACGGTATTTATAATGCGCTTATCTTATAATAATTATAACTCTAAGCGCGCACTCACAACTCGCACACGCATGCGCACGCTTTAGACAATGACTCACGTAACACAAATAGTGAAGATACATTAGGACGGTGAGCTTGGGCTGGGGAGTGTGGTGATATAGTGCTAGAACTGTTGAAAGAGATGAGTTTTGAGGGCAGACTGGAAGGAGGAGAGCGAGTGTTTCTGACGGAGAGAGAGTGGGAGAGTGTTCCAGGTGGTTGGACCGTATACTGAGAAAGAGCGGGGGCCGAAAGTGCTGAGTTTGGTGCGGGGGATGAGGAGGCGGAGAGGGTCAGAGGCGGAGCGGAGGGAGCGGGGAGGATTGTAGGGGTGAAGTAAGTTGGAGAGATAAGCAGGAGCGTAGTTGTTCAGGGATTTGTAGCAGAGAGACAGAATCTTGTATTGGATGCGTTGGGGGATGGGGAGCCAGTGAAGGAGCTTGAGCAGGGGAGTGATGTGGTCGGATTTTTTCTTTCTGAGGACGAGGCGGGCAGCATTGTTCTGGACGCGCTGGAGAGTGAGAGTGGTGGAGTGAGGAAGGCCAGAAAGGAGAGAGTTGCAGTAGTCGATGCGAGATAAGATGAGAGAGACAGCGAGTTTGGTGGCAGCTTCGGTAGTGAGGTATTTTCTGATCTGACTGATGCGGCGGAGGTGGAAATAACATGCCTGGGCCGTGGCGGAGACGAAGCTGGTCATGGAAAGAGAGGAATCGAGGATAACGCCAAGGTTCTTGACCGAGTCAGAGAGTAGGGAGATGGGGGTGCTGTCGAGTTGAAGGTGGAGAGAGGGAGAGAGCTGGGAAAGTTTCTGGCGAGTGCCTACCAGCATGGCTTCCGTTTTGTCGTCGTTCAGTTTGAGCTTGTTTGCTGTCATCCAGTTTTTCACGTCCTCATAGCAGTCAGCCGTGCGAGTCAGTAGTGTCTGAGTGTTGTCGAGTTTGTCTTTGTCTAGTAGTTGTGAGTCGTCAGCGTAGAGGTGGTGGTGTATGTGGTGAGACTGGATGATGTTGGACAGTGGGGAGATGTAGAGTGTAAAAAGGACCGGGCCCAGGACGGACCCCTGAGGAACGCCGCAGGAGAGCCTGACTGGGTTGGAGGAGACGCCGTCGATGGTGACGGACTGCTGTCTGTCGGAGAGGTAGGAGAGAAACCAGGAGTGAGCAGAGTCAGTGATGCCAAAGGAGTGGTGGAGGCGGTGGAGGAGGATAGAGTGGTCTATGGTGTCGAAGGCGGCAGAGAGATCGAGTAGCGTAAGAAGGGAGATGTTGCCCGAGTCAGTGGAGAGAAGCAGGTCGTTTAGGATATGTAGAAGGGCAGTTTCAGTGCTGTGATGTTTGCGATAGGCAGACTGGAAGGGACTGAGGAGGTTGTTGTCGGCGAGGTGGAGGTTGAGTTGGTTGAGGACGACCTTCTCAAGAAGCTTGGACAGGAAAGAGAGATTGGAGACTGGGCGGTAGTTCTTGAGTTCGTTTGGGTCGAGGTTGTGTTTTTTGAGGAGAGGACGGACGATGGCGGACTTGAAGATATCGGGGACGGAGCCATTTTCTAGAGATGTGTTGATGATGTCCGTAATGAAGGGCAAAAGTTTTGGGAGGCCGTCCTGGTAGAGGGAAGCTGGGAGGGGGTCTAGTTCGCAGGTTTTGAAAGGCATGGACTTTATGGTCTTGAGGACTTCATCCTGAGAGACGGGGCGGAAGGACGAGAGGGGAGTGCCGGAAAAGGGGTGTCAGGGAGGCAAGGCGAAGAAGGCAGAGTGTCGAGTGTGTTGCGCAGAGTTTGGATTTTGTCGGAGAAATAGGAGGAAAAGGCGGACGGAAGTTCTTCTTTGCTGTGTGTGTTGGGAAGAGGAGAGTCTTTAGAAGTGCCTAGGAGTGTGTTCATGGTAGCGTCTTTCTTTGTTGATCATTACTGGTGTTTTAGAAGTAAGAAGTGCACTTATCCCTGTAATATCGATTTGTTTGGAGAGGTGCATCTGGCTTTACTGGGATGGAAAGGTTGAAAACGGGTTACATTTTCAGCAGAATGCAATGAACTGCTTTGCTCAACTTTAAGTGATGAAAGTTCATTTGTGTGTAAATTCCTTCAGTCAAGGAAATCTGCTATAAAAAAAATAAAACACACCCCAAATTATAGCTGCTTTCATGTGTGGTTACAGATGTTGTCGTGCATTACTCTGTCTGTCCCTCTCTCTCCTCCCGGCATTTGAGAGATTCATATTAGGCGTCAGTAAATTCTGACGTGCTTTTGTTAAAAAACATTCTATCGGTACTTTTGTCCATTTCAACATAGCTTTAATATTTTATTTTTATCTTAGAAGAGTGTTGTGTGTTCTGAAAATAAAGTTTGTGCTGTAGAGAAAAGCAACGCTTAAATTGTACAATAACAATTCGGTGAAATATTCAACATATGGATAAAAAAGAAAATTACCCTGCAGGTTCGACTTCAGTGCCATATACTGTGTATATTTTAAACATAAGGGTGATTTTTTTTTAAATGGTGGCCCACGGGGGTTGCCCTGCTCCTGGGGACTGCAATTACACCAGATTAATGTTTTGTGTTGTGCACATAGCTCCTGAAAATTGTAATTCAACACAATTAACACCCGATTAATGTTTTGCGTTATGTAGCTTACACATATCAAAGAAACAAATGACAAAAGCTCTTGGTGCTACTTTTATTCCACCGTGTGGTTTGTTAACCCATTTAGACCCAATGCCCTACAGCAAGAAATGGATTGACCCCAATAATTCAAGGGTAGTGCCAGATTAGCTTGGTGCCAAGCTAATCTGGCACTACCCTTGAATTATCAGGGTCGATCCATCTCCTGCAATTGGTACATAGCCATTAGGTGTCACCTCCAAAATTTTGAAGAAACACTCATGGGGTTAATGTCAGGAACAATGCTGATTGTGGCTAGGCAGATTTGAGACAATGATGGTGGGTGTAAACAACAGTCCGTGGCGCTGAGCAGCTTCAATAAACTGCTTTGAAAATAACATCGAACATAACAGAAACATCAACAAACACATGTATATTTCAGTGATATGTTTATGTTCAGCATACTGTGCATGATTACACAACTAAAAACATGTACCGGACAAAAACATGAATTACTAAAATAATGCGTGTAGAACAGGCTGTTCCTACAAAAGAGTATGCTGCGATAGGAACCAATTTTCTACCTTTTTTTGGTGATGACATGTGCACTACATGACCTTTTCTTCTTTCTTTTATAAATGCGTTTAAACGTAAATGTTAAAGTGCAATGAGGTGATGTGAAGTGGTTACCAGAAATGCGATAGGTATTCATTTAAAAAAAAAAAAAAACATATTATAACCCCTGTGACCCTTGACCTTTGTGATGAGTCGACTAAATTAGTATGCATAGGAAGGTCTCATCATCAGCTATCTTTATGCCAAATTAGGTTGACAAATTTGCAAAAATGTGGATAATACCTACAATTTTTTCAGAAATTTGCATTTAATACACATTTTCCAGCCTTGTGACCCTTGACCTTTCCAAGGGGTTATCCAAATTAAATTCTTGAGCTCTCGTGACCCTTGACCGTTCTGAGGGATCAACCAATTAATTAGTGTGCATACAAAGGTCTTCCCATCAGGTATCTCTGTACCAAATTTGTGTTTAAAGTTGTGAATAGTATTTGAGAAAGAAAAAAAGATATTTTGTCAAAATATGGCTTTACACCATTTTGATAGACAACAAAATACAGGCTGATGAGCTACACAACTGTATATCCCAGCATATTTATTATAAACTTATCAAGGTAGCTCATACTTTCAGCTCATGGAATCAACAACTGTAAAGGTGACAACATTGTTCTAAGGATGCAAAACTGTTTCCTAGTAGTGTGCACACACACACAGATAGGCAATTTGTACAAAATCGTATCCATGGGTGGGCCCGAAAAAAAAAGTTGAATCCTTAAGTGCGGGTTTTGGGGCACTTTTTAAGTAAAATTATATATATATATATATATATATATATATATATATATATATATATATATATATATATATATATATATATATATATATATATATATATATATATATATATATTTTTGTAATCCGGAAATCTGGCAGTAGCCGGAAAGTCCCACCCATACGTATCTAACAAAATGTTAATAATTACAACAAAATGTTATTGTAAACTTGCAACCATTATTAAGTCAACATAATTATTAAGTGCCATTGCTTTTCACGCCAACATGTCCCAAGATGTGCACATCACAGGAGTGTTCACTGTTGTTTGTCAAGCACTTCCATTCCAGGGATGGAGCTCCCGTGTCCAGCTACATAAAGAGATAAAAAACAACAACAACAACAACATTAAGAATGGCAAAGCCCCTAAGGATCACACATATGAACGACCCAATTCTAACGCGAAAAAGGGTTGGCTTTTGTACCTGCAATGTTTTCTCAAACTGTACGTATTTTTCACCCATCATGTTCACACACAAACAGAGGCACAAGCATTCATTTATCCGCCGTGCAATAACAGCTGTCCACAAGACTCACACTAGGAGACAGGAGAGTACCTACAAATCTAATCACTGATTTGTGCTCTCTCGTGTGTAGATAAGATTTGTGCGACTGAAATGTTTGAATATGAGTGTACGAGTATTAATATCTTTTGCCAAGTCATGTATCTTTAGACAGTAATAATATGTGGTATGCACAGGCAGTGATAATATAGCATAGAAATGGAGTGTTCATATACTATCATTTCAATCAGCAGACCGGGTGACTCCCATTTTCAAACTGTTTGGTTCATGTTCAACGAGAGCTAAGCTCGAGGTGACTATGAATCTATTCTAACAGTTTGAGAATGGGAGTGACAAGGTCTGTCTAAAAATGATCGTATACGACCAAAAGCCATGATTTTGTTGTTGATGTAAATAAATAATATTATCAAGATATACTGTTATGTCAACGTTTCTGCCGCTGAATTCTGTGCAGGAATTTACAGACAACATTACTCTGTGACCAAAAGCCATAATTTTGTTACCAATCCAAATAACAAATTTGTCTCGATTCGCTAACACATAAGTGTCATATAGAAAACAAAAGCGACACTTACTTGCGACCGTCAGACATGTTTTGGTGCTGAGACACCTTCACGCACACATGTATGTCATGCGCTTCCATGCAATTATTTGGAACATAAATCCACACCTCTAAACCACTTTTAAAAAAGCACCCCATCCATTAAACTCTTCATTCACATTTTTTTGCGTTTTTCTCTCTCTTTTGACAAACATCTTTCTTACGATTTTAGGCCATACTGATGATAGCTTTACTTATATACAGTTTGGTGTGGAAGTAGGACACAGCACAGAACACACTGCGTTTTACCCATGACATCATCCCTCTTTCCTCCATACGAACAGAAGGCTACACTCTAACGCTGTATGAACACAAGCGCGAGGGTACGCCAAGCGGGAAAAAAACACTGACCTGTTACAGTTGAAAGATTACTGAATAACATTTATTTCATGAAGACTCTCAGTAATAATACAGAACCATAACAGCAGTTCAGTAAATGCTCTCCAAACCATTGTACTCACAAAACTATGGCGGTGGTATTATCAACAAAACCTAGAGTGGACGGCACCACAAGTCTATTACTATTAGTAATAGACTTATGACTGCACTTACAGAATTGTAACCTTACGTTTATGAAAAAACTCAGTAGTCTGCAGTCAGGATAACTCCATATCTATGGCCGCAGTCAGGATAAGTCACTGTCCATGGTTCTGTACACATGAGTATATTATTATAATATTAGGACCTTTCCCCATATTTTTCGAGTTGAATGGTTTTGGAGAATGTCTACTGAAACGCTTATCTGGACTGTCATTGAGGGTCTTCATTAAAAGGAAGGTCGATATGTCATTCAAAAGTTTTAATTACGCTTCAGGTTATGTTCGTTGTTGTTTTTTCAGCCTTTTTTTTTTTTTTTTTTTTTTTTGGGGTGGGGGTGGGGGGGGGGGGGGTGTCTCAGAATCGTCTGCTCGCTTTTGCGTTGACAGTGTGACTGTGTTCCGTGTGTTGGAATGTTCCACTCACAGTGACAGGGAGGTTGGGCATTACCACAAAGATTATGTGTCTGCATTTAATGACGTATGAGTTACACGCAGCCACGAACAAGCCTGCAGACGTCGTGGGCAACTCCTATAAAATCTTCGTTCGCGAAGTCAAGCCAAGAGAGAGAGAGAGAGAGAGAGAGAGAGAGAGAGAGAGAGAGAGAGAGAGAGAGAGAGAGAGAGAGAGAGAGAGAGAGAGAGAGAGAGAGAGAGAGAGTTACACATGTACGTATGCCTCAAAGTAAAATCGAAATAACCTAGCTACTGCCTGCGTCGCTCTGTTCGTGACCTCTAGAGTGAGTTCAAAAAGAAATCTTAATAAGGAGATGGGAATTGCTCATGGTATCAGCGGAACGCAAATCAGACGACAACATTAGCGTGGGCCGCACAACTATTGATAGAACAAGGCAAAGCCCTTATGGCTCACATATATGACCACTGTGACAATAAGTACAGGGATGGCATAATCTGTACCAGCAAAATCCATGTTTTCTCAAAATTTTATCGCTTTCACACATCTGTCAAACACCACTAACCCTTGTGACATGTTGACAAACTTATATATGAGAAGGTCTATCATCATCAGCTACCTTTGCGCCAAATTTCATTGAAAAGATTGCAAAACTGTAAATAATAATTACAATTCTATAAAAAAATTAAATTGGCATTTTATACACTTTTGCTGACCTCTTGTGACCCTTGACCTTGCTGAAGGCTCATCCAAACTAGTATGCATAGACAGGCTTTACCATTAGATATCTCTGTACCAAGTTTGGGTTTGTATCCTTGGGCCAAGTTTGAAGACTGGCTTGAATAGTCTCCAAGAAAATGGCATATGCCTACGTTAAAGTTTACCAACCACGGAGATGGTGGACCGACGACCACTGGCCCAGAACACAGACTGACTTTTGCTTCACACGTGAGCCAAAAATATGCGCCTTCTGGGCGCTTTTGAAAGGTGATGCCATCAATGATCATATCAGTACAGAGATCTTTTGAAAGGTGAAGGCCACCATATTAGTATGGAGATCAAATGACATGGCATTTTATTACCACTCAGTGTTTCTTCTTTGCGCTCATGTGACATCACGTGCGAATCGAGACAAAATCATTTTTAAGACAATATTCTAAGTTTCAGATTTGTCTGTCCACAAATGCGGGCCATAGTCAAAGATATAGTCACTGTCACATACATACACACACGCCGTGCTTTGGCGGTAGATCTACGTTCAACAGCAATGCTAGCGTAGCTGGACATGCCGTAATTTTACCTTGTTACTGCACTGTTACAAGGTGATGCCTGACTGCCTATGTTATGGGGTGCTAGGTGTTGAATGCATTGCAGTCAGCCTCATTTTAAAACCAACCGTATTTTCAATACGGTAGACCCCAAAAATAGGATCTTCTGAAAATTTACTTCAAAGCATTCTTCCACTGGCAAACATCATTACCTATTTCTTCAGCTATTCATAACACAGTTGTCATCGACATGAAAATCCCACACAGCCATCTAAATTAATGTTACTGATTACATAAATAGGGAAAACTAGGACAAGCACTCCATATACCTCAGGTACATATTTTCTTGGACACAAGGTAGTAATAGGCCCAGCAGAAGTCAACCACATATCATTTGCAGTGTCAGACAAAAGACAGATAAGTCGTCCAGACTCCAAGTGTAGCAGGGCAAAGCAGAATGCAGAAGAAGCATCAGTCAGTGACAACGGCTTGTCAGTTGTTGTAGTCTCCTCCTTGATGTCCAAACTGTGCCTTTCACACAATGAAACCTGTGACATACAAATTACAACACCAGCACATCAAACTCAGAACCTGTTCACAACCAAGATGGGAACCCCAGCCCAATATTGTTCATATTTGAAGCATATCCCTCTGAGTCTGACCCATCTCTCTCTACCCTAACCCACCCTATCCTCTGATCCACACACATTGGCACAATGCAACAGCCATTCTGAAAAAATAAATAACAAAACGAGCAGTGAAATGACGTCACTATAAGCTTCCCGTTATTTGTCGGCAGTCCCGTATACACAGTGATAAAACGGATGTTTTACGTCACTCACGCCACTCATTGGTTCTAAAATGTTACATGTAAAAGGATAAAACTTGGATTTTCACACTCAGAGCTATCTAATCACAATTTCACCTAACCATACCCGCCAGCCAGGACAAACAGCAGGCTTATTTAATCAGGTTTATGAAAAATCACTCGGGTATTAATCATTTAATGAGAAGATAATTTTTTTTCATAAAAAGTTTCGAAGATTTTTAACTGTTTTAAAAATAATCCCTCCAAAAGTGGTGCCAAAAATCACAATTTGAGCTAATCAGAAGCCGAGAACCGGAACAGACAGAAGGCTTATGTGGGAACTGTTTATGAAAAATCGTTTTGGTATTAATAAAATGATTGCTTTTTGGGTAACAAAACAATTAATATTTTCTTAACGCTATAACAGTTTTTACAAGAAAGGCAAAGCCCTTATGGCTCACGCGTTTGACCGATTTACATATGAGAATACAGGCTGGCTCCTGCAACAGCGAAGTACATGTTTTCTCAAAATTTAAGCATTGTTCATACACCCATCGACCACTCGTGACACTCAACCTTTGTGATGAGTCGACTAAATAATTTTAATTAGTATGCATAGGAATTGTGTATAGGAGAGCCTCCGAATATACTGAAATTGGATGTCTCATTGGAGAGTTAAAACACCGTTTATAGAAAGTCGGTTGTGCCATATTAGAGTCCATAATTTTCATTATAAGCACTTTAATTTTTTTATATAGCTAGAGAAAGACATTGGAGGAGTTCGTTAGCCAGCTTTGTACATCTTTGACTTAAAAATAGAAATACATTGCAGAAAAAAGTGTGTCAAAATGGTTGTTGTGATAGCGGCGACATGCAGTAACTGAGCACCTCACGGACTCAGGCTGAACTACAGGGGACTCGTGGGAGGAGGTCTGGTCCCCAGACACGCGGCAAGCAGGCTCACCGGTGTGTGGATAGGCCCCGATGCCCGTGAGCCTGACTCCCAACTATGGGTAAATAGCCCCACTGCCTTGTGGGTCCCTCTCTGATTTTATTTTGGAAGACAGTCTCTGTTATGATGTCTGCAAAAATATTGTGGAAAATGCATGCAAGCTCATATAAAATATGCTTTGTGGGCATGGGTTATCCTATCATCTTGTTCTTAAGAATGGATGTGGCTACGCCAGCCCACAGAATGTATATAACTGGTACAAAACGCTGTGTGTCTGTCAGTGTTTGTGTGTGTGTGACATAATTACCATGTGGATTGGCGGATAGGGCGAGTTCTGGTGGAGAGAGATGAACCAGGATGACGCTTAAAAACAGGAATAACTCTGAAGGTTTCTAAAAGAATAACGCATGTTAGCTCATACAATACGGTAGACTTTGGGATGAAATCCTCATCTTGCTTTAATAACCTGGCGTTCAACAAACCTGTGTATACAATGACATTAGTTTAAAACAAAAAAACCAACATAGTCATAGATTACCATTTACCATTTTCAGCGGAGTTAATCTCAATTCCTGTGTACTAATCAGGCATGTGCAACCACAATGGCAGATGACCACATTGAACTGGTAGATTCAAGTTTCAAAATGACAGTAAACAGAGGTGGCATTGGATGAACCACTACTACCTTCAAGCACACCCAGAAGTGGCAGGATCTTCAAAATGTGATGTGGAATGCGGGCAGTCACTGAAAGAAAAACAACAATAATACTAAATAGCATTTTACATGCTTGACACTGGCAGTCGCCTTAGTTTCATGGTTGGTTGTAAATACTTGTAGTTGTACTTGTAGTATACTTAACATCCTAACAGCAACAAGTTTTTCACAGGACATGCCTGTGCGGCTTGTGAAAAAAACAAACACAACACAATATTTTGAATGTACGTCACCAGTTAGTCTAAACTCTAATATAAATATAATGCTAAATAAACCTAAGAAGAGTGAAGTTACTAAGACTGGCTAGGGATGCTCATCTTAATTTATCATGTACCCTAGTTGACACAAGAGTACAAAATCATAACATTTAAAGAAATACAGACCTAATGTTACGGAATAATAATAATAATAATAATAATGGTTATTATATAGGCGCGTTTTCCCGATTCGGCGAATCGGCTCAAAGCGCCGCGAACTGCACCCAACACGCACGCTCACGTGACACACGCATTCACTCTGAAGACAAACATAGTACAAGACAGACACAGGACATTCACGTGGTGCGAAGGGTCAGCTCAGCTACTGAGTTTTCGGAAATTTTGATCGCTTGTATTTGAAATTTATTAGATGGCCTGAAACCGGTACCAAAGTGGAGGGGGTGGAAGAACCGGAGTATCCGGAGAAAGAACCCCCGACGGTCCGCCCGAATTAACGGTGACACTTACTAGAGGAGAAAAATCCGACGCCGAAACCCGGTATCGAACCTCGCACCTACAGGGAGCAAAGACAGTAGGGAGAGTTCAAACAAGAAAAATGCACAACAATGGACCAAGGACACACATGCCCCAGAAAAAGAACAAAAAAACCCATGCTGTGGGGCTGACCAGGGAGACTATGACAACTAAACAGTTGTTAACTCCACACAAGTCTCCCATGGTAGATATCCGTGAGGGATTCCTAAAAGTGGAATAGATTACATGTTTTGTACATTGGGATATGGTAGCACTGCGTGCTTATCAACAGCAGCACGACAATCTGGTTTAGAATTCGAAGGACTGGTGAGCGGGAATAGTCTTCCCCCCACCCCCACATTAAATCAAAATCCCCCAGACTCGGATTACGGTTGGGTTACGGGGAAAAGACGACAACGTTGAAGTTGGTCGACAGACACAATGAAGAACAGAACAAGTCTTCGGTTACCTACCGGCTGGAGTGCGTTTTGTCATCCTGACCGCTTTGAAATGGCCGCCATGTTTTCAAACTGAACAAAATAATAAAGCAGCAGTTTACGTCACACATTTTTTTCCTTCGCTTATATCCAATTACCGTGAATAAAACCGAAACACACACTTAAATCGTGAAAAAAATCGTGATTTAGTAGCACAGATTTACAGCTGTTAAAAAACTAGCAGCAACTTCCTGTACGTTTTGCTTTCGAAAACATGGCGCCGCCCCAAATGATCCACCAATCGCCAAGGGGCAAGCCACCATTACGAGACTATTCGAGACCGGAAAGGTTTTTGTGCACAGGCTGGGGCGTGGAACACCCTGAGGTGCAGCAACTGGAGTTTAAGTGGTGTTTAGGCGAGGGAGGAGTGATAAACATAATTTAAACGGAGGGAAAGAGGACTGAATGCGTGGGTGGGGGGGCGGTGTCCGGTAGTAGCCAAAGTACTGAGTAGGCGGGGGAATTTCCCGACTGTGGAATGCTATGATGAGAGATGGAGATTGAGAGAGAGATAAAGGGTGGGAAAGTCTGGAGGGGATGAGTGCGTAGGCGAGAGGCGAGAGGCGTAAGAATGAGTAGGAGGTGGATGCGTGGGCGGTTACAGTAGCGCAGCAGTCAGGCGACAGCTAGAATTTGAAAACCCACCATTCAACCCTAAGCAACCACCTTTGTAATCTGCTGCATATAAAGTGTACATAATTCTTTTTTTTTCTTTGTTTTTGATAAGCATGTTCTCTGTAGCACATGACAAGTCTGGCAACTGACTTACATTTTCTTTGTTTGTTGTTGTTTTATTATGAGATAGTAATACATAATAACAATAATTACGGTATTTATAATGCGCTTATCTTATAATAATTATAACTCTAAGCGCGCACTCACAACTCGCACACGCATGCGCACGCTTTAGACAATGACTCACGTACCACAAATAGTGAAAATACATTACGACGGTCAGCTTGGGGTGGGGAGTGTGGTGATTTAGTGCTAGAACTGTTGAAAGAGGTGAGTTTTGAGGGCGGACTGGAAGGAGGAGAGAGAGTGTTTCTGACGGAGAGAGTGGGAGAGTGTTCCAGGTGGATAAACCGTATACTGAGAAGGATCGGAGGCCAAAAGTGCTGAGTTTGGTGCGGGGGATGAGGAGGCGGAGAGGATCGAGGGCGGAGCGGAGGGAGCGGGAAGGAGTGCAGGGGTGAAGTATGTTGGAGAGATAGGTAGGAGCGTAGTTGTTCAGGGATTTGTAGCAGAGAGACAGAATCTTGTATTGGATGCGTTGGGGGATGGGGAGCCAGTGAAGGAGCTTGAGCAGGGGAGTGATGTGGTCGGATGTTTTCTTTCTGAGGACGAGGCGGGCAGCATTGTTCTGGACGCGCTGGAGAGTGAGAGTGGTGGAGTGAGGAAGGCTGGAAAAGAGAGAGTTGCAGTAGTCGATGCGAGATAGGATGAGAGAGACAGCGAGTTTGGCGGCAGCTTCGGTAGTGAGGTATTTTCTGATCTGACTTATGAGGCGGAGGTGGAAATAACATGCCTGGGCCGTGGCGGAGACGAAGCTGGTCATGGAAAGAGAGGAATCGAGGATAACGCCAAGGTTCTTGACCGAGTCAGAGAGGGAGATGGGGGTGCTGTCGAGTTGAAGGTGGAGAGAGGGAGAGAGCTGTGAAAGTTTCTGGCGAGTGCCTACCATCATGGCTTCCGTTTTGTCGTCGTTCAGTTTGAGCTTGTTTGCTGTCATCCAGTTTTTCACGTCTTCATAGCAGTCAGCCGTGCGAGTCAGTAGTGTCTGAGTGTTGTCGAGTTTGTCTTTGTCTAGTTTGTCTAGTAGTTGTGAGTCGTCAGCGTAGAGGTGGTGGTGTATGTGGTGAGACTGGATGATGTTGGACAGGGGAGAGGTGTAGAGTGTGAAAAGGACCGGGCCCAGGACGGACCCCTGTGGAACGCCGCAGGAGAGCCTGACTGGGTTGGAGGAGACGCCGTCGATGGTGACGGACTGCTGTCTGTCGGAGAGGTAGGAGAGAAACCAGGAGTGGGCAGAGTCAGTGATGCCAAAGGAGGAGGAGGATAGAGTGGTCTATGGTGTCGAAGGCGGCAGAGAGCTTGAGTAGCGTAAGAAGGGAGATACATGAACTGAATTGCCTCGGCTCAGTTGTACAATGTTTTATGGAGGTCCGTTTTTGTGTTCGGATTTGTTGTTTTGTTTTTTAGTTTGTGTGTATTGTTGCAGGAAAAGGGGTGGAGAGGGGGGGGGGGAGGAAACAACCAGTAAACCCACTGGTTGGGTTAGATGTTGTCTTACATGTTTGACAAGTGAGAGTCAAGGGAATAAAACGCCTCCGTTATTTTTGCCCAACTGACAGAAAAGTGTGGTTCAGTGTATAAGCGTGAGGAAGTAGTGTGGAGTTGAGCGTGAGACTGAGGTGTGATAGTGAGAGCGTGTGGCCGTGCACGCTGTTCTGACAAAAACCTCGCCCAAGTTCTGGTCCGGAATTCTGGCCATCCATTAATTGGCCGAGAGGGGCGATGATGTCAGAACAGGGGTGCACTGGTGGGAAGGAGAGAGTGAGGTCGGGGAAAGGGGAGGGAGGGGGGGGGGGGCATGAGAGTGACTGGAGTTTAAGACAAAATTATTCATCATACACAAAATAGCAGGTCAACATGAATATACGCATTAGGCTGAATTATCATAAGACGTACAACAGACAATACCATCAGTCACATGCCCACCGCCCTTTAGATCTAAAAGTCATTACCAGGTAAACAGATAAACACTAATATCATCACCAATCAGCATAATGTTCTCCAACATCCCCCTCCTCCCCCACCAGACCTTCGGCTGCTTCCAGTGGGAAACTAAACCCATGACAACTAAGGCAGTCGCATGGTTTGCCACAAGCTTTGTCCTTTCATCCTCCTTTTATCCTCACCAAAATCCTCTGCCCCTTCTATTTGATCACGTTTTTTGTTGTAGGTGCAGTTTCCCCCACATCAGTTCTCCAATGGACTCATCTGCACACACACAAGCAACCATGCATTGAATCATTAATGATATCATGATAATCCGCAGCATATTTACTCAGATAAAAAAAATCCATTCACATTTCATCTGACTGACAAGAAGAGTATTTTCACACACACACACATGCAGGTGCGAACACACGCAAAAAGGCCATCGAAAATTCATCCAAATTTAAAATCTGCTTGTCTGATTTTAATAGTCAACAGATTTTACGACCACAGTTGTGAAAACAAGTCACACAACTGATCTTTTGTGCTGTCATTTTTTGGTAATTTTTTCATAAATTAAAATTTTCAGCTTACAAATTATAAATCAGATTCATATTTATTTATTGAAAGTACATGGAGAGATAGATAAGTGGACAGGTGATGGACACCCTTCCCCAAATCAATAGATTTATTCTAATTAGCTCGGTAATTAGACAAACCCACACCAACAATTACCACCAATGCCTTAATCGCCTAGCCATTTTAGTTCCACTCCGGAAATAATTCAAGCAACAATTTTTTATCAGCTACCAACCCGCGATTATTAAGGCAGATCCCCCACCCCACCTAAATAATTAATGCTGTCATTGACTTCTTTAAACAAAATTATTATATTACGTTTTAAAATGAACCAAGAGGAATTACTTCTTCTAAGCAATATCTGTGCTATAGAAAACAAAGACTTAGACTCTAAAAAACAAAGGCTTCTCTCTGTAGTTGTTCTGGAAAATCAAAAGCTTTTCTTGGTAAACAATACATGACAGAAGACATAGAATCCCTCACCGCTGATGAGGTAATCAAACTTCATGCTAAATATGAAAATCACATTGCTTCACTAATGACCCGTGATTTGAGTCGATCTCTTGTCTGCCTATATACAAAAGCTGTGAGTCACTTCCTACTTGTGGATAGTGACAGTTTATCACACGATCTCAAAAGCAACCCCATTGTTTCAAGTTCAATCGGAAAATTAGCATGCCACATGTTTTACAAGTTTGGCAATTATCTTGCACCTGTCGTAACCTTGCTTGTTACTGGGAGTCATATTGATTTTTCGAAAATAAATTTTAAATTAGAAGAAAATGGATGAGACCCAGACGACTCCACAACAGAGTCCTGTCTTGACGCAGGTTCAAACGGTGACTAAGACTAAAAGTCTGGGTAGGGTTGAGGCTGGGAATAGATTAGCCAAATATAACAGACAAAAAAAATTACAGCTTCAGGTATTAACAGAAAAGGCTCATGTAACTGACACACCGTCAACAGCACCGGTGTCACTACCGCCAGGACCAACACCATCACACCCCCAACAAAGTGAGAGACAAACAACTGAGTCTAAACCTAAAACAACAAAATATATAGTTGCTGGATTTGTTGTCGGATTTGGTTACGTAGGTTACCAATTATACAAAAAATACAAACCACAGACTCGAACAGTGTCCAAAAAATCAAGCACTCCAAAAACAAAACAAGAAGTCGCCACATTACCAGCAACACCCAAACCCGTTGACCCATTTCTTATGCAGTGAATAAATTTATTATTTTAATTTTTGTGGTATAAGAAAATGAGCAACACAAAGAACATAATGAATCTTGTCTATCACTCTGCCATAATAAGTGGGCTAACAGTTGCTTATTCTATGCTGGGAAAAAGTCTTCTCAAAATGAAATCGGCAGACTTGAGTAGATTAGACTTCGAAGACAGTGCTAAACTAGTAGCAGTTGTAACAGCGTCAATTGCAACAAAAGACTTTCTCATCAAGCAAGGAATTATTCCAGAAAATGTTTCTATGTAAATAAAAAATATGGCAACTATAGCTATTATGATTGGCAGGGCAGTTGTTAACGCTCTTGCATTTAGTGGATCAAACTATCTCTTTTCAAAAATGGGTAGAGAGAAATCTGCAGAAGAAATGAAGCATCACAATGAGGCATCTGAAAAACTTGCACAATCCCAGCAGGAGTATGAGAAGCAAAGAATATAGAAACTTGATTTTATCAATGAAAAACTCAGACTTGAAGGTCACGCACAGCATACATTTTCAAATGTCGATGACGCGATCAAAGAATATTTTCTTGTTACTGGCGAAGACATGACCATCCCGCAACCAAAACTTAGTGACTACTATCAACCAAGTCCAGAACAAAGAAATGGAGAAATAATATTTGTTTTAGTTGGAATGACATTTGTTTATTTTACAGGAGTTTTTATTGCTAGAAAAAATGACCGACGCCGGAGCTAAACTATCAAAAATATATTACTCCGCTATTGGCTACTGGAAAGGGAATACTGCAATAGAAAAAGTACATGCCGCTGTTGGTGGAGATATTACACTTGAACAAATAAAACAGTGGCTCAAAAAACAAGCTATTTGGCAAATATATTTACCTGCTCCAAGAAAAATAACAAGACCTCATTTTGTAAATACTACCCCAAATGACACGCATCAAATGGATTTCTGTTCCTGCCACATGATACAATAAGAAAGAAATGATACAAGTATGCATTAACTGTTGTCAAGAAAGTACCCAACGGAGAAAGAAACACGCTTAGAAAAAACGGTACAACACAATTTATTAATATTTCGGGTAAATTAACTGTTGTCGACATAGCTTCAAGGTACAAGGAAGCTGAACTCATAACTGACAAGATGGTAGCCACTGCATTAACACAAATATATAGTCAAGGCCCTTTAAAATACCCTAGGCTTGTGCAAGTCGATGACGGATCTGAATTTAAAGGTGCTGTTAATCAGCTATTTGCAAAGCATGGCGTGCTAGTGAGGCGAGGCATACCAGGTGTGCACAGGTCACAGGCAATTGTTGAAAACTTTAACAAGCAATTATCGGAGAGACTTTTCAGCTATTCTAAGGAACTCATGCATGGCGCTTGAAACACTGAGTGGGTTAAGAGATTACTGTCTGTGATAAAAGCAATGAATAACGAGGGCCAGCTTAAACCTGTTGATGCTATTAAATTAAAAACAATACCGTCAGGGTCAGAAATAAAAACAAAAGCACCAGACACAAGCTTGTTTACAAAGCAGGAGAGATATTTGTATCAACCTGGCGAGGCCGAGAATGACGTCAGACATAGGGCAACTGATCCAATATGGTCTACATCTGTTCACAATATAAAAAAAAGTTCCTGGCGCTAACGCATCGATTTATTATCTATATGAGCTTGCCCCACAGAGGGCATTTGTCAGAGAAGAATTACAGATTATTCCTCCAGACACTGTTACGCATTTTTAATTATTTCACTAACTAATTCATCAATTAGTTTATCAACCAGTTCATTGGCTATTTCTTCAGATAACTTAAGCGCATAATGCCCAGGTGCATAAGCCTTTTCTTTAGTGCGAAACACACGTTTTGTGTCTCCTACTGCAAGTGACTTTTTATGTGTTTGGATCATTTCAAGATTATGTTTGTTTGACCTCAGTGTCTTGTTTGGATAATCAGGCATTAGTTCTCCATATAATACTTGCTTATAACGTTCATGATGAATGTCTTTATTTTTTACCGCTTTTTTTTTTTTTTTTTTATACCTTTGGCTTTTGACTGACTGCCTTTTTGGTGCAGTATGGAATACATTTGTGATCTCAGTCCAACCTACTCAACAATAGGTACTCCATTTAGTTCATCTTTAAACTTACCAGGCACTTTCTTATTCTGTGTGCTGTACAGCGAGTGATCCTTAGGGTAGTCAGACGTGTCATACATGTGTAACTCTGTTTTCATGTCTTCATAAAAGTCTTCAGTAGGCACGTCTATGATCATAGAGTCAGTGTCAGTGTATAACAGTCGACACTCAGGATACTTTGGTTTAAAGTAATCATAGTAGAATTTGAGCATTAACAATTTTGATAACTCAAGTATTGCCATACCAATGAAAACTGGCTTGTCCAGTTTAACAATCTTTTATTTTGAGTGTCACTGCATACAATGATGGATGAACTTCTTTATACCCTGTGTACTGTGGCTTACCTGTAAGTTTAATTGCACCTGATTCAGTTGTAACCAGTCTCACATCTTTTCGGTGATGAGGATTTTCCATCATCTTACCAAAGGCATTATTCATAAGCTTAAAGAAGTCTTTGTCAAATGCAGTGTTGCCATCTCTTGCACGAAGGGTTGTGTTTTTCATTATGTAATCTTTCATGAAAAACTTTGATCAAATTTAATACCTCTGTGAACTTTCTTTAGTACTAACCCATGCCTGATATAAAACTGCAGTATGCGATAGTGGCAAACGTAATTGAATTTGTCATTCAAATTTGGCACAAGTTTGGTGTCTTCTTTTTTCCCCGTCAAACTCATTTTCTCCACAGCTAATGTATAATCATTGTGGTAATCATGTAGATGGTGTGGGTACTCCAGGTCGACTTCAAAGATCCACCTTTTTTGTGATCTCGATCATAATTCATAATTTTGATTGTTAATTTTGTTATATCACACTGTGACAAATCATGTAGACGAAAATTTTTCAAGGGCAATAACTCACACATCACAAAGCCATACAAATTGTTAGCGTCCAAGTATGTAATGAATGACCTTGACCTCGAGGGGTCAAAGTCGTCAAGATATTTATTGTTAGCTTTGGCATAGTTGTTTGCGGCTATACTAATGCCTCCCCTCAATCCACGTTCCACTATTTCACCCATTGTATGATCAGACAACAGGTCTATAGATATCTTGCTGGATTTCAAAAATGCATCCCATGTCATGCCAGGACTAGTTATGTAGCAAGCTGGGTCAAGACTGTAGTGTAACAAACCCCTTTCATGGTAACTTTCAAATACGTCTGCTAGCAAACAAACGTCAGCTTTCAAATACTGGTCATGTTAGTCGCCAATCGTTTCACACCCTAGTTTTTCCCATGCATCAAGGGCATGCTTGTAATCAGAGTCAGAAATACCTTTTCCATTTAGTGTAGAGTAAAATTTCTCTTTTGGTGGCAGTCTCCTTTCCTCAAACACAACCCAGTGATCAATGTACTCGTAGGGATAGATTCCTTTTTTGATCAACTCTGGCTCAAAATATTTGCTTGTTATTGGAAACTCAGTCAGACCTTCTGCCAGACTAGCAAGCACCAAAGACAAATGTTGCATGGAGTCCTAAAATGCTAATTTGTCTAACCTAAAAGTCAAGTATTTTTCAGTTGTCTGGGCAATACAACTAATTTTTTTGTAAGACTCATCCACAGCCTGCATGATAATGTGTGAATCATACCCCTTGAGATTGTGGAAAAAGATAGGCAACTTGTATGCCTTGGGATCTATTTTTAATAACAAGTTACAATTGTTATGTGCAGCACCTCTGTAGCATCCAGTTATGTGGTCATGGTCACGAACTTTATCATGTAGGGCTTGTTCACAAATCCAACACATCTCTGCTGTATTAAAATGATGTTTGTCTTCTTCTGTCATCACCAAAGACTTTTGGCATGTTGTGAGATAATGTACTACCTGACTATACAGTTGTCTCATTTCTGTTAAAAACAGACATGCTGCATTTCCCCTCTGTAGATAACAGGCTCTGAATGCTGTCCGTCTGACCTAACAATAATGTATCCAAAAGAACACACCACTTGGTCACTTCACTTTACAGTCTTTGGTAATGATTCTGGAATAGGACCATCATATGGAACAACCAGTGATTCAAAATCAGCATACACTACAAACGGCAGCTTTTGCTGATTCCCATAGTTCTTAAAATATACCTTGCTACCAGGATCTGGATACCTCAGTATTGTTTGAATGTCATCAGGTGACCTACAGTGCTGGACATGTTTGTGTGCTACTTTAATAGAGGAAAACCTCTGTAAACATTTTTTTTTTATATACAAAATTCCTGTTTATCATCATGTTTTGTTGTATGATGAATTAGTCTTGACATACTTCTGATAATTGTGTAGTGAAAGTTATCACCGGAGCCAGAGCTTATTAGTAACATGTCAACATGCTTATCTTCTGGCTGTCCGTAGGTTGGGGCAATTGGTGATACTCTAATTGGTTGTAACTTGTTCTCAGAATCATTATCCCATACATACACATTCACAGATATACCAGGATTTAGTTTTTCAAACAAATCTATGTCCTCTACCTTAACAGGAAAATCTATACCACTGAAGTTAAGTTCATTCACAAATTTGGTATAGTTAGATACACGCTCAGGTTTTGTTTTTACAATGTGTAGTTTGGCAAGCACACACCACATGAAACAGAGATTATCATTGTTCTGAATATTGACTACAGCCTTTTTGTTTGCAACCTCAGTTGGCAGTGGTAACCATGATTTGCCTAATATAGGATGATATCTTGACTGCTTCAGTTGTAGTTCATGTACACGACCTTCATGCCAACCAGACCCCTGCATTTTTGCTCTGTCGATTGCTTCGAGAAAGTCAGGCAAAAGTCTTTCTCTAAACACTTTTTCCAGTTCTCTTCTCGAATTAACTGTGTGTTGTCTTGTTGAGATATATGATACAATCGCTTCACCATCTACCCTGGTAACTTCTATTTTAGCAACAATCTGAATCTTTACACTACCTGAAAGAAGATTATTTTGTATGACAGAAAAACTTTCCTGGTATGTGTCTTAAGGTCTTGTGCTTATGCTGCAGGTGTAATATCACTTTATTGACAGTAACAAATTCAATATAATCATGTTGTTTTCTTAGATGGTAGAATATGTGTAAACACATACTCTCAAACCAGTCACAGTTAGCATCATCAACTATAAAATCTTGTGTCTTAAGATCAACAGTCTTGTAATTATAACGGGGTGGACTATTAGAATATCCAAAAGTTACATTATATGCCATGTATATCTTCGTTGGTGTTGAGAGTTTTATCAAAGGCTTAAACAGGTGTCTAACTTGTGTTTTTAAGTCATAAAAATGCTCAACACCTCTGAAGCTCTCTGTGATATCAAATGCTCGCCCACTTTGTCTGTCCATCATTTTGTATGGACAAACCAAAAGGCTAAATTAATTTACTAACCCATACCCAGTGGGCTTGGGGCAGTGGGCAGATGTTCACATCTGCATGGGACATAGACGACCCCACCCTCCACGAGTCCCCTGCTGCCTCACAGGTTATGTTTTGGATAACCAAAGGCTAGGGTGCTGACACGGTACCTGATTGGGTGTATGAACTTCCTTGATGAAGTCACCACTCAGGGCGAAAGAGTCCCATGAGGGTCTCATCGGCCACGTGTCCAGGACCAAGGCGAGCCACAAGTTATGTGGAGTTTCAGTTGTGGTTAACAGCCTGGAGAGGGATGGACTCCACCAGGATCTTTTGCCCAAGACACACCACATGCAATGACAACCTTACCTCAATCCATACCGGATCGGTTGTTGCCCGGAACAAGGACCGCGCCTTCTGTCTTGCACCAGGGCAGAGGTGTTAAGTGTGTTACTGGTGCACCATCACCATCAAAACTCCGTGCCAGAAACAACATCAGCATTGGCACTTGGAATGTCAGAACATTAAGAACACCTGGAAAGGTAGAGGAACTGACACATGAAATGAACAGATACCATTGGACCATCCTAGGACTTTGTGAAGTACGATGGAAGAACCTTGGGGAAACATCAACCCAGGAAAACCACAAACTGTATTAAAGTGGCAGAGAAGACAAACACGAACAGGGTGTCGGATTTCTCATCCATAAAGACATCGTGAACACCGTCATGAGTTGTCGGCCAGTCTCCAGTAGGCTTATCACCATACGCTTGAGGGCAACCCCATTTAATATCACCATTGTACAAGTTTATGCACCAACAACAGACTATGGCGATGAGGAAATAGAAGACTTCTATGACCAACTGCAAGAAGTTCTGGACCAGACTGCCAAGAAAGACATTCTTGTGGTGCAGGGAGACTGGAATGCCAAAATAGGAGAGGATGCTGCTAGGAACTGGAAAGACACATGCGGACGCTACTGCAATGCAGAGACCAACGACAGAGGTTAAGGCTCCTGGAATTTGAAAGCACAAATGATCTAAAGATGATGAACACGTTTGGCCCACACAAAGCATCCAGAAGGTGGACATGGCACAGCCCGAACGGAGAGCACCATAACCAAATTGACTACATCATGGTGAAGAGACGCTCCAAACCAGTGTGAACATTGCCAAGACAAGAAGCTTTCCAGGAGCAGACATTGGAAGCAACCATGACTTAGTGATGATGACCTTCTGACTCCGCCTAAAGAAGGTCAACAAGCAGGGTCCCACCAGAATCAAGTTTGACCTCGAGAAGCTGAAAGACCCAGAGGTAGCAGAAGCCTTTCAGGCAAAGATAGGAGGAAAATTCGCACCACTGCTACTTCTAGGTGCAGAAGATCCAGACATGGACACACTGATTGACACATTTAACACTGTTGTAACCCAAACAGCCAGTGAGATCTTTGGCAAACACCGACAAGCAGAGAAACCTTGGGTTACAGCTGACATCTTTGTTCTATGTGACAAGCATCGAGAATTAAAGAAAAAAAAAAATCAGAGGTAGAAGGAGCTAAACAATACAGGGAAATTAACCAGGATATCAAGAAAAGCATGAAAAAGGCAAAGTATAAGTGGATTGAAGATCAGTGTAAACACGTAGAAGAAAATCGGAACAAAAATAATAGCAAAAAGGCATACCAGCTGGTGAAAGACCTGACCAGTGTAAAACAAGGACGCTCCTCGATCATTCAAGATAGTGAAGGGAACTGTCTTATGGAAGACCAAGACATACTGAAGAGATGGTCAGAGTACTGCTCAGATTTGTACAACCACCGAGCTGCAGGGGACCCAGGTATACTTGTCAACCCACCGGTGACCAACAATGGCAACTAACCCATCCTCCGAGAAGAGGTAGAGGCTGCAGTGAAGTCGCTGAAAAAAGGGAAGGCAGCAGGAGCAGACAACATCCCTGCAGAGCTAGTCCAAGAAGGGGGAGAAGACACGATAAGCGCCTTACTAACAATCTGCAATAAGATCTGGCAGTCAGGGGATTGGCCCACACCATGGACCCAATCACGTATAATAACTCTCCCCCAAAAAGGCAACTTACATCAATGCCAGAACTATCGCATGATCAGTCTTATATCCCACCCAAGCAAAGTCATGTTAAAGGTCCTACTGAACAGGCTGAAGCCACAGGCAGAGGAAATCATAGCTGAGGAACAGGCAGGCTTCAGACCAGGGCGCAGCACAACTGAGCAGATCTTCAACCTGAGAGTTCTATGTGAGAGATACCTCCAGCACCAGCAGGACCTCTATCATGTCTTTGTGGATTTTAAGAAAGCGTTTGACAGGGTGTGGCATGCAGCCCTTTGGTCCACCATGAAGCTATATAACATCAATGCCAGCCTGATCAAAGTCATAGCAAACCTTTACAACAAGGCCACTAGCGCAGTCTGCTTCAATGGCAAAATAGGAAACTGGTTTAGGACTACAGTTGGAGTCAGACAAGGCTGCTTGCTCTCACCTACTCTTTTCAACATCTTCCTGGAAAGAATCATGATGGACGCTCTGAAAGATCATGAAGGAACTGTCAGTATTGGAGGCAGAACAATCACGAACTTGCGCTTTGCATTGATGGCCTTGCAGGAACAGAGAAGGAGCTAGCTCAGCTGGTGGAAAAGCTGGATAGTACAGCCATTGCATATGGGATGGAAATCAGTGCAGAGAAGACCAAACTGATGACCAATAACACCAGTGGCATTGGTACTGAAATCATGGTGGGAGGCCAAAAACTGGAAACAGTTAAGAAATTCAAATACTTAGGAGCGATTGTGACAGATGAGGGATCAAAACCAGAAATACTGTCCAGGATTGTGCAGACAACAACAGCACTGACAAGATTGATGACCATATGGAAGGACAGAAACATCACACTCTGCTCCAAGATCAGACTGATGCGCTCCTTAGTCATCTCAGTGTTCTTGTATGCCTGCAAGTCATGGACCCTCACAGCAGACCTTGAAAGCCACTGAAATGAGATGTTTTCGAAGGCTGCTTGGCATTTCATACAGAGATCACATCACAAACGAGGAAGTAGGAAGCAAAATCAGGCAAGCAATCGGGCCCTATGAAGACTTATTAGCCATTGTGAGAAAACGCAAACTGAAGTGGTATGGGCATGTCACGCGTTCAGCAGGGCTTGCCAAAACAATCCTGCAAGGCACTGTGCAAGGAGGATGAAGGAGAGGAAGACAGAGGAAAAGATGGGAGGACAATATCCCAGAGTGGACAGGACTGAAGCTGGGTGATACGCTGAGAATGGCAGAGAACAGAGAGGAATGGAGGGAGCTGGTTGTCACGTCATCAGTGGTGCCCCAACGGTCGGCAAGACTATGGGATATAGATAGATAGATAGATAGACCCAGTGGGCTGATCTGTCTTTAAAATAAGTTTTAGATGCTTAGTCGATTTCAGTTTGTTTTTTACAATGTCTCGTTCATGTTTGTTGGGGATGACATCATTCTCTCTGAGACAGTCTTCAAAGCTGTCACGATCCTTACAGTAAAACAAACAGATAAACTTTAGTTGTTCTCGAAAATCTTTCAGTACAACATTATATTTCTGAGTGAGAATCCAAACACTAACATTTGTGTGTCTGCCACTGAAGGCAAGTTCTGCTAATGTGTTTCTCTTCTTAACAATATCTTTTTCTGCAGAGCAGTCATCAACAATAAACAAAGTTGGCTGTCCTTCAAATTGCTGTTATAAATACTGCAGGTAGTCATTCAGTTTTTTCTCAGGGTCAACTAAATAGATGTTATGATCAGACCAAATGAATAAACGGTTGTGATAAGATTTGTTGTGTTTGATAGTAGGACAAAATATCACAATGTTTTCGAAATGATAGAAGTATCTTGTTTGTAAGAGATTAAGAACAAATTCAGTTTTACCACAGCCTGTGGCACCGCAAAACAAACCACAGTGTGGGTCGAGTGTCATCAAGTTCATTTTAATACTAATTATAATTTTAATATATGTGTCCACTCAGTCTGCTTTCTTGAATGTTCAGTTGTGCATCATAAATCAGATACAAATATATATTTATTGCTCCAGCGGTTTCAGTCTTTTTTTTGTATTTGGATTGTAATTCCGTCACTGCTGTTTTCAACAGTACGACCTGACCCATGCAGGTAGTCGTCATCTGTACTATGCAGGTCTAGCCAAAGTGCATACTTGTCTGTCAGGTATTGAGCGATTCTTACGTCGTACAGATGTAGATCTTTGCTTGCTATGTTTGCTGGTTTTTCTCAAAGTCTCCTACCAGCAAAATATTTTATGATCTCATCGTAGTGCTGATAAGGTTGCATTCCTGATGCGTACACTTGATTAGGGCGCTCTTCGATTGTACAGGACAAATGAGTAATCTTTGGATTGTAGAATTTTTCTGAATCCGTTGGTATGACTCGCTGGTTCAACGAACAACATAAGAATGCTTTTCAGTGACCTAGCAGGTGTGTTCAAATTGATGTTCCACATTGGATCACTTTTATCTTTATGAATCAAACTGTGTCTTATCACACGATCATAATAAATTGGCAGTTTTGTCTGGTACTGATTTTGAATTAAAGTAGCTAGATGAGCATGTGTGACAATTTCATATTCCAAGGAAATATTATAGATCTTATATGTTGTATCTGTGTCAGTTGATTTAATAACTTTGGAGTAGTCATTAAAGATTAGTTCAAAACTCAGACGGTCATTTAGTGCTCCTTGGTAATAAGGCAAATGCGCTGTTAGGATTTCAAATTGAAGTGGAATGCAAAATCTATTTCAATATGTTTCTGCCACAATAACATCGTTGACAACTATTGTTGATTTGTCTCTGGCATTTATTTGAAGTTTTCAAACATTATCAGCCTGTATACCTTGATAAATACGGTCTTCTCTTGTAAGCCAAAGATCTTTGTAACAGTAAAATACGTCAGCATCGTCAAGACTAAAAACTTCCTGCCCTTCAAGTTTTACTTTAATGGTCTTAATAATTGCTTGGCCAAGATTGTCAACTAGTGTTCTGTTTGCATCTGATTCTGATAAAAGCTCAATATTAAAAGCAAGGCGAGCAGTACCAGGAACAATAACATCACTGGGGCCTAGGTTTGGAAACTTGACAGTAAGAGTTTGGTTTTGATCTATAGTACTAGGATTGTTTGTGATGACGATTGATTGCCTAATGTCCTTAACACCAAGAGGTTCACATAGTTTTCTGTATGGGTCTAACTTTGATCCATAGACCGATGTCATTTTATTATGCAAAAATCAAACAAATTAAATTAATATAAACAATGGCAGTGGGAGGATTTGATCATGATGATTTTGAAATGGATGACATGCATGACTATGATACTAGTGCAACAGATATGGCAGATATGACTGGTACAAGGAATACTTACAGTTTACGCCACAAACTTTTAGAAAGCAAAGTGAACTCGTTTTTTTATCATGTTGGTGACCGCCCAGACAACATAGATCCTAATCAGTTTGAACTTGATAACAAGGGCCATTTATATTTAAACACTGTTAACAAAGGAAAAGTACAATTGACTAACAAAAGAGACCCTGGCAAGTTTAGAGCTTTAAGTACAATCAAAGGTGAAGGTGGTGTTGGCGCCTTGCGACAACTTGGTATTGAAGAAAAAAAAGTTGCCACCTCGTCTTGCTAGTGCTCTTCATGACGTGCAAACAAGGTTGCCGATGGGACAAGAAATTGAAATGACAGAAGTAAAAAGATTGCTAGAAATGGCAGACAAGGCAATACAAGAAACTTCATTTAAAGAAGGGCAAATAAATGAGGCTATGAAAACAATGGGTGACTCTCCTTTGACAATGTGGGAGTTAGTGGGTTTGGATAAAACACTGCAGTCAATAAGAGGTGAGCTTGTGAATAATGTAGCCAAACTAGGTGAGCTTGATAAACACATAGAAAGAGAAAAAGAAAAATTAGGTAAAGCTGATGATGAGAATGATGCCATTGAAATAAAAGAAAGAATACAACACAGATTAAATGATTTGCAAATAGAAAGATCAGCTTGATTAGAAGTAATTGAAATTGGGAAAGAAAAACTGAAAACACAGGTCAACAGGATTAGAGAAACTATACAGAAAATACTTCATGAAGACACAACTTTGGCTGAGAGATTAAAAACACTTTTCCGAGAGCAGGGTATCACAATTGCAAGTTTAATTACTGCTCTTGGATTTATTATCAGTACTGTTGTGTTAGCTGTAACGGGAGGACCAGGTGGTAGCACTCCGAACCCTCCAGCTCCTCCAGCTCCATCAGACCCAAAAGATTTACAGGCGTGGGTAAAAAAAAACAGTTGTCTCATATATCAGACTTGCTTCAGAAATTCGCTGTAAAAGCAATAGATGCTTTGCCTGGCATAATAGGGAGTGTTGTCAGTTGGCTGATAAGTACAGCAGCAAAGGTAGTAGGGTTTATGGCGGAGCATGTGTGGGTCTTTTTGGTGACAGCAGGAGAGTTAATCATAGGATATTTAATGAAACAGGTAAAGAAGTAGTATCCCTAATCCAGAAAGGCCTATTACCAATGCAGTTCTCTCTGACTCATGTGTGTTTACTGGGGTTTCTGGCTGTACTGGTGCTGGTGCCAGTGCAGGTGTTGGTCCCGGGGCTGGGGCTGTTACTGTCATTACTGGTGTTACTGCCTGTACGGATGATGATGATGATGATGATGTTACTAGCGTTACTGGTGATATTAATGTTTTTAATGGCTGTAAATGTGTGGTTGTTGGGCTCAAGTTTACAGATTGGTTGAGTCCTAATTTCTGATCATGCCCTGCAACAATTATTTCATTATTATAATTTGTTATTGTCCCCATTTGGAGTTGAAGGTCAGATGGTAACATGTATAACCCAATGCCAACTACAAAGTCAACTTTTGATCTAGCATATCTGAGAATGTCTTGGTAGTGTTGTATGCTAGATGGGAGGTCTACTACTGAGTTGATCGAGTCTTCGAGGTTTCCAAGAAACTGTTTTTGTGCTTCAAATTTTCCACTCCCGTTTAAGATATCAGATTTTGTTTGAGCTTGTGCGCCTAGTATACACCACACATATGTTCTGATAGACTCATTTATGCATTCGACTCCTGCTTGAGTAAACCCATCACTCCTGTCTAAGACAAATGTAGTCCAGGGGCCATATGCACATTGCATCATTAAAAGTACTTGCCCATTAGGACTAAAGGGTCATTTGTAAATGGACCATTTGTACGGACCCTAATTGGAATGCACGTTGTCCAAAAAACGTGCCATTAGTTAAGGGCTACTTTATATTTAGACTGGAGGGAATCCCTTCCGCTTTGACTAGTTCGCGCATGCGCAGTTGAAGGCCTCCCATTTAGTTTTGAGGCGCGCGTGCGTGCGGCGCCGAGATAAGGAGCCGCGCAGCGCTTCGTCTCTGTTAATATCGCCGGCTGGCAGCACAGAGCTGAGCGCAATCTGTTACGGCTGTGCAACTATAGTCTCGCTATTCTCATCACTGCTTTACTCGAGCACGCTATGTGTGTACTTCAGCGTTGACCGTGTACCACACGGGGTACATTTTACTGAATGGCGCCGGTCATTTACGGCATGTTGTTTAAGCTGTACGTATGTTGTATTTAAGACATACACTTAAAAGGTAAGAAAATAAACTTTCTGTAGACACTAGACATGCTTAGGAAAATAAAGATGAGCAATGCATGCAACGGACTAGAAGACAGGCAACCGGCTAAAATGTATCAGTATCAAGACAGTTTAGTAAGGTCACCTCGCCCTAAGCTAGCACGGCACTCCCTAACTAAATGTGTGGGTTTGTGGGCAGCCGTGACGAATATTATGGACTAACTGTCTTTTCTCTTCCTCGGGCAGTCATCCAACGAGAACTGAATAGCCACTCAAGTACAAAATTCCCGTGCAGCTTACCGGCTTTTCACCACCACCGCACACTAAGCGCCCATTAGGATTGTTAATGTTGGGGTACAGCGGCATTAAATTTAATGAATCATTAGGCTGCTAAAATGGGTCATGCATTCCGTTAAATGGAAGATTTGTGACCATTAACCAAAATGGCTCATTACCATGGATAATAGCGTGACGTGCATGCGGGCCCAGGCATTAGACTGTTTCTGTTCAATTGAGCCTAACCACACTTCAGATTTTGATACCCCACCCGGGTCTGCCCTGGGGGACTTGGGTGGGGTTAGGTATTTTTTAGTTCCCAGGGTCACCCTGGTCAGCCCCACAGGGTGGGTTTTTCTCTCTATTCTGGGGCATGTGTTTCTGTCTACCCTTTGTCCATTCACCTGTATTTGCCTTTTTAAAACTCTCCCTACTGTCTGCACTGCCTGTAGCTCTTGATATTGGATGTGTGTTGCTAGATGGTCTTAGCTTTATTTAGGCCCCATGTGTTAGGTTTATTTAACGTATTTGACCGGTTGGCGACATACATTCAATGTTCTGTTTAGTTGTTTTTTTTTTTTACAAGCAGTGCAGGCACGTCCTGAGAAAGCCTTGTTGCTGTCGGGACGTTAAGCAATGTACAATCAATCAATTCAGATTTTGATGAGAATGAAGAGTAGGGAGGCCAGTAATCTTGGGGGTATTGTCTGTGACTCATAGCATAATATAATGTTCCCATACCTTTGTGATCATCAAGTTTTTGTGTAAAGTCATACTTTGTACTGATGTTAAATTCATTACAGATGCGTTCAAATGCTTTCATATCCATGGGGTTGTTAAACTGGTTAAAACTAGATTCAGTAGGCAGAGGGGTATGGAGTTCTGACAGTATTCTTCTAAGCTGGTAATATGTGTGGAAACGATAGACAGACTTAATCAGTTTATTTGGGTGATTCAAATGGTCTGTAAAAGAAACACCACAGTATGTAGTTGAACACAGTATAGCAAAGTTAAGCTGGTTTTGAAACATCTGTAGTGGGCTTGAGGACCACTTTCTTGCATTTACATCTTGTCTTAAGACCTTGCTTTTAGTCTGGCTGACCAGATTTTTACCCATCCCGCCGTGAGATGGCCTTAGTCGCCTGCTCGGCGTTAAACCCAAATAACTAACTAACTAACTAACTTTCTTGCAGTTGCATCATCTGTTATTGGCGGGTTTATGTAATGATGATACGGATTTGGCACTTTCACTTGAAATAAATCTCCTTCAGACAAAGCTATATCAAGCTCATTTAGTTGAATTATTTTCTGATCATAAGTTGGTGCGACATTGTACTTGGCATCCACGTTAAATTGAAGTGCATTAACAGTGGTAATTGTTGGTGATTTAAATTCCATTATGCTTTTTTATGTGATAATAAAAATGTTTATAACATTAACAAATCTTGACACAAGCAAACCAGTGTGGTTAACTAATGGAGTCGATAATCGAGATGGTAGCAAGGCTGTAGCTATCCACAAAATGTTCTACACTGTAAAGTGGTTTAATGTAACAGATGATACAAGTTTTCATGTAAGTTATAGCAATGCTGGTAATAGTGGCTTGGGCACTAAAACACACTTTATACCATCTGGGTATTATGACTTTTGTACTTAGGCTGAATGGTTTCAAAGTAAATTAAAAATTAAAGCAACTTTAAATCCAGCTAACTTACATGTTACATTAGATTTTCCTGTAGCCTATAATTTCACGTGAACTTGCATATTTACTCGGTTTAATAGGCAGACATATAACTTCTAAGGATGAGACTTGGGCATTGGGTTTTGGAAGTGCCAATATTGAGGGTTGGTTACCTATGACAGCTGGAGATAAAATAACTGGAAGATACCCTGTTCATTTGTTAGTACACACATTGCTAAATGTTTATTTTAAAAAACTGAACACGACTGAAAATGTACACAATGGAAAGCCTTCATCTTTGTTAAGATGCTTGCAGACTGGAACTGCCCCATATTGTGAAAGTGTGGTTGCTAGATTTCCTAATTTGCAGTTTAAAAAATTAGTTTCCAGTTTCTTTGAATCACTGTGTTTATCTGTAACTAATCAGGATGGTAAACTAGTTCAGATGCATGATTTTACTGTTGTGTTGGAAGTTAAATAAATTTTATTTTTGTTTTATAAAAATGAGCGGTCTTGGACAAAGAGAATTACACCATTTGCTTGTCCGGTAATAGAGTTGAAAGATTTGGGTGATGTGCGGGGTTTTGATGAAAAAGGAGAGGAGTAAGTAGTTTTTCCTGCTCCTGTTCCACCTGAGCCTGCACCTGCACCTGCAGTTGATTGGGATATAAAGTTTAATTTTTTTTTTATTAATCCTTACATATTTTTTACTGATGAAAGTCCCTTAATATTTAGGAAAGTTATTAACTCTGGGCCGTTACTTGTGAGCCTTGTTCCGAGCTATTTCGTAGACATCAGTAGTAGCAGAGAAAAACTAAAACTGCAGGAGTATGAAAAACGAAGTGTCTTCTTACAAACAGAAAGGTTAGAACAGATACTTCTGCTGTGTTTGTACCAGATAGCTTTACCATAGCTAGAGAAGCCACAATAGTTTTTGAAATTCTCATGAGGTCTGTGGATTCTGTAAAAGAAGCAGATATTGCACAGGGAATCAAACTTACATGGGATGACACAGTAAAAGAGTCAACAAAGGTCATTATAGCTATTAGGAAAGGCATAGATATAGATGTATCGAGTAGTAATCCTGCTGTTAAAATAGTGGTCAATAAAACAACTCTAGTGAATCTAACTTACATTAAACTGGAACACATAGATCTTATTTCGTTTTATTATGTTAGCAAATTGTATACCTTTGAAGAGTTGCAAAATGAATTCGCTGATTAAATAATAAAAAAAATATTTGTCATAAAAAATGGTGAACTTGTATCCGCAATACCACCTGAGCCGCTTGAGCCTATTGTTCCAGATAAAACATTACAGAGAGACTCGTTTCGTTTAATGAATATTACAGAAGCGTTGAAGTATTTGGAAGGAGAACAAGCAAAATACTCCAGGTGCAAAAGATGATATAAAACGGTTTTCAATTCTGTACACAACACATCAATGGCTGTGGTGTTGTTTCAGCTGGATTATCTGTCACTGGTTTAGCTCTGTTTGCTACAGGAGTGGGGAGTGTCATAGGAATTGCTATTGAAGGTGTTGGTGCTGCCACAGGTGTGGCATGCTTTGGTTTGGAAGCCCTTAACAAAAGATTTTATATAAAGTTGCAGAAGCATGAAGCATTGAGTACGCTCGCTGGAGCTAAGCTGAGCAGTATGAAACTTATTATCAGTAAGGCTTTAGATGATAATAAAATTGACGATCATGAATTTAAGAGAGTGCAGGATGATTTGGCCAATTACAAACAACAAAAGTCTGAAATTCAAAATAAGATGCGTAGTCAACCCAAAAATGTTGAAGAACTAAAGAAATCTTTTTTAGAGGAAGGGAAAAAGATCGGGGTAGAAGAAACAATGAAAAAAGTTCAAGGACTTTTAAGCAAGTAAAGATCAGTTTTGGTAATCATTCAATAATTCTGAAATACTCTTCGCAAAGAGATGTCATGCCTTTCACGCCTGCCCATTTGACACCATCAGCTCCACCACCAGACTACTATTGATAAAAAAAAGTTTTTTTTTATTGTCCTTGTAACTTGGGAAATCTGTCTGAATAAGTTGTTGACTGGGGTCAAGAACTTACAAGTTCTTATATTAAGACACTTATAAGAACTTGTTTTAAGTCACTTTAAAGAACTTATGTCAATTAACTTTAAAGTTACTTACAAAGTTACTTGCAGGTTTATAAATTACCTTATTAAGTACTTGTAATTTACTTAGAAACATCTAGAAAGTAACATAGACAGTAACTTGAAAATTTTACCCATGACTTGAGCACCAGAAAATAATCTGTTTAGACTCAGTAACAACATGGCAGAGAATTTACCCTGTTCAGTATCAGCATAAGAAATATTTTCAGATTATTTCCCTTTGTTCAGTAACATCAAGGGAAGGAATCACCCACTGTTCAGTAACTAAATTTCAGATTACTTCCCTTTGTTGAAAATAGGTTTATACAAGGGAAGTAATTTGTAAAATTTTTGTAAAGACAAAGAAGTTACTTCCCTTGCTTCATTAAATTATGTTTTAATTTTTGACTAAAATATACATTTTGTTTCATAAAATTAAATGACAAGATGTGCTAATAATTATGGTAGATAATAGTATAAAGATGTTACTACTTGATTTTGTCACATAATGTGTGATTTATTATTATTTTTCAACCCAAACATACATTTTTTTGTATTACTTTTTCACTTTAGCTTCACCTGCTTAAAATTGTTAGGAGAATGTATGACTATATATATGAAAATGTTTCTATTCATTGTGGGTCCGTGAGTGGTCCAGTGGTCTTGCAAACAAACAAGGGAGTTATTTGTGCACATAAATCCGGGTTGTAACTCCCTTGCCTGTTCCAAATACCTCTGGGACATCTCCACACTTTCGTTTCGGGCAGCCGAGTTGAGGAGTCGGTAGATTCCTGTCTGGGGTGTGTGGAACAAACCAAAAGCTAGGCCACACCAAAAGCTCACACACTCACAGGGAAGGAGCGGACTTTTATCATTTTTTGGTGTCATGAACTTATGGCTGTGGCTCATGAGGATCTGTGACCTTGATCCATGACCTTGACCCATGACCTTGATCCTTGACCTTGGTGACCTTGACCCATGACCTTGACGACCTTGACCTTGATCTGTGACTTCATCCTGACCATTGTCCCTTAGCCTTTGTTTAAAGAAGTCAATGACAGCATTAATTATTTTGGTAGGGGTGGGGGATCTGGCTTAATAATAGCGGGTTGGCAGCTGATCAAAAATCGTTGCTTGAATGATTCTTGGAATGGAACTAGTAGGGCTGGGTGATTAAGGCATTTGCTGTATTTGTTGGAGTGGGTTTGTCTAATTACCGAGAGGACCAAATAAATCGATTGATTACGAAATGGGTGGGCATCAAGTGTCCACTTATCTATCTCTCCTGGTTGCAGTGACATGTGTGCCTGCTTGTGAGGCGGCGATTCTGAATCTATAGCAGTCTCCCTCGTCCTGGGTGGCTGTCTGTTAGTTGTGGGGGTGGGATGGGCACCGAAAACAAAGTCGGCACACGTGAACTGGCTGTTTTCAAGATGGTCACTGCACAGTAAAATGTGAACACAGCTCAGCAGGTGAAAGTCCCAACAGATATTCCCTGCGCGAATTCTGCACCCAGACATCTGTTGGGAGAATAACAAAGACTGAAAAACAAGTACTAAACACCACCAGCTGAACATTGTAGTCTGTAGGCGTAGTTCGTGAGAACAGTACAGTGGACAGAGTTCTGCATGACCTTTTATACTTTTGACAGTATTCTAAGTCTTGATAGACTGGAATGAAAACGAAGTAACTTTGCAATGACTGAATTTGATCAACGACCTTACAACTCAAGGTTTCTTTGCTTAATTTCTCACTGGTACTTTCCTCTTTTTGATCGGAACATCGGTCTTAAAACAACTCGATTAAGAACGTGAAACTTACACAGGCTTCTCATTATCAGTCGTATTGCCTTGGACGAAAGGGAAAGGTCCGTGTAGCCTAAAGAATACTTTTCCTCGCCCAAGTTAAGCTCGTGTGGCACAAACGACTAGACTGATCAAACTTGAGTTAGTCCACCATTAGGTGGATACAATGGGACAGGAAAACTGGTATATGTACATATGGCCCTCTTCTATATTTGAAAACAAAATTACTAGAAACTTATAATTACTCTGGATCTAAATGGTCGTTAGACCACTCTTCCACTGACATTTCTCGGAATTCACGGCGTGGAGAGCCGGCTAGGGTCTGTTTGCAGTTGGATCAGTTTTCCACTCTCCTAGATTTGAACCAAGATGCATATCACATAAGGGACTTATGCCTGATGATCGCCCTGGCAACTCTAATTCAGAATCGAAATTTTTCGAAAGAGACATCCTCTGCGCCATGAAATTATTATACAGTCGTAAATTTATGCGTTTATGCAAAGATAAGACAACAGAGTAATCAGCTTACCTTGTTTCTTCATTGGGAAAAATGAAAAATGATATGCCGGTGAAACTTGGCTTGTAGCGGTCGTTCGAACAAGAAATTGCCCTGCAAGTCAGACCCTTGCCTCCTTCGGTCAGCCACGATTGAACACGATTACAAGGGAGAAAACTCTGAAAGCGCGTCCTCGCACTCTCGGGGCGAGTGATTTGTATTATAATGTATTGTCTTTGGTTCAACTTGCAAAGTTTGATCCTTAAAACGTTAGTACAGCCATGAGTGACGTATAACATCGAGTCGTCACCATGGGACTCCTGCCATGACGTGAAGCTTGAAGTGACGTCATTTCGCTCCTCGTGCTGTTATTATTCTTCAGAAAAGCTATTGCTACGCCAGACCACAGAGCTTACGAATGGCGGGAATCGCCGTGTGTCCGTCTTTATTTCTGTGTGCCAGTGTGTGTGGATCCGGCAGAGAGTGGGTTAGAGTAGAAGGAGATGGATCAGAAGGATAAGCTTGAAACTGAATAGAAACAACTTTAGGCTGGGGTCCCATCTTGTTTTTTTTAAATCATGGCCGTTTGAGACTAAAAACCAAATAACAGTTATGTGCACAAACGATTTCCTTGCCCGTCAGCAGTCGAGGTCATCAGAAGTGCAGACATCGAATTACCGTCATGCATCCTATAGTGATGCGGTTTTGCTGTGTGAAAGACTATCTATGTGGGAAAATATAGTTTTAGCAAGGGACGTTGTGGGCATAGTTTAAGGATCCCAGCCAGACAGCAAAACGCCACTGACGGACAGTTATGGACCAGTAATGATGAGATGCATATCGCTGGCCTCTTTAAATAAGCATCACATCGACAGAAGAAAAGGTGAAAATATACCCAGTGTAACCAATTTACATAACCCGAGGCGTTAATATACCCACTTCAGAATTGCTTTGCTTTGTTTCGACTCGGACGAAATCACGTTTAAAGTGACTGAATTTACACAGTATAATCCACCCAGCACCAGTGTACCCTGTCTTCGTTTTACATATATTTTACACTGTGACCTGGGTGGATTCATCGGCGCTGAGTACATTTTCGTGTAAGTAAATCGAAGTTGATCCCTTTAATTTTACTTGACCTTAAGGGGGGGGGGGGGGGGGGAGAGGTTGGTTCGGGGTTTTAACATCACGGCACAGGAATGACTCATGGACGACCCTGACAGAAGGCCTTATGGTGGACAGAGAGGGCTATTACCTATGGAGTACGACCTGAACACTGATCAATTCAGGCGCACTGCAACTGTGTCATGTTGGTTTATCAGGAACTTTTAATTACATTGGGGGAAAGGGTGCAGACGTACGTTAGCTTTAAAAAAAAAATAAAAAAAAAAAAAACGCGACTTGCAAATGGGGATGCCGGTTTCGACGCTAACTCATTCTACCCCAGACACACCACAGCAAGATAAGGATCGACCATGATAGTTCAAGGGTGTTGCCAGAATAGCTTGGCGCCTATGGGCGCCAAGTTATTCTGGCAACACCCTTGAACTATCATGGTCGATCTGTGTCCTGCACTGCAATGCAGTCTTCAGAGGACAACGGCAACATTTGGGGATTTCGGTGTTGGGGTAGAATGAGTTAACCTACAGCAGCTCTAAGACAAATGCTCGCTAAAGCTCGTGCCCCAAGGAAATAATAGCCTACCCTCGCTGGGGTAAAAAATACAGACAGTCCACTCAAACCCTATTGTCTTTCAACATTATTTATATTCGTACTCAAAGCGTTTCTTGACACCGCGGTGAGAAGGCCTCTCAGTATCGTGGCGTGCTCGGCGTTAAACCTAAATAACTAACTAGCTAGCTAACCAACTTAGAATAAACAACAAACTGTTTCTTGACAGTGTGGTAAATGAGTTAGTGTACTCTGTTCAAAGCTATTGTGGTGTGGAGAGGATGCGCCCGTCACCTTGGAAGAATGGTCATCGGTGTTTCCAGTCGCTGTCGATTGCTGTACACCTGGAAACTTGTGCCGCCAGTGCCTTAGTTGTACGCGTTTGCCATTAAACAAAATTGTGTGTTTGTGTGAGTGCGCGCGTGTTTATCAGTGTATGCGTGCACGTGTATGCGTGTGTGTGCGTGTGTGTGTGTGTGTGTGTGTGTGAGAGAGAGAGAGAGAGAGAGAGAGAGAGAGAGAGAGAGAGAGAGAGAGAGAGAGAGAGAGAGAGATGATGATGATGATGATGACGACGAGTGATGATGATGATGAAACTTTATTTATGAACTTGAAAAGTTTTGACAGAAACAAATCGTCATCAGTTTTACAAATTTGCCGTTGCTAACATCTACAACATAAAACAGGTTAAAAATAATAATAATAATAATAATAATAATAATAATAATAAAAACATTATATTTACACACATTATTTCATGCACCATTTTTTATAAAAGAAGAAAGAAACAAAATAATAGTTAATTTAAAAAAATATATAATTATATTTCTCAGTCAAGGATGGAAACAATAGGCGCACAGGTAGCTTCGGCATCCGAAGTTAGGTACTAACAAGACAATGCTTACAGTCCACAGCAGCTAAAGAGGCCCTGAAAGGTTGCTTTGACTGCACCGAGTGGAATGTTTTTACTGACACTACAAGCGACGTTGCCGAGCTGGCTGACACAGTTTGCAGCTACATAAATTTCTGCGTAGACAGTGTTGTGCCTAAAACAACTGTTAAAATCTATTCCAACAACAAACCTTGGGTCACGAAGCACATCAAGGAGGCCTTAAACAGAAAGAAGAAAGCTTTTGAAGACAAGAACAAAGAACAGTTACGGACAGTACAAAAGGAACTGAAAAGGGAGCTTAGGAAGGGGAAGGAAGCATATCGAGAAAAGATAGAAAAACAGTTTGAGACTGGTAACATGAAAAGTGTGTGGGAGGGTATGAATCTGATGCGTGGGAACAAGAAGCAAAAAGCTGTTCCGGTTTTGAGCAAAACTACGGACTATGTCAACGACTTAAATCAGTTCTATGCAAGATTTAATTGTCATGATTTTGAGCATGAGAGGGAACAGGTCAAGGAAATGCTAGTTAGTGGACCTAAACACATGCAAAGTGAAGTGATTGTGGTGACTGAGGAGGAGGTGCTTAGCGTACTTAAACATACCAACCCAAACAAAGCGGCTGGGCCAGATGGTGTTAGATCAAATGTGTTAAAATTATGCGCTGAACAACTGTACCGAATTCTTTGCTATATTTTTAACATGTCACTTACCCAGTGTGTCGTTCCCTGTTCATGGAAGACCTCTTGTATTGTCCCCGTGCCAAAAAAGCAAATTGTATCTGTGATGAATGATTTATGATTTAAGACCAGTTGCTCTTACCTCGTGTGTCATGAAGGTTTTTGAGAGGGCTGTTCTTTCACATTTTAAAATACAGGTTGCAGATTTTATGGACCCCTTTCAGTTTGCTTACAGAAGGCAAAGAGATGTTGATGATGCCATTTTGCATATTGTAAACAACATCTACTCTCATTTAGAGAAACCAGGAGCCTCCATTCGATTGATGTTCTGTGATTTTTCATCTGCTTTTAACACCATTCAGCCACACATACTCGCCTCCAAACTAGTTCACATGAACATAGATGCCTCTACCATTCTTTGGGTTTTGGACTATCTCACTAACCGGCCACAGTACGTCAGAATTAGTTCGGATCTAATCTCAGGTGTACTTTTTACCAACACCGGTGCACCACATGGGACTGTCCTGTCGCCTTTTTTTTTTTTTTTTTTTTTTGTACACAGCAGACTGTAGAGCTACTCATGACGACTGTTTCATGGACAAATACGCTGACGACACGGCACTGACAGGTCTGATTACAGATGAGGACGACAGACACTATCGACCTTAGATCGATGACTTTGTAGAGTGGTGCGATAGAAACTACCTTGAATTACATGTTGGCAAAACAAAAGAGATGGTCATAGATTTCAGGAATAACAAACGGCATCCCGGTTCTGTTGTTATCAAGGGAACAGAAGTTGAGCGTGTAGAGTCCTACAAGTATCTAGGTGTTCTTTTTGACAACGCGCTCAACTGGAAACAAAACACATATGCTATTGTGAAAAAAACCGCATACCCGTCTTTACTGTTTGAGAAAGCTCAGATCATTTCATGTAAGCACTCAGCTTTTACAGATGTTTTACTGCTCCAGTATTGTTAGCATTTTAACTTTTGGACTGACGTGCTGGGGGAGAAATTTATGTAACAGAGACCAAGATCGCCTTAACAAAGTAATCCGGAAAGGGTGTGTGTTACACTATAAGTGTATACGGCCAATATCACGGTCGGGTAATTTTATAATTTCCCTTGATATGAAAATAACGAGGGTATAATTAGTACCACGGGCTCACGTGGAGTTGACAAGTGGCCGGCCCTACTAAGCTGGGACTAATGAATAAATAATAGGTTACTGGTCAGCTAAGATCAGAGGACGCTGGCCACCATAATAGATGTGGAATAATTATGAGAGACAGTGATGGGTTCCTTTGATAGCTAGGATCAGAGGACGCTGACCACCATAATAGATGTGGGATAATTAGGAGAGATAGTAATGGGTCCCTGGTCAGCTAAGATCAGAGGACGCTGGCCACCATAATAGATGTGGAATAATTATGAGAGACAGTAATGGGTTCCTTTGATAGCTAGGATCAGAGGACGCCGACCACCATAATAGATGTGGAATAATTAGGAGAGACAGTAATGAGTTCCTGGTCAGCTAAGATCAGAGGACGCTGACCACCATAATAGATGTGGAATAATTATGAGAAACAGTAATGGGTTCCTTTGATAGCTAGGATCAGAGGACGCTGACCAGCATAATAGATGTGGAATAATTATGAGAGACAGTAATGGGTCCCTGGTCAGCTAGGATCAGAGGGCGCTATCCACCAGAGCAGATGGGGGGATAGATTATTGGTGACAGTAATAGCCCCTTTGACTGGTTGAGACAAAGGGGCGATGCCCTCGGCCAAAACGGGTATATATATATAGTGGGGGGAAACACCAGAGAGGGGAGCTCACAACGAAGGGAACGAGATAGAGAGAGAGCTCACAACGAAGGGAACGAGATAGAGAGAGAGCTCGCACAATGAAGAGAACGAGATAGATAGAGAGTACACAACGAAGAGAGAGAGAGAGAGATAGATAGAGGGAGCTAAGAAGCGAGAGACCGAGCGCCGGTATTTTCGCCATTTTAGTATGCCATGCTAGTAGGTTGGTTGTGCCCAACCTATTAGACCCACGATGACCAAGAAATAAAAGACTCTTCTGGAAACACTCTTGTCTGGCTGCGTCTTCCATCTACAACACCTTGCGTGTGGCTGCGGTAGTGCAACACTACCTTATCTTCTTATTTGGTGCCGTGACCAGGATCTCGGAACGGGAAGAAACAGAGGAACGAAGAAACAGAAAAACTAGACTATCAGCACCAAATCGACAGCCAACGACGCAAGGGTGGAAGAGCAGACCAGAAAGAGAAGAGTGCAAGCCAACAACCCGAAGAGAAGAGTTCGAGCCCACTTCAAGAAAAGCAGAGTTCGAGCCCACGTCAAGGAAAAGCAGAGTACGAGCCCACGTCAAGGAAAAGCAGAGTTCGAGCCCACTTCAAGAAAAGCAGAGTTCGAGCCCACGTCAAGGAAAAACAGAGTTCGAGCCCACGTCAAGGAAAAGCAGAGTTCGAGCCCACGTCAAGGAAAAGCAGAGTTCGAGCCCACTTCAAGAAAAGCAGAGGTCGAGCCCACTTCAAGAAAAGCAGAGTTCGAGCCCACGTCAAGGAAAAAACAGAGTTCGAGCCCACGGGACGTCTGCGACTCATTCAAGACCAACAGCCGAAAGGATCACGGGGTAAGTGACTTTTTTCGTTTAACCCTTGTTGAGTCTTATCAGTAGAGGAGCCAGACCAGTTAGCTAGAGTTGTGTTGTTGTTACATTTAAAAAGAAACAAAAATGGCAGAGGAAGTGTTTAGGATTTTAGGCGAAAAAGTAGAGGAAATGAGTCAGGCGATTAACGCCCAGAGTATAGGGCAGATGGTAGGAACGTTTGACGGAATGCCTACCAAATTTAGGGAGTGGATAAAAGAAATTGACAAATATGCAGTGCTAAATAAAGCCCTCAACAGGCGCACCGTCATTGCTTATCAAGCAAGCTCGGGGGTGGTGAGTGATTTTATCCATCGATTCTTACAAACGGAAGCGGCAGGGGATTGGGATGAACTGAAAAGGCAGCTAACCGTAAGGTTCGGCGAAATCGCCGATGAAAATCATGCTTTTGCGTTGCTACAGCGGGTGAAACAAAACCCAAGGGAAAGTGTGCCTCTGTACGCAGAGCGACTAATGACTCTGGCCGGCGAAGCCTTCCCGAGTCAGATGGGCGCTGCTGTGGTACAACGGCAACTAACAAATTTCTTTGTTGACGGATTGGCGCACGACTTTCTTAAGATGAAAGTCCTGAGGGACAACTCAAATACGTTAGATAGGGCCGTGCAGGTGGCCATGCAGGAGGAAAACCTTCGCCATAGGTTTGAGCTACGCATGATAAACAATCGGCCATTTAGTCAGCCGAGAGCGACAGCTAGGGGTGGAGAAGAGACTATTGAAGTAGACCATGCTCGTCACCGTAATTGTTTTAAATGCGGGAGAGTAGGGCACCAGGCAAGAAATTGCCGAGTGATAGGGGCGGTTGGTCAGCAAACAATGCGTCCCCCGATTCAATGCTGGAAGTGTAGGGAACGAGGTCACATTCAGCGGGAATGTAGAGAGGCCAGAAACAGACGGCCACAAGGTCAAAGAAGGTTTCTGCCGAGGCAGGAAAACTAGAAGGTTCTGCGGCACACGAAGCCGTTACACAGGACCGGAAAAGTAGAAAGAGTCAGTTGTTTAGCATTAATGTAGCGGGTAGCCCTAAGTGCATAGTGTTCAAAATTGGGAAGCAACGATTTCGTAGCTTGATCGATACGGGAGCAGAGGTGTCTTTGATTAGCAAGGGGGCTTACGATAAACTCAGTCATAAGCCAAAGTTAGGAAAGGGAGATGTGTCGTTACAGTCCGTTAGTGGAGAAGCTTTACACGTATTGGGGAGTTCAGAATTAGAATTTACGGTAGCGGGGCAAAAGTTTAAACATAAGTTCTACGTGGTATCAGGGCTCAACAGGAACTTTATTTTGGGAAATGACTGGTTAGACAAAAACGGGGTGAGGATTTATTTTGACTTGAAGAAACTCAGAGTCGGAAGTGTTTATGTGCCCTATGAACAGGACATCCACATTTCGTCTTTGGTCAGAGTGACTAAGACGAAAGTGGTAAAACCTCAGACGGCAGAAGTATTCCAGGTACGGATGAAGAATGCTCCGTATTTTGCAAGAGAGACACTCTTAGAGATTTCGGAAACAGACAAGGGATTTATAGCACAAGAACCGGGACTGTTAGTGACAAGCACGGTAGTCAAGCAAAATAATCACCAGACGTATCCCATACTGATAGTAAACAACACAAACAAGACGTATAGAGTTAGAAGGGGTTGTGTTGTAGGGAAGGTAACATCAGTTCAAGAAGTACATCAAGTACAGATAGGGTCGGTTGATCGGCAGGTATCGGCAGTCGACTTGACGGAAGTCACTGCGCCGGAGAAGATGAAAGATGTAGTGTCAGAGCTCATTACGAACAATCAAGACTTGTTCGCGAATAGCGACCTTGATTTAGGGGCTACGGACACTGTCACGATGAAACTAGATACCGGCGATCATCCTCCCATTAGGATAAAACCGTATAGAATCCCACTTCAAGATAGAGAGATTGTGGACAAGGCTCTAGAAGAGATGTTACAGGCAGGTGTGATAAGACGTTCTCAGTCCCCATGGTCTTTTAGTTTAGTGATTGTATCCAAGAAGGATGGGTCGAAACGTTTATGTGTTGACTTTAGAAAACTGAATGAGGTTACAAAGAAAACATCGTACCCACTACCGCTGATAGATGACATTTTGTCACTGCTTGGAAAGGCCAAGTATTTTACCAGTCTGGACCTTAAGTCGGGATACTGGCAGGTCAAGATGGCGGATCAGGAGAGTAGGGATAGAGTAGCATTTGCATGCCACAAGGGATTATTCGAATTCACGAAAATGCCTTTTGGTTTGGTGGGGGCACCGGGATTGTTCATGATGCTTATGAATATCGTGCTAGCCGGTTTAGAAGGTTTTGCCTGTGCCTATCTCGATGACATTTTGATCTTCTCAGAAACAATAGAAGACCATCTGTGTCACCTTCAGACAGTCTTTGATCGATTGAGACAGCATGACCTGAAGCTGAAACTCAAGAAGTGTCAGTTCTTTGAGGAAGAAACCAAATACTTAGGGTTTGTCATTAGTAACCAGGGGATAAAACCGGATGAGGAAAAGGTAAAAGTCATTAGGGCTATGGCGGCTCCGACCTGTGTCAGAGAGTACCGTTCGTTCATTGGTATGATTGGGTTTTACAGGAAAATGATTCCTAATTTCTCCCAGATGGCTGAACCAATCATAGCACTGACACGAAAGTATGCGAGATTCAGTTGGACAGAGGAATGCCAGAAAGCGTTTGATTTGATGAAGGAAACGTTAGCTGTAGCACCAGTGTTAGCCTATCCAGATACACGGCGTCCGTACATCCTTTACACGGATGCCAGCGACACATGCGTGGGGGCATGTCTCGCGCAAAAATGCGATGAGGATTCAGACATTTCCCCAGGCTCAAAGGTAGAAAGACCTATTTACTTTCTATCCCATAAACTTAGTACCAGTCAGAGGAAATGGTCGACAATAGAGAAAGAGGCTTTTGCGATCCATTATGCGCTTCAAAAGCTAAATCACTACTTGCATAATGCGGAGTTTGTAATCCGCACGGATCACATGCCTCTTAAGTATTTGCTTAATTCACCAATGCAGAATAAGAAGGTGCAGATGTGGGCCCTTGGCATTTCAGGATATAACTGTACTATTGAATATATCCCAGGTCCCCAAAATGTTTTGGCAGACTTACTGTCCAGAATGCCGAGTGGTACTCACATGCCAGAGCATGAGGAAGAAGTAGAGGTAACCAGAGAGGTCAATGACAATGCTTTTGTCATAGGAGTCATAAACTCCAACCACTTCACCCCCAAGCAGTTCGCTAGTTGTACAGTAAGGGCAGGGTGTGACGAGAAGCTGGAAAAAGTTGAGCTTCCAGGGTTTGATATTATTGAGGAACAGGAGAAGGATTCTGAAATAGTGCGCTTAAAGGACTTATTGATTAGTGAACAAGGAACCATGACAGTCAATAGGAGGTACATGCTGATAGAGGATGTTCTATATTTCTTGTCTCATCCTGATGATGAACCAGTAGCCAGATTGTATGTTCCGTCTCACTTGGTAGAGTACGTAGTCAGACAGTACCATGACGAAAATGGTCACTTAGGAATAGACAAGACTCATGACACCGTCAGTAGAAAGTATTACTGGCCTAACATGTACAAACAAATGTATGAATATGTTAGTGGGTGTGTCATCTGTCAGTCTAGAGTGTTACAAAAGAAAAGGGCCCCCGTACAGGAAATGGACATTCCTCCATACCCATTCGCTAAGTTGTCATTGGACTTGGCAGGTCCGTTTGACCGCTCCCTTAGCGGGAATCGCTATGTCATAGCATTCATCTGTCATCTGACAGGTTGGGTAGAGGCGTTCCCTGTACCAGATAAAACGCCGCAGTCAGTGGTACAGCTGCTCGTAGAAGAAATTCTACCCAGACATGGCTGTCCATTGCAGATAGTATCAGACAATGGATCTGAGAATGTGAATAGGGTTATGGCAGAAACGCTGGCAGAACTGAACATAGATCATGTCACGACCAGTCTTTATCATCCACAGTCCAATGCTAAGGTCGAACGTTTTCACAGAACTTTTAACGACATTCTGTCCAAAAAGATACAAGAGGATTTTTCGACATGGGACGTGCATATTAACCAGGTACTAGCAGCTTATAGGGTTTGTGTTTCGGAAACTACGCAGGAATCTCCTTTCTTTTTACTGTACGGTCGCGATCCAGGGCTACCGTTAGATAACATCCTTAGACCCCGAAGAAAATACGCTGGTGAAGATTTTCACAAGATAGCGCTTGAGCAGCAACACAAGGCCTTCACCCAGGTGTATCGGCGAATTAAGAAAGCACAGAAGAAGGGGGCTAAGTATGCTAATAGAGATGTACAGCCTGTCGAGATTAAGGTCGGTGATCCAGTGTACCTTCGTAATCACCGTAGACACAATAAGTTAGACAGTAAATGGAGGTCGCACTATAGAGTGGTGGAACAATTGTCGCCTGTCACATTCAGGGTGCGACATCAACTAGATGGCACTGAGGTCAGTTCACATGCTGAACACTTGCGGATAGCCAAAATTAGCGAGTGGCCGATTCCAAAAGCCAGGGGGAGAACATTACGTAAAGCCACACAGGTTGTAGCTCCAGAATCATCCGATAGCGACAGTGACGATGCAGTAGGGCAAGAGAACGCACGAGACAGACTGACTAGGGGGGTGCGAAAAGAGCGTGAGAATTCTTCATCCGAGGAGGACGTTCCGTTAATGGAGTTAAGAAAGCGTCTAAAGACAAGAGAGAAAAGATCTCTCTCAGCAGTAAACGTTAGTTGTAACAAGGGCACATCAGACAGTTCTGATGATGGGGAGATCGACGACAATCATTCGATTCAGCCTAGTTTACAGACTAATGGGGTTAGGGAAATTCTTGAAGCGATACTGACTCTTCTGCCAAAGAAGGCTTCAAATTAGAAATGCGACTCTCAGACGGTATCTGAGAGAGGACTATTGTAATGTGTAAATCATGAAGCATGATTTGAGTTTTGTCAGAGACAGTGGTGTAAGTCTCTGGTGATATCTTGTACTGCAGACAACAACAAGATGAAGTTTTCTTGAGTCTGATAGTATTGGGGCTAGCGCAGGGTTTAAATATTAATCACAATGTCGTATTTCAAAAACTTGATGAAGTTACCACTAGTAACTGGAGATTCAGGTCGGCCTGCGCCAGAATCAATGACGGCTCAGTATGACTTAGAATCCACAACAATAGCAGTAGACGCGCAACGTACGCGGTTCGCGCTCCTTACGGAAGCTGAACTTGAAGCTTGTTCCAAACCCTTGATAGGATTCTGTGCGATTCGAAGTGCAATATATCCTATGAACATTAATCAATTTTGTGTTACGGCGCTGTTTTTAAACAATTCAGACGTAATTGCAACACACTGCCAAACAAAGGTCAAGTTGGGTACAGTGTTACATATGGCACGGTATATAAGGGATGGGCTATGGGTCATTAGTAATCATAGTCCACTAAAGATGAGTATTAGTTGTCACGGTAAAGGGGTCACGTACCAACAAATCAACCCACCATTATCGCTAATCCGCCTCAATGAATCATGTACGGCTATTAGTGATAGATTGATGTTAACCCCTTACTACCAACAAGAGAGCCAGTATCAGGTGGAAGACAAATTGATAGGATAGATGGAAAACTATGCATTTTCCAATATAACGTTATGGAAACCATTTCATAGCGCTTTACCAGACTACGATCACATCTCTTTGCCCAAAGAGATGAAATTAAGGAAATGCCAATGGATCATCTAATTGCTCGACTTCAGAGCATGCAATTCGTTAAGCCAAAACAAGAATGGGGGATATGGAAACAGATCATTATTGGTTCTATCGTAGGGACAGTTGTAGTGATCATAATTGGGGTAGGGTGTATACGATATAAGAAGAAAACTAGCGCATGGTTTGGCTCCATACTATCACGACTCAGGAAGGGTGAACGTGAGGTCACTGTGCCTACGTTGATGTCGGCGGCTGTGCAATCAGCAGACGTGAATGACGTCGCAAGAGCGAAGGACTCTACGCCAATGATGGAGGGAGGAGTGCAGTTACTCCCCGCCTCGAACGTTGTCAAGTTTTACCCGTCGTTGGGGTAACCAAGGATCAACGCTGTTGCGATCCAGGAAGGATCGTGAAGAATAACGAACACATGTGCAAAGACATAACTGAGTCGACGATTTTGATGTGAACAATTATTGGCGTGATTACGCCGGACAATAATAATTTTTAATAAGGAGTGATCGATTTAAATAAGCGGTCATTCCGAAAAATGATGTATTTTGTGGATAACATGTTTAATTGTTTGAAATGATTTTGTGGTTTGAATATTGTGTAATGAAAAAAAACGAATCTTGTGAATTAAGATTCCTTTTTTTTTTCAGGTAGGTTTGGGAGGAATGTTACACTATAAGTGTATACGGCCAATATCACGGTCGGGTAATTTTATAATTTCCCTTGATATGAAAATAACGAGGGTATAATTAGTACCACGGGCTCACGTGGAGTTGACAAGTGGCCGGCCCTACTAAGCTGGGACTAATGAATAAATAATAGGTTACTGGTCAGCTAAGATCAGAGGACGCTGGCCACCATAATAGATGTGGAATAATTATGAGAGACAGTGATGGGTTCCTTTGATAGCTAGGATCAGAGGACGCTGACCACCATAATAGATGTGGGATAATTAGGAGAGATAGTAATGGGTCCCTGGTCAGCTAAGATCAGAGGACGCTGGCCACCATAATAGATGTGGAATAATTATGAGAGACAGTAATGGGTTCCTTTGATAGCTAGGATCAGAGGACGCCGACCACCATAATAGATGTGGAATAATTAGGAGAGACAGTAATGAGTTCCTGGTCAGCTAAGATCAGAGGACGCTGACCACCATAATAGATGTGGAATAATTATGAGAAACAGTAATGGGTTCCTTTGATAGCTAGGATCAGAGGACGCTGACCAGCATAATAGATGTGGAATAATTATGAGAGACAGTAATGGGTCCCTGGTCAGCTAGGATCAGAGGGCGCTATCCACCAGAGCAGATGGGGGGATAGATTATTGGTGACAGTAATAGCCCCTTTGACTGGTTGAGACAAAGGGGCGATGCCCTCGGCCAAAACGGGTATATATATATAGTGGGGGGAAACACCAGAGAGGGGAGCTCACAACGAAGGGAACGAGATAGAGAGAGAGCTCACAACGAAGGGAACGAGATAGAGAGAGAGCTCGCACAATGAAGAGAACGAGATAGATAGAGAGTACACAACGAAGAGAGAGAGAGAGATAGATAGAGGGAGCTAAGAAGCGAGGGACCGAGCGCCGGTATTTTCGCCATTTTAGTATGCCATGCTAGTAGGTTGGTTGTGCCCAACCTATTAGACCCACGATGACCAAGAAATAAAAGACTCTTCTGGAAACACTCTTGTCTGGCTGCGTCTTCCATCTACAACACCTTGCGTGTGGCTGCGGTAGTGCAACAGGTGGGGTGATTGGTAGGGCACAGGATAATTTGGACACACTGTACAACAGACGGATTACGAACAAATCGGCTGACATTCTTGATGACAAAATACATCCACTTAGATATGAATTTGACAGCAGACGTATCGAACGAAGTGGCAGACTCCGAGTACCCAAAAGTCGTACATCACGTTATGCCAACTCTTTTGTCCCTCAGGCTGTTACCCTTTTCAACAGTAATATCAGTAGATAGTGTCGGTCAACATTCTTCCGTCCTTAGTACTAGCCCTCTCAGTATTATTATTAGTATTATTATTATTGTTATACAAAGGTAACAAACAATACGTCTGTTACAGTTCATTTCTTTAATTGAGTGTTATGGGTTATTTAATGATTTTTTTTTCTCCTTTTTTTTTTTTTTTTTTTTTTTAATGAGTGATTGATGATGCCATGTGTTGTATGGGCAGACAGTGAATTTCCCCGTGAGGGATTAATATTGTATTGTATGTATGACCCTTCACGTTTGATTTAGATTGATTCCCCCCTTTATCCCTATGTAACAAGAAGGGGGGGGGGGGGGGTAATAAACGTCATCCGTAAATTAAGTCGTGTAACAGTATATTGGTTGTAAAGTGTCAAACATTATGTCAGACAAAGTTGTTGTTTTTCAGAATGTCAATTAGCTCACTAGCCTATATGACAACCTTTGTCAAAGGTCCCTTAAACATGTAAATATAGGTATGTAATGCATTTAACCATAAGTCAAGTATTATAAGTATGCAACACATGCGCAGCCCATGTCGTAACATGTTGTAACTTTGGTCGACGTGTAATATCAAAGACAATACATCATAAGAAAAATCACTCGCCCCGAGAGTGCGAGGACGCGTTTTGAGAGTTTTCTCCCCTGTAATCGTGTTGAATCCTGGCTGACCGAACGAGGCAAGGGTCTGACTTTGGCAGCGCAATTTCTTGTTCAACCGCCCGCTACAAGCCACGTTGCACCGGCATATCATTTTTCCTTTTGCCCAAGGAAGAAACAAGGTAAGCTGATTACTCTGTGGTCTTATCTTTGAAGGAAAAGCCGTATTCTTTAGGTTACACGGCCCTTTCCGTTTCGTTCAAGGCAATATGACTGATAGGGAGAAGCCTGTGTAAGTTTTAATTTCTTAATCGAGTTGTTTTAAGACCGATGTTCCGATCAAAAAGAGGAAAGTACTGGTAAGAAATTAAGCAAAGAAACCTTGAGTTGTAAGGTCGTTGATAAAATTCAGTCATTGCAAAGTTACTTCGCTTCATTGTCTATCAAGACTTAAAATACAAAAGTATAAAAGGCCATCCAGAACTCTGTGCACTGTACTGTTCTCACAAACTACGCATACAGACTACTTGTGTTTAGCTGATGGTGTTTTAGTAATTGTATTTCAGTCTTTGTTATTCTCCCAACAGTTGTCAGAAATGGGTGCACAATACGCGCAGGGAAGATCTGTTGGGACTTTCACCTGCTGAGCTGCGTTCACGTTCCTGCAGGCTGTGCAGTGTCCACAAAAAAAAAAAAAAAAAAAAAAAAAAAAAAAAAAAAAAAAAAAAAAAAAAAACCGCAGAGGCTATGGAATGCTGTGCCGACTTTGTTGTCGGTGCCCAACCCACCCCCACAACTAACAACAAAGAGACAGCCACCCAGGACGAGAGATACTGCTACAGATTCAGAGGCGCCGCCTCACGGGCACGCATGTCACTGCACTGAACCAGGTACTTTCAATGAATAAATATGAATCTGATTTATAATTTGGAAGCTGAAAATTTTAATTTATAAAAATAAATACAAAAATGACAGCACAAAAGATCAGTTGTGTGCGTTGTTTTTACGACTGTGGTCGTAAAATCTGTTGACTATAAAAAAAAAACAGACAAGCAGATTTTAAATTTGGATGGATTTTCGATGGCCTTTTTGTGTGTGTTCGCGCCTGCATGTGTGTGTGAAAATAATTTCTTGTCAGTAAGATTGTTTTATCTGAGTAAATATGCTGTGGATTATCATGATATCATTAATGATTTAATGCATGGTTGCTTGTGTGTGTGCAGATGAGTCCAGTGGAGAAACGGATGTGGGGGGAACTGCAGCAACAGGTGGTCAGGACAGCGATTCACCAAGAAAAAGCAGGCTTTGAAGAAAAGTATCAAAACTGTGCGCAACAGATTGTACTGCCTTCAGAAGAAATGTAAGTTACAACAGAAAGACGGCAAACAAGGAAAGAAAAGACATTAACACTCAAAGAGAAGAAGGATGCAGCAGTGAAGAGCTTGGCCCATTTTTTGCCTTATTCGTGTGTTCAGTTTATTTCAGCACAGTTGCGTGAAATACACAAAAGAAACAAGGCCGGAGATGGACGGAGACAGACAAAACAACAGCTCTATCCTTGTTTCATGCAAGCCCCAAGGCATGTCGTATGCTTGCAAAAATCGTTGTCCTCCCGTCAGTTTCAACCTTACGGAAAACTATGCAAAAGGTTTCAGCTTGCCAAGATTTTAAAAGCGCTTCAGATCAAGTGTCTGCACTGCCGCCAAAGTCAGATCTGTGTGCAATAATAATAATAATGGCTACTTATATAGCGCTTATCCTTAAATAAGCTCTAAGCGCTGTACAAATAAAGAGTGGGAGTGGAGAGGTTCATAAAACCAGAGAAACAACGGATTCTGCAATACACACGCACACACACACACACGCACACACACACACACACACACACACACACACACACACACACACACACACACACACACACACACACACACACACACACACACAGGTACATAATGACAAAGAACTGAGCTACATTGGGGTATCGAACAGGTGGGTCTTTAGGGCAGATTTAAAGGCAGTGAATGAGGAAGAATGTCTAATGTCTATAGGTATTGAGTTCCAGACAACAGGTCCAACGTGCGCAAAACAACGGTCACCTCTGGTTTTGTATTTGAAGAGCGGGACTCAGAGAAGGCGCGTGTCACTACTTGAACGGAGGGAGCGGGAGGGAGTGTATAGTTGAAGAAGATCAGCGAGATAGGCAGGGGTAGAGTAGTTAATAGCTTTGTAGCACAGACAGGCGATTTTGTACGAGACTCGTTGTTTGACTGGCAGCCAATGAAGTTGTCTCAGAATAGGAGTGATGGGCTGACGCTGTAAGGCGCGGACGATGAGACGTGCAGCACAATTCTGAACTCGCTGCAATTTCTGAATGAGAAACTGAGGGAGGCCAGCTAAGAGGGCATTGCAGTAATCAATTCGGGACAAGACTAAAGAGACGACCAGTTTGGTGGTAGCTTCAGTAGTGAGGTAATGACGGATAGAACTGATACGTCTTAATTCCAGAAAAGCAAGAAAAGCAATAGTACTATTTGGTGTACATTGCTTAACGTCTCGACAGCAACAAGATTTTCTCAGAACGTGCCTGCACTGCTTGTGGAAAAAAAAAAGAATATTGAATGCATGTCGCCAGCCGAATACGCTAAATAAACCTAAGACCATTTAGCAACACACATCCAATATCAAGAGCTACAGGCAGCGCAGACCTTAGGGAGATTTTTAAAAAAGGAAAATACAGATGAATGGACCAAGGGTAGACAGAAACACATGCCCCAGAATAGAGGGGAAAGCCCACCCTGTGGGGCCGAGTAGGGTGACCCTGGGAACTAAAAGGTAGTAGATGAAATGACAATATAAGAACAAGTCACCTACACCAAAAAATGTGATCAAATAGAAGGGGCAGAGGATTTTGGGGAGGATGAGAGGACAAAGCTTGTGGCAAACCATGCGACTGTCTTTATTGTAAGGGATTTAGTTTTTCACTGGAAGCAGCCGATAGTCTGGTGAGGGAGGAGGAGGCTGTTGGAGAACATAATTCTGATCGGTGATGATATGTTTATCTGTTTACCTGGTAATCACTTTTAGGTCTAAAGGCTTCGTGCACATGATGAGGGAGTAGCGGAGGGCATGTGACTGATGGTATGGTCTGTTGTACGAGATAATTCAACCTAATGCGTATATTCATGTTGACCTACTATTTCGTGTATGATGAATAATTTTGTCATAAATTTACATGTGCTGGGTGGAGGGATGAATGGAGAGGATGAGAAAGAAGATGTAATTAGTGATAATTTCTTATTAATCTTTTTGGGCATACAACGTCAGGTACTGTTTACAGTTTCTAACGGGTGTATGCAAAAGGTGGTTAGCGTGGCCTGTGTATAATCACTATTTGGTTTTCTTGATAATACATGCTGCAAGTTAAACGTGTATTAATGAACTAATCTTGTGAGATTGTTAAAAACAACTTATGTTTGCTGTAAATTATTTCTTATTTAGTCCTGTGCTGGTGGTTTCTTTGTATGTATATTCGTTTGTGTGCATGTGTGTGTGTGTGTGTGTGTGTGTGTGTGTGTGTGTGTGTGTGTGTGTATGTATGTGTGTGTGTGTGTGTGTGTGTGTTTACTAGACATCAACTCGCACTTACGGCAACAATGAAATGCCTGATTTATTTATTTTTCTATTACACTATCCGTGCAAACTACCACTTTCCCGAAAAATCTTTCGATTAGGAATAGAAAAAAAATATCTTAGAAGCAAAGCTCATGTGATTTTAAAACAGTTTTCCGTAATACACACACAAAAAGCACATGTTACCCTTCAAAAAGCCTCGCGTCAGAGCTTGAGTCCATTACCAGATAGTGATAGACGTTCGGCCACAACACGATTAAACCATGGGACGCAACTGCTACACTGACCTCGCTTTTTTCAGTAAGCCTTATGAAGGAGTGATCTGTCTTATAATGTATTGTCTTTGGTAATATTCAATCGCCCTAGCTTGAAGGGTGCCTTAGTGACATAAAAAACAAGTACACAGACTTAAAAGAACAAACATCAGACCGGCATCCTGGGTAGGTTGCAAAGAAGAAACTCCCGGCGCTACGTCATTGTCTTACACACAATTTTAATGGTGTAATCAGATGGTATGCAACATGGCGACAAATGCGGCCATTTAATGGCCAATGCTACTTGAGTTTTTCGTAAAAATAAATTCAAAGACAAAGAAACGACGTGTCAAATGTACCTAGAGTTAAGGATTCTTCTGTCCGATAACTGTTAGACCGAACATGACCAGCATTTTTGTTTGTATTGTTACCTCTGTACAGGTGCAAAACAAAGAGAAAATAGTACCGTTAATTCTTCTCAGTAATTTCCCCCTCCCCCCCCCCCCTATCCCCCATCTACGTGCCAACATGTCATAATCCAGACCCAAAAAGTGACTGCCAAGCCTGTAAAGTGCAGAGAATAGCCTAACTAAGCAAGGTAAGCGATAACCGAGAAAGAAGCACACTCAGAAAAAAACTGTTACAACACAACTAAGTTGTAACTGTCATTTTGTCCTCGGACCAAAGTCAACCTTTGTCGGTCAGCTTATGGCGCAAAAACTGACATCGGCCCGACGATCTCTGCTTCCTGGAAAGAAATTTATACAGCATCGAATTCAACATAATACTCTGACAGCTGCACGCGTGTCGAAAGGGATTTGTCCGAGACCCGTTTGTGTACCTGAAGTAAGTAGAATCAAGTATACACTGCATCACATTAGGAGCTTTCTCCGGACTTTGATATACTTCCCACGTCATCGGTTATTCCAGCTTCAAAACTAGCACTCGTAGACATTCCGCCTTCTGCAGTCGCGGTGCTGGCAGATGGGTTACCGTCACGAAAGACGTCCGTATCTTCTTCTTCCATCTTCATTTCACGGTTTGGCCTACATGTCCCTGTGCAGCAAAGGATAATAATACTTATAATAATAATAATAATAATAATAATAATAATAATAATAATAATAATAATAATAATAATAATAATAATAATAATAATAATATAAGACGAAGAAAGGCTTGCAAGGGGCTGCATCGAAAGCACCATCCGGCCTGATCATATGCCCGATCAGTGCATTCAGCTTCGGCTGCCTATTTGTTTGAATTTCATTTCATGCATTGCTCAAGCAAGCAACCAGATCAACAGACAAAACATGTGTTCTGTTGTTTAAACATTAAATCCCGTGCCCCCACCCGCTCCAAACCTCGCCAGCACACACACACACACACACACACACACACACACACACACACACACACACACACACACACACACACACACACACACACACACACATCTAAAACAACAAGAATGGCAAAGCCCTTAAGGCATACGTGCATGATCGATTAACATGATTAATCTAATCTTTGTGGCCTTGACCTTGTCGACAGGTCACTGAAATAAGGAAATGTTCTAACGTAAGGGTGTTACGTGTTGAGTCGTAGTCGTAGTATGATATCACACCAGACGCACGCACGTAAGGTTCTTTTTAAAGAAACTTCATTCAGCTGCAACCCGTCACACGTGGCTTAAGGTTGTAGACAATACTGGAGTAACAGTTCCAACAATATTTTATTTCAGCGATGCGATCTCCACACAATGCATTCCCAAATGCACCAACACTGATACAATGTCTCTTCAAAAACAACGTCAACACTGGATACAAAGTCCCTCATACAACGTACACCACCGTTACGCTGCGTCTCTCACAATGTACACCCTATACGGGCCACGTACCTACGATAAACTGTGTGTCCCTACAACTGACAATGTATGACAATGTACACACGTGCTTCCTAGCACCAACTTGTATAGTAAAACAACTTTACAGAAAAATCTAATGAATTCACACAACGCAACCAATCAAAACGGAACACGTTACTGAAACTCATAAACATTAATAATTAGTTATTTGGGTTTAACGCCGAGCAGGCGACTAAGGCCATCTCACGGCGGATAAACATTAATAATAATAAATAAAAAAGAACTTTCTAGAATAAGTACAATAGTCTACAAAATTTCGACTGCTCATTTCAGCCCCAAATTCTAGTGTGTAATAACGTCACACAAAAGTATGGCAGGCCGTTCACGACCTTTCATAACACGCAAAGAACGGCTGCCAATTTCACGCGCACAGGAAACAAATATGACTAAAAATAGAACGTCTCTGCTAGTGTTGCAAAATGTTACTTACTCTTTCACGTCACATGTAAGATCACTCGACAGAGCGACCCTGCTCGAACGTTCTGATCTATTCTCAGCGAATCTACGCATTACAAAAATCGACCGCTCTTTTCCGTGCGACTTTGCTAGAAGCTTCCGGACTTAACTTAGCGTATCATAACAAAGCCAATTTCGCTATCTGCGCACATGATAAAGAATCTTACTGAAAAGGTACGTGATTAGTAACCATGATAGCCAATTTCGCTATCTGCGCACATGATAAAAAATCTTACTGAAAAGGTACGTGATTAGTAACCATGATAGCTCAAAAGAAATATCGGATCGTTTCCTACGATTAACACATGCATGCTCTCACAGAACAAAACAACCACAATCGTAACAAAGGGAAAAGCTGGCTTGTGTACTTTCGAAATCTATGTTTTCAACTAAAACAAAATTGCGCATTATTTACTTTGGTTAACCTCACATGACCAGCGACCTTTGTATGCAGTAAACCAAATTATCATGCATAATAAGGTCTTATCATTCGATATCTTTCTACTAAATTTGGTTGAAAGCTTTGCAAAAATCCTTGGCAAAAAATAATTCTTTTTCATATCATTTGCTGATCTCTTGTGCCTTTGACCTTTCTGATAAGTCATCCAAATTAGCACGCATGAGAAGGTAACATCAGATATCTATGTACCAGATTTGGGATGGAAGTAGTCAAAAGTATTAGAGAAAAAAAAAAACAATGTTGATCCCAAAATGGCTATCCTAATCTCTTGTGACCCTTGACCTTTCCGAGGGGTCATCCAAAGTAGCATACATAGGAAAGTCTTACGATCAGGTATAACTGTGCCAAGTTTGGGTTTGAAGTTATGAAGAGTATTTTAGAATTTTTTTTGGGTCAAAATATGGCTATTGTTGAGTTATGTCGCTAACTCTTGTGACTATTGACCTTTCGGAAAGGTAAAACAAATTAGTATGCATAGAAAGGTCTTAATACAAGGTATCTTTGGACCAAGTTTCGGTTTGAAGTTGTGAATAGTATTGTTTACAAAACATACATTTTGTAAAAATGTGCCTGTTCTTTTTTAATCTATTCCCCTGTCACCTTGACCATTGAGAGAGGTCACTAATGTTTAGAAAGGTTTTGCCACAAAGTATCCATGGGCCAAATTTAAAGACTGTGGCTGAAATTGTCTCCGAGAAAATACCCACGTTAAAGTTTATCACGGACGGACGACCACTGGCCGAGAAATAGACTCACTGTTGCTTCTCAAGTGAGCCAGACAATTACCTCAAAGATCCAGATCAAACACATCACCAAAAGCGCTTTAATTAAAACGTAATGTCTTTATAAAGGATAGACTGGTAAATGTGTTCTATGTGTTCTTGGGACTACACACAACATTATATACTGTTTGTGTCCTGTGTATTTCTCGCACAAATTGAACCGTGTGTCGTGTACGGCTGTCAGACGGGGGCTGAAAACAGTATATAAAAACAAAAACATAGCTGTTTCGAAAACACGCCGTGTGACATGACACACAAAACTGCTTTGGAAAACAGTTTCCTACTGCTTTCAGAATATAGAATCAATCCTATTATCTCGCAACTGCTACTGCTGCTTGAACCAATCAACGTAAAACAAAAATTAATGATCACTTTGGCCATTTTGATACACAACAAGGACTTTTCACAACTCCCTTCACCAAAAGATCGCCAAAGGGAAACAACTATGAAATGATGTATACACGCAACACAACAACGCTGTTTCTCTGTGTGACATCCTCGAAGCAAAACGGTTTCAGAAAACTCTTGTTTTAGAAAACTGTTTTCAGAAACTGTACCGTCTGACAAGGCCTTTACTGGTGAGAACCCAACATCCCGTGCATATTTGTGTAGATAATATAAGTTATTGGTCGCAGGGGTTTGCTACACGGACCCTTGTAGGCCGGAGTGAGGTCAATGGAACCATTGTACCCCGAAAGCCTGAGGGGTACAATGGTTCCATTGACCGCCCTCCGGCCTACAAGAGTCCGTGCAGCAAGCCCCTGCTACCAATAACGTATTTGTTTTTTTTTATTCTTCCACTATTTTCGTAAAATAAATCAAGAAAAAATCTGCCGACCTGGATCGCACCAGACATGACTGACGTAAAATGAATAAATATTTATACATAATAGACTTATGATGTATTTTAAAAAAATGTTTCATGACATTGCCGTCTTCAATAGTGTGCCTGTTGTTTTGAACAACACTAAGTAACTTTGTACTTTAGAACGTTTGGCGTTATTTAAAAAAAAAAAAAACTGGCATCCAAGACGCGTCAGAAATATGGCTACAAAAAGTCCGCCATTTGTCGCTACAACGGTTTTTGTAGCTCGGTCATGTGGCACAGTTTCCACTAAAGAGATTGGTCGTGTTAGTCTGGCAGATTAAGCAGTTTCTGCAGAGGTAAGTAGTTCGTTAAAAAAGTAACAATGGTTTGCAGGTACGAAACGAAAGTACGAATGCTATGTGGTTTATGCATAACAACAATATTAATTTTGTCCTTAGGATGGAGAATTTTTGTAGAAGTGTTTTTCGAAAGCTATTTGTTCCCTGTGAGGGAACCAGTCCTTGTACATGACCCGGATAAGGTGCAAGACATGTTTTTGTACATAACATTGAAAATTTCAATCATACAAGTTACAAGTTTATTCCAGTCAGTAAATTAAAATCATGAGCAAGTAAACATGAATACATATTTACGATAAAATAATTATAAAGTATGACTTAGTGATGATGACCTTCAGACTCCGCCTAAAGAAGGTCAACAAGCAGGGTCCTACCAGAATCAAGCTTGACCTCGAGAAGCTGAAAGACCCAGAGGTAGCGGAATCCGTCCAGGCAAAGATAGGAGGAAAATTCGCGCCACTCCTACTTTTTGGTGCAGCAGGCACGGACGTGGACACACTGATCGACACATTTAACACTGTTGTAACCCAAACAGCCAGTGAAATCCTTGGCAAACATCGACAAGTAAAGAAACCTTGGGTTAACGCTGACATCTTTGTTCCATGTGACAAGCGTCGAGAATTAAAGATAAAGAAATCAGAGGCAGAAGGAGATAAACAAAATAATACAGGGAAATTAACCAGGATATCAAGAAAAGCATGAAAAAGGCTTAATCAGTGGATTAAAGATCAGTGTAAACACGTACAAAAAAATCGGAACAAAAATAATAGCAAAAAAACATACCAGCTGGTGAAAGACCTGCCCAGTGTAAAACAAGGACGCTCCTCGATCATTCAAGATGGTGAAGGGAACTGTTTTACGGAAGACCAAGACATACATAAGAGATGGACAGAGTACTGCTCAGATTTGTACAACCACCGAGCTACAGGCGACCCAGGCATATTTGTCAACCCACCGGTGACCAACAATCTATCTCATCCTCCGAGAAGAAGTAGAGGCTGCAGTGAAGTCGCTAAAAAAATGGAAGGCAGCAGGAGCAGACAACATCCCTGCTAGCCCAAGAAGGGGGAAAAGACATGATAAGTGCCTTACTAACAATCTGCAATAAGATCTGGCGTCAGGGGAGTGGCCCACACCATGGACCCAATCACGTATAATAACTCTCCCCATAAAGGCAACTTACATCAATGCCAGAAGAACTATCGCATGATCAGTCTTATATGCCGCCCAAGCAAAGTCACTTTAAAGATCCTACTCACAAACCAGATAGGTGAGGTTAGCGCTGGCAGAATTGTATACAGACCAAGGAGAATTACTCAGTGCTGGACTGTTGGCTAGCGGTCGAAGGCCTGGTAGGTGGGGGCGGGGGATCTAACTGTTTGTCTGTCCAGCGCTGAGTAATTCCCCTTGGTCTGTATATAAAGATCCTACGGAACAGGCTGAAGCCACAGGCAGAGGAAATCATAGCTGAGAAACAGGCAGGCTTCAGACCAAGGCGCAGCACAACTGAGCAGATCTTTAACCTGAGAGTTCTATGTGAGAAGTACCTTCAGCACCAGCAAGACCTCTATCGTGTCTTTGTGGATTTTAAGAAAGCATTTGACAGGGTGTAGCACGTAGCCTTTTGGTCCACCATGAAGCTATACAACATCAATGCCAACCTGATCAAAGTCATAGCAAACCTTTAGAACAAGGCCACTAGCGCAGTCTGTTTCAAGGGCAAAATAGGAAACTGGTTTAGGACTACAGTCGGAGTCAGACAAGGCTGCTTGCTCTCACCTACTCTTTTCAACATCTTCCTGGAAAGAATCATGACATACGCTCTGAAAGATCACGAAGGAACTGCCAGTATTGGACGCAGAACAATCACGAACTTGCGCTTTGCGGACGACATTAATGGCCTTGCAGGAATAGAGAAGGAGCTAGCTCAGCTGGTAGAAAAGCTGGACAGTACAGCCATTGCGTATGGGACGGAAATCAGTGCAGAGAAGACCAAACTGATGACCAATAACGCCAGTGGCATTGGCACTGACATCTTGATTGGAAGCCAAAAACTGGAAACCGTTAATAAATTCAAGTGCTTAGGAGCCATTGTGACAGATGAGGGATCAAAACCAGAAATAATGTCCAGGATTGCGCAGACAACAACAGCACTGACAAGATTGAAGACCACATGGAAGGACAGAAACATAACACTCTGCTCCAAGATCAGACTGGTGTGCTCCTTAGTCATCTCAGTGTTCTTGTATGCCTGCGAGTCATGGACCCTCACAGCAGACCTTGAAAGGAGGATACAAGCCACTGAAATGAGATGTTTTCGAAGGCTGCTTGGCATCTCATACGGAGATCACACCACGAACGAGGAAGTGGGAAGCAGAATCAGGCTACCCATCGGGCCCTATGAAGACCTATTAGCCATTGTGAAAAGAACGCAAACTGAAATGGTATGGGCATGTCACGCGTTCAGCAGGGCTTGCCAAAACAATCCTGCATGGCAATGTGCAAGGAGGACGAAGGAGAGAAAGACAGAGGAAAAGATGGAAGGACAATATCGCAGAGTGGACAGGACTGAAGCTGGGCGATACGCTAAGAATGGTAGAGAACAGAGAGGAATGGAGGGAGCTGGTTGCCAAGTCATCAATGGTGCCCCAACGGTCGGCAAGAATACAAAATGCAGATAGATCGATTTTTAATGCCGTAAACATACTCGCGTCGCTAGTTTCAAAATGGCGGTCAGCTAGATGCCTTCAAAAGAAGTCAATCAGACGCGCACGGTTGATGCTGGTTTACTTTGATCATGAAGTGAGACGGAGATTATTTTGATCTGAACTTTGAAGTACATCTTATCAGCGTCATAGACGTTATTTTTCCTGGTCTTGAAAACAGCCTTTCCCATAGAACTCGGTCTTTTATGGTAGGAAAGCATATCGAAAGTAAACTCGCTTCGTGCATGTTTTTGCATTGTGTCTGTCGACCATCTTCAACATTGTTACGACTTTTTGTCCATGCATGTTGTTCGTCTGTTTTCCAGTCCAACAGCGCTGTGTGTAAGCCTGCTCTTTTTGATTAGTGCAGATGGGATTTTTAACTGTACAAGCACGGTCTTATCCGTTTGGTCTTAGGCACAAGCCAGGCAGACTGAAATCCATCTCCAAACCGTTTCCATCTAAACCACCATGTTCAGCTGAACACACAAATATATAAATTTTTGTTTTTGCAACCCATTCAACCAGTCCGCACTGAGTACTCTTATGATCAAGCTTTATCAGGACAGCATGAGACACAATACAAATAGTAGCCCTCTCCATTATATTATATGTTTTATTATTATTAATGATTCATTTATGTATTTACTAACATATTTATTTATTATGTGCCCATTTAATTATGGATGGAAGGAATTCCTTGATAAACATGATCACTAGTGGTATGATGGTGGCCACCAAGAAGAGGAAAGGATAAAAATTCAATATGCATACATCTGTGCATATTAATAATCTAGCCTTTACTAAGAAGTACCCAACGGAGAAAGAAACAAGCTTAGAAAAGATGGCTACAAAACAATTTATTAATTCTTCGGGTAAATACTCTTTGTCAAAATAGACAGAGAGATCAGTCGTTACTTATCTTCATTCGCAGAAGAAATGTGTCAACTCTTTCTTCTGGGAATGAAGATAGACTGGTGCCATTTTCTAGAAAGCAGACATCCCAAGGTATTTCTCTTGAGCTTATGGCATATAGCATTTTTTTATGTGAAACCGGCTGACGCGGTCCCTCCAGCTGAGACGTTATGATGTGTTTGTTTGTTTTTTTTCATTTTTTTATTCCTTCACCCTCTGGCCACCCGAGTCTCTTAGCCTTGGCGCTACCTATGTTTAGCCAGGGGCCGCAACCCAGCCTTGTAGAGTCGGTCAGCTAGTAATTTTGTAGGACTTAGCAGGTTGTGCTAGTTAGTCCGTGTTCTAGCCTCTATAACTTTTTAACGGCTTTCCCGAATCCGTAACTCACATCAGTTTCCTCATGAAATTCCCCGTCTACTCATACGTTTTGTGTTTAGTGATTTTATGACCACCATAGTTCAATTAGCGATTTTCTTACGTTTACAAATTTCAGTGAGCTCTCTTAGCCCACTTTGAAATTAAATAATAAATTCCTAGTGCTTCCCTCTAAAATATAGTTTATGGTAGTTTTTCGCTATTCACATTTTTTTATCCTATACTTCAAACCCGAAGCCTTTGCGCTAAGTAATTATTGAGTTATGGCTCTTTTTGTAGTACCTAGGAAGCACAGATTTAACAATTCTTGGGTCTATCTGGAACCGTGTTTTGGTCCGCGCCTTGTTGCTTCCTTTGCGGTTCGCCCGGCCAGTATTCATAAGCCAGGAAGTGCCAGCCAGCGCGGGATGTGTTTGTCCTACTAGTCGCCTCACTGACCGCATAGGTGCCTTCACTCTGAGCCTTCAGCTTATCTTCAACCGTATCTCCACTGGGATACCAACTTCGGTCTATCTGGAACCGTTTTTGGGTCCGCGCCGTGTTGCTTCCGCCTCACTGACCGTATAGTTGCCATCACTCTGAGCCTTCAGCTTATCTCTACTGGGATATCCGTAAGTTATATTCTTGTTATATTCTGTTTAAACTCCAGTCACTCTCATGCCCCCCCCCCCCCCCATCCCTCCCCTTTCCCCCACCTCACTCTCTCCTTCCCACCAGTGCGCCCCTGTTCTGACATCATCGCCCCTCTCAGCCAATTAATGGATGGCCAGAGTTCCGGACCAGAACTTGGGCGAGGTTTTGTCAGAACAGCGCGCCCGGCCACACGCTCTCACTATCACACCTCAGTCTCACGCTGAACTCCACACTACTTCCTCACGCTTATACACTGAACCACACTTTTCTGTCAGTTGGGCAAAAATAACGGAGGCGTTTTATTCCCGTGACTCTCACTTGTCAAACATGTAAGACAACATCTAACCCAACCAGTAGGTTTACTGGTTGTTTCCTGACCCCCCCCCCCCCCCTTCCTGCAACAATACACATAAACTAAAAAAGAAAACAACAAATCCGAACACAAAAAGGACCTCCATAAAAACACCCTGCGTACAACTGAGCCGAGGCAATTCAGTTCATGTATAGTACTATCTCATAATACTGAAAACAACAAACAAAGAAAATGTAAGTCAGTTGCCAGACTTGTCCGGCATAGTGCTACAGAGAACATGCTTATAAAAAAAACAAAGAAAAAAGGAATTATGGACACTTTTTTATGCAGCAGATTACAAAGGTGGTTGCTTGGGGTTGGGTTTTCAAATTCTAGCTGTCGCCTGACTGCTGCGTTGCTGACTGGCGCACTATTCGGTACCGTCCCCTAGTTACTACTGTAACCGCCCACGCATCCACCTCCCACTCACTCCTCTCATCCTCGCCTACGCACTCACCCCCTCCAGACTTTCCCACCCTTTCTCTCTCTCAATCTCCATTTCTCATCATAGCATTCCACAGTCGGGAAATTCCCCCGCCTACTCAGTACTTGGCTACAACTGGACACCGCCCCCCACCCACGCATTCAGTCCTCTTTCCCTCCGTTTAAATTATGTTTATCACTCCTCCCTCGCCTAAACACCACTTAAACTCCAGTCACTCTCATGCCCCCCTCCCTCTCCCTCCCCTTTCCCCCACCTCACTCTCTCCTTCCCACCAGTGCGCCCCTGTTCTGACATCATCGCCCCTCTCAGCCAATTAATGGATGGCCAGAGTTCCGGACCAGAACTTGGGCGAGGTTTTGTCAGAACAGCGCGCCCGGCCACACGCTCTCACTATCACACCTCAGTCTCACGCTGAACTCCACACTACTTCCTCACGCTTATACACTGAACCACACTTTTCTGTCAGTTGGGCAAAAATAACGGAGGCGTTTTATTCCCGTGACTCTCACTTGTCAAACATGTAAGACAACATCTAACCCAACCAGTAGGTTTACTGGTTGTTTCCTGCCCAAACCTAACGGGAAAACGCCATTTTTTTCACCCAAATGAGAGAAAAGTTGAGTGTTCAAGGTCAGTGTCAGTATTTTCTGAATAAGTACGCTTCTGTAGAAATCTTGAATATCTTGAGGTATTTGGTCTAAGTATGATAGGTATGCAGTGCTTTTCCAGTCCCACAAACACTTCACCACCTCGCCAGGCACTCCATAAGACAGGGCCCGGTAGCCCCGCCAGGCCGCAAACTGTGGCTTGTATAAATCCCTTCAGCAGCAGAGGTCAGTTCTCGCAACCGTTTGTTGAACTCTGATCATCCCATGGGGAAGGCCGGTGCCTTAGGCGGCGCTGGGCCTAGCGCTTTAAACATACTGATCACTGCCGTCACGGGGCACAGAGGGTGACGCAACATGACCGGTAACGCGATCACTAGTCACTGTTGTCTCACACACCGGTACCGGCTGGATGTTCATTTGGTCAGACTAACGGCAAAATCTGAGATAAGAGCGCAAGTGAGTCTGATATATGTTTTCTTGGTGTTCAGTGTCGGCAAAAACACTGGCACGATATCCTGCCACCTCCTGCAGTAGCTGGTGTCTGAGTCTAGACCCGGCACCTAGACAGCACAAAAGCAAGAGCTGACTGTGACATGTGATTCAGAAGGTAGGTGTCAGGCGGTCTGTCCCGGTGCCAATTCGTTAGCAAGTGTCCTAGCATGGGCAGCCGTTTCGTGCAGGCGGGAAATAGTATCGGCAAACACATTCACACTGCCAGCCACGTGCATCGCTGACACGCTGCAATTCATTCTCACACACTCCCATGCCATCTTCCTCAACAGACTATTGACATAGCGGTCTTTTGAGCGCCCTTTGTTAATGATAGCCTTTGTCACCGTGCTGTCCGTATGAATGACCACCTGTTTCCCTCGCCACGAGGGGGCCCACCGGTTGACTGCCTGCACCACCGCGCACACCTCTTTATAATTAATATGCAAGTCCTTGGCTGCCGGCATGTCTGAAGAGAACAGTGTATAATTCCAATCTCCTTTCCAGAACGCGCCTGCCGCCAGGTTGCATGCATCAACATGGACATGTTCCTTGCTTTGTGAGTCATAATACACAGTGCCATTAAAAACATGCATGTAAGATAGCCACCACTGTAAGTCCGCATGAAACTCCCGTAAGAGTCTCGCTTTATGCCTTTGCTGCTGAAGGGGTTTAATCGTATCAAGAATCCGCCTGAGAAAAAATTTGCCTCCCTTGACCGGGCTTGACACGCCCAGTTAAGGGACCCTGCTAGTGACTGCAAGCTTTGCTTTGTCGCGCGTGTTTTGCCTTGAAACTGCTGCAAGCGTTTGTGAAGTTGCTGTAGCTTGTCGTCGCCCAATGACAAGGTGCTTGTCAGTGCTGGTGCAGATTTGGATCCCGAGAAAAGTAATGGTTTGTGTAGGCCCCACCACCTTAGGCCAGCTAATATTGAACCCTAATCTACGTAAAAGGGCAATGAGCGTCATCACCATTTGAGTGCATTCCTCTTTGGACTTAGCTGCTATGAAGAATTAATCGTCAATATACGCTACTATCCCTGTCATGCCGCGCCGTAACATACATCTGCGAACTGCCTGCGAGAGTCTGTGAAAGTGCGAAGGGCCCACATTACTACCAAAGGGTAGCCTACTATCGAAAAGGTATGTGGGCTTCTGCTCGCCCGTAAAAATCCATTTTAGGCCTGTGACTTGGTAATTATCTGGATGGATACACACAGATCGGTATGCCGCCTTAAGGTAAACTTTCGCGCACCAGTAGCCGGATTGGCTAGTACGCACGCGTCCGCTAGAGTCTGAAATTTTACTGTCTCGGATACTGAGTAATCGTTCATTGCATGTCCTACAGGCTTGCTGCCGTCGTGTATCAGGCGTATGCTATTGTCGTCTTTTGGGATCGCAGCCAAAGCGCTAATTACGGTTGGTTTTTGAGATGCTACGATATAATGACCTTTGTTTATCTGATCGATGAGCTCTTTTTCTACCGCTACTCTGTTTTTTAAGGCAGATGTGTGATTTTTCTGCTCTACAGGTCTAACAGTCTGATGTTTGTCCGTGATATAAAACCCATGTTCGATACCTTCAAGGAGAAAGTCTTTGTCTTTATCAGAAGCTAATTCGTCTTGCCATACTAAAAGCTTTGAACTAATGGACGCTCCAGAACCTAACAGTTGACAGTTGTATGGACTTAGTGCAGGATAAGGGCTATGGTAAGAAGTGCTAGAATGGGTGGGGCCTACCTCGCCTTGTGCAACCTGCTGCGCTGTGTCCTAGGCTGTCCCGTGTTTGCCACCTGCCGCTGCTGCAGGTGTGTCACGATGTTCCCGCGCCGGATGATCTCTCCCGCAGGTGGCACACACATGGTCCAGCTGGCAGCGTGCGCCGTAGGTGCAGTACCCTCTGTTGTACTGCAGGCACACTTCCCTGCCAGAGGGGCCGATGGGGCGTTGTGGGCGCGGTCCGGCTGTCCCTCCTCCTGTTTTGTGAGCAGGTGAGCCAGCGGGGACCGCAGATTGCGCAGTACGGTCGTGCAGCACCACCGTGGACAGGTGTGGGGCGTCCGTGCCCCACAGAAATGCTTCGGCCGCTTGCCGCTGACGATACTCATCGTCGAACAGCAGGACACTTTGCCAGGTGTACCTGGCCGCCAGCTCCCCCACCATCGCCGAGTACTCAAATTCTAGCTGTCGCCTGACTGCTGCGTTGCTGACTGGCGCACTATTCGGTACCGTTCCCTAGTTACTACTGTAGCCGCCCACGCATCCACCTCCCACTCACTCCTCTCATCCTCGCCTACGCACTCACCCCCTCCAGACTTTCCCACCCTTTCTCTCTCTCAATCTCCATTTCTCATCATAGCATTCCACAGTCGGGAAATTCCCCCGCCTACTCAGTACTTGGCTACTACTGGACACCGCCCCCCACCCACGCATTCAGTCCTCTTTCCCTCCGTTTAAATTATGTTTATCACTCCTCCCTCGCCTAAACACCACATTGATGAATGATATTATTCTATCGACTGGTTGTTTATTGGAACTGATGATGAGTTTATGAGCTTCGATTGTCCGTTCAAGTTTGCCCTGTGTCTATGGTCGGCCATTAGCGGCCTTTCTTTTGATGGCGATCACAACAAGTTGCTTCGCTACTTTGTTTCGGAAAACCTTGTTCTCATTTTGTCTGATTTTTAAGTGCTAGCGCAGCATATTTGTTTTTGAGCAGCATATTATCAGTGCCAGATTATCTTCTGAATTTATGACTTGCGGCTGATCGACTGGAAGTTTAACGACGAAAGAGGCAGGACTGACTGAGTGATGAGTTCATTGCGGTATGACGCACACTTTTATTTCGCTTTGTTAGCTTTGTGCCAATGTTTGTGGCATTCCGAGTTTCTGAAGGAAGTATTTAGATCAGTAGCTTACTCTAACCAGGGCAAAACAACATGACAGCTATTTTTATGCGCGCTTGGTTGTTCTACAGACTTGTACTGATCGAAGATGCTTTGCTTTGTTTGTTTTGCTTGATTCATTTGTTGGTTCGATTTGCCATCGAGTATGGTTCGATACTTTACTTGTATTGTGTGCTTGATGCATTTTATTTCGTATTTTATTAGGCTTTCTTGCCTGTGCTATCCTTCATTACCTTATCGTGCTAAGTTCCGCGCGCTAACCACCGTCAGGCAATACGCGTGACGTCACGAGGTGCTAAAATAGGCAGCCATCTTGGTTTGACTCATTGACCCACTCCCGTCGTCTGCTTGTATACATTGGGTCGAGCAGAGTAACGCGACTGATGTTTACATTTCCAAATTCAGTGTGTAATCGGCAGTGTTTGATTATAACGTTAAAGACACTTAATTAATTAGCCACGGCTTTTATTTTGGTGGGTAACAAGAAGTGGCAACACTTGCTTATTTTCTGGGTAGTCGGTTGCCCACTTTTGGAAATAACCCTTTTATCTACGGATTTAGTGCATAGTAGTTATTAGTGAGTTGGCTTATGCGCACATGGCGCCCCTTATACGTATACTATGTGACTGGGATTAAAGGCAGCCTATTTTAGTAAACGTTTTTAATGTCCGGATCAACACTCTTGATGTCACGATAATTATTCATGTTTTAAAATGCAGATTTCTTCTCTCTCTCTCTCTCTCTCTCTCTCTCTCTCTCTCTCTCTCTCTCTCTCTCTCTCTCTCTCTCTCTCTCTCTCTCACTCTCTCTCTCTCTCTCTCTCTCTCTCTCTCTCTCTCTCTCTCTCTCTCTCTCTTTCTTGAATAGCTTAGGAATGTTGTGTGTCAGACTCCATTTTAAACGTCAGCGAACTACACTCATGTGCTGATCTATAAAACTTTCCGAGTATATAAAAAAAAAAAAAAAAAAAAAATCACAGCCGGGTAAACAGAATCTATCCAGTTAAACGGAAAAGTACTTGTAGCACTACACCGTGTATCACTCGTTGAAAATCCGGCCAAACAGAAGTAATTTGAAAACATAGTAGAGCTATAAAGCCAACACAAATTTAGCACTCTGCCCACATTAAAAAAAAAAAAAAAAAAAAAAAAAAAATAGTAAGCGTTAAAAAGGTTTGCTATCGGCAGGCGGTACCAGGTGCCCATAGGAATGCGCTGGAACTAGGTCAGCTCGTCATCTGATCCCACACGCCGCCGCGACCGACTGCTGTACTCAATTTCTAACTACCCTTACGTCCGGTGACTGTCATCCCTCTAAATTTAACTCCCCTACAAAAATAAATAAATAAATAAATAAATTAAAAAAAAAAAGATAGGGAAAATGAAATACCCGTGTCGTAACACACCTCCCCTAACAATTCCGATTCGAATGGGTGGGTTTGCAGAAGAACTGAACAGCCGTGCCCCCGCCCTCTCTTCTTGATTCCACACGCTGCCGCGGCGGACTGCTGCGTACTCTATTCTAACTCTACAACTTATCAGTCCCTCCAACCACTTCACTCCCACCCCTCCCCAAACTCTCAGCCACACTATTCACCATGGCGTACTCATCCCCCATCATGTTACATCAGCCTACCCTCCAGTCGCAAGCCCCTTCTCAATCCCCTAATCCCAACGACCCCATTGTGAAGGACACTCTCGATGACAAACAGAAAGTGTTCAGTGACACAAATATCGATGTCCTGAAACGATGGAGGAAAGCCTTGTCTTTTCGCTGTGTCCACCTGCTAGAGGCGACTAACAACGGTTACGAGGTGGTGTGGAAGGACGTCGACTTCAAGTTGACAACAGAACCATCAACCGCACAGACATCAACTTGCGTACCCGCGCAGCCGGAATCCCAGACACCCTGGCCAAGACCTTTGTGCAAGTGAAGAAGGGTGGCGTGAACTGTATCACGGTAACTCTATACTTACAAACTGAAGCGTACTCTTGGCGAAACCTGTCTGATTCAAGGAGTTAGAGCTGAGGAGTGGATGCAGACGGAGTTCTGCCAGTTGTGTGCCCTGGTCAGGTCACTACAAAATCTCGACTTTGACGAAGGCAATATACCCCCGCCCACATTCAGTCATTTACCCCTGTGTTCTACTGACCAGCCACCCAATTCCCCATCCGTTCAGCCCCCGTCCTCTACACCTGTGTGTAATGAGGTCTCATTACTTGACTCTGGCGATAAGTGGATTAGTGGCCAGTCCACGACCCATCGCCCATCTCGTCTACTACTCCCAGCCTCCGAGCCCTGCACGCCGCACCTTGCTAATCCTGCCTCTGGGGCTGTGGGAGGGGCCACAGCCACTAGGGAGACAACACCAGCGACCATCCTGAGGGCAACTTCCACACCATCTCCACCCGACAGCCAAGCTGTCAGTTTTCCTGGGGAGTTTGGTGGTGGTGATGTGATCAACTTGACCTTCGCCACGCCCACCACACACCGCGCTCATCCGGATATCCATACAACAGCTGATACTGTCAGTACGCCTACACCTGGATTAAGTAACCACGTTATCGTGCCGGTTACCGACGCATCTACTGCTTCTGTGGCAGAATCACAGCGGCCGGCAGCAGGTCCTCCTGATGACACGATGACGCCAGGCAGCCGGCGAATTTTTTCAGTCTTTCGGCTGCCCCTTCGAAAGTTGGCAGCGGTACCAGCATTGCGGGCGTCTGCTTGCCTACGGGCTGATCTCCGTTCCGCCCAGTGCACTATCCGAGGCCTGCGGAAGGAGATTGGCATCTTAAAAAAAGGCCTGACGTATGCCTTCACTAAAATTGACCAATTGGACAGTCGGATCAGAGATGAGGCGGTCAAAACGAAGAAAACCCTACAAGTGTCCGACAGAACTGCATGTGCCGATCTCGCAGCGCTCAACGGGCAACTACGGAGTCTGAGCGACACACAGCGTACACTGCAGGGCACCGTGAACCACCTGTCGTCTGCTAAAGATAAGCAAACTAATCACATGCGTGACCTTGAATAAAAAGTTGACCATGCTTGCGGCTGTCCCATCACAGGAAGTTGCCCCGAGTGGGATCAGCATCACAATGACCCCGCCGGCAGGGACAGCCCTCCATGTGGCGACCGTATCCCAGTGCTGATCACCTCCAATGCTCGGTGTCTCGACAATAGCTCAGGACAAAGTGGAGGCATGGAAACTGAGCCCAGTAATCAGAATAACCCAGCCCTGACTTCCACAGGTCCCGCCAGTCAGGATAATCGCCGCCCTGCACCGACCCTAGCATTGGCCCCGATACCAACCCCCGTGGAAGCCTCGCCCAAGGGCCGCACGATGCACAGCATTACGGCCTTGGCCCCCGTCGCCGTAACAACCGTCAAGGACCAGCGGTAGTGATGATGCAACAGCGTGTCCTCCCTGATACAACCACTCTGCTTGTGGGAGATTCCATCCTGCAGCACGTGAGGGGAGACAGGATGGCGACCGGCCCCCAAGACAAAGTGCAGGTAGTTTCTGTGTCCGGCCTCAACACCTAGCAGATTACAGACTGGCTGGCACAGATACCTCCTTCTCCAGGCGTGCACCTCGTAACTTTCCATGTCGGCATAAACGACTGCAAGCTAGGCCGTGCTATTACCCCCCAGGTATGGATGGACATTGCCAGCCTGTGTAGACGGGCCTTTCCACACGCCCAACTACAAGCCTCGGGTATCATCCCTGCTAGAGGACACTGTACCATCAACAGTAATATACACCTGTCTAATGATGGTCTGTGATGGTGTGGAAATGGTGTTCATTGACAATTATGCTATTTTTACCACACCAACAGGCGCCCCCAAGAAAACCCTATACAGACATACCAAAGACAGGATTCACCCCAGCCGGCAGGGCGTGGCCGTTAGCCTCGCTCTAAACATCAAGCTTAATGGACGCCTCGACTCCAGTCGCTCTAAACCTGCCGCAGGGAGTACAGATTATCGAGACCGCTCTGACATAACAGTGCCCAAACAAGTTTACTCCACTGTCGCCACTAGGCAACAGGGGCAGGCTTCAGAACTGATCAGCGGATCAGAGTTGGACCCTGCCTCAGCTGCTGGCCAGTCACATAGGTCTCTCAGTCGACAGACCGTGTTGCCTCCCTTAGCACAGACGGCATCCCAGCAACCAGCTTGGCAGTACCTACCAGCGGTCATCGGTGACATGTCCTACAATCAGCGTGGCCTCCAGGACAGTGGCTCTTGGTTCAAACCCCTGAACGTGATGATGCCGCAATACACACAGTACCCACACGCGGCACCGTATTACGGCTATCAACACCTTCAGTGGGCTCAGTCTCAAAACCACGCCACAGTGTGCTAAGTATCTACATATAGCCTAACCACGTGACATTATTGTGACATGTCCTATATATGAACGGCTTCCTTCTACATAGCTTTCCTTCATAATATGATGGTGTTATGACTAACATTATTCATTCTCTTTCAAGTGGTTGCTGAGTGGTTTTCTTTCCTAATATCTCAATGTTGGAAGTAGCGATAAAGCTATGCAAGGTTTTTGACTGAGCTATAATGCGCGACATTAATTGCCTGTGCTGACGCCGTAAAGTGTTTTGACTGTGCCATTTCCGCCGTAATTGTTGCAAGCGGTGGGCATTCAACTGTGACCGTAAAGCGAGTTCTTTTACTGTGGCAGTGAAGCGAGTTGTTTACTGACTGGACTGTCTTGTATAGCCCAGTGAACAATTGACGCTAAAAGCCGATTAGCCCCCCAGAGCAGCGGCATCTAGTGTTTATCTATTTTAAGTATTTCTTCTGTTTGTAACTTTTATTAATTAGTTATATTATTAAATTTAGCCTTTTATATTAATTTCTTTCATTTCATTAGTCTCGTGAGCAATTTTGCTGTTTCATCTGAAACGTTATAAACATGATATCAGATCAGCATTTACATATTGGTCACTTAAACATATATCATTTGTATAACAAAATCCCTGATCTCTGTGTGCTCTTGACTCAACCCAGTCCTTTTCATTTGTTTGGTGTCACTGAATCGCGCCTCAGTCCTAACATCAGTGATGAGGCCGTTTCTATCCAGGACTTTGCCGTCTTGCGCCGCGATGCTGAACACTCGGGACATACAGGTATAGCAGTGTATATACACAATTCAATCAGCGGTATCACCCGCAGGCGTAAAGACCTGGAATCACCAACGGTGGAATGTGTCTGGATTGAGTTGAGGGCAGACAAATCTAGTCCCGTGCTCGTCGGATACATTTATAGAAACCCAGCATCAATATTTCAATGGTATGACGAATTTACAGTTATGATGGATAAGGTCAGAAAGGCCACATCAGAAATGTTGATTTTGGGAGACTTTAACATCAATTTGCTCCTGAATAACCCTGCCTGGGAATGCACCATTTCTATGTTTGGACTGAAGCAGTTAGTAACTGCTGCTACCCGTGTTAGTTCTACTTCCTCCACCCTTATTGACCACATCTACACAACTAATAAGTCAAGGGTAGTGGGAGTAGAGGGGCCCCAAATAGGGATTAGTGATCATTACCCTGTGTGTTGTGGCTGGGTATTGAAAGTAAATCTCTCTCTCTCTTGGCTTGACTTCGCGAACGAAGATTTTATAGGAGTTGCCCACGACGTCTGCAGGCTTGTTCGTGGCTGCGGAGGCCAATCCGAGACAGGCAGGTTCGACCGCAGTGGCTGCAGGGGAAGGTATGGCCAGGGTTCTGAGCTGCGGCATCTCTGTTTTTTCTCCTGAGCCGCTTGTCCTTAAGGCTAGCTCTGTGAGAGTCCTCAAAGGAGACAGCTGCCTTGTAAATGGTGGAGCGCCAGGTGTCACGGTCCGCAGCAAGCGAAGACCACTGGTGGTGGTCGATTTGGCAGGCACTAAGTGACTTCTTGAGACAGTCTTTGTATCTCTTCTTTGGTGCCCCTCTGTCACGGTGTCCAGTAGCAAGCTCGCCGAACAGGGTGATCTTTGGTAGGCGATGATCCTCCATCCTGGAGACATGCCCCGCCCAGCGGAGCTGTGTCCGCAGCAGCAAAGCCTCGACGCTCACAGTTTCAGCCTGTTCAAGGACCTCGACGTTGGTGACATAGTCACTCCAGTGAATGCCCAGGATGGTACGCAGGCAGCGCTGGTGGAAGCGTTCGAGGAGTCGTAGTTGGCTGCGGTAGAGGGCCCAGGACTCGGAACCATACAGCAGGGTGGTGAGGACCACAGCTCTGTACACGCTGATCTTGGTGCCTGTTTTCAGCTGTTGATTGTGCCACACCCGCTTGAAAAGTCGCCCGAAAGCGCTGTTCGCTTTTGCCAGCCTGCTGTCAAGCTCCTTGTCCAGCTTGGCGTCCGACGTGATAATGCAGCCAAGGTAAGTAAACTGGTGCACTGACTTTAGTTCAGACTCGCCAATGGTGATGTGAGGAGGGCGATACACTGTCTTGGGTGCCGGCTGATGGAGGACCTCTGTCTTTTTCAGACTGACCTCGAGTCCAAAGAGCTGGGCAGCATCTGCGAAGCAAGACGTGATGCGCTGCAGGGCTCTCTCTGTGTGTGCAACGAGGGCAGCATCATCAGCAAAAAGCAGCTCACGAATCAGTTGGTCTAGGGTTTTCGTGTGGGCCTGCAGTCGTCTGAGGTTGAACAGGCTGCCATCGAGACGATACCTGATGTACGCTGCATCGTCATCATCGAGGTCCACTGTAGCCTGCTTCAACATCATGCTAAAAAAGATGGTGAAGAGGGTCGGTGCCAGCACGCAGAAAGTAAATACTACCTTTCGTAAACACCAGCATACAACTATTAGATATAGATCTTTGAAGCGCTTCAACAAAGACATATTTCTGCACGACCTAAGTCAAGTATCTTTCTACACAGTTTACAACCAAGGTGACCCAAACGGGGCTCTGTCTGAATGGTACAGATTGTTTCTTGGTGTTCTTGATAAACATGCTCCTTTCAGAAAGAAACGAGTAAAAAATCCTCAACTTCCCGCGTGGTTGAACAACGAAATTAAAGATGCCATGCAGCTCCGAGATGATTATAAAAGGAGCAATAATTTTGTAGTTTACCGAAAACAAAGAAACCTTATAAAATATTTAGTTAGAAATGCTCAGAGGTCTCACTTTCACCATCTCATGAACGGCAAAAAAGATATCGTTTCTGTTTGGCGTGCAATAAACGCCTTTACGAGGTCAAGAAATACCGCACAGTGCACTAAAATATCAGCTGCTACGTTTAATCAGGATTTTCTCTCTACCGCCACTACACTGCTACAGAATCTACGTCGCCCGGTCAACCATATGATGTTTCAGAAAAGCTAAAAAGGTTTTGTGCTGAAAGATTAACACCTAACAAGTCTTGCAGCATTCCTCTCTTAACAGTTTATGAAGTGGGAAAATCCAATTCTTCATTAAAGAGTAAACGTTCATCTGGCCATGATGGAATTAGCAGCACTGTTCTTAAAATGGCTATTCCATACGTCGTCGAGTCACTAACATACATCTACAACCTATGCATACAACATGGACAATTTCCGTCTGGTCTGAAAACGGCAAAGGTAATACCGCTACCTAAAACAAAAGATTTAAATGACCCCAACCATTTCAGACCCATTTCTCTGTTGACAACTCTGTCAAAACCGATTGAAAGACATATCCACACACATTTACAACATTTCTTAGATAAATACAAACTCATCCATCCACTACAGTCTGGTTTTCGTAAGAGACATTCTTGTCACACAGCTTTGGTTCACCTGGTTGACAGATGGTTAACTGCTATGAATAATGGGCAAATGACTGGAGCGGTATTTTTGGACCTTTCTAAAGCTTTTGATCTTGTCAACCATGATCTTTTAATTAAAAAGCTTGCTGCCTATCAGCTGAGTAATGACACCCTTGCCTTCACTACATCATATCTAAATAGGCGCACACAGTACGTCTGTGTGAATGGTACAAACTCACATGAGAGGGTGATAGAGCACGGAGTACCACAAGGATCCGTCCTCGGTCCATTATTATTTTCAGTTTTTATAAACGATCTTCCCTTACATATATCCGACCCTCGTTTAATCTGTAGTCTCTTTGCTGATGATGGAACTCTTGACGTGTCATCGTCGGATGCATCGTGTATAACCCAGTCCCTACAAAGCGGCTTGAATGATGTTTCCACATGGTGTCAAAACAATTATATGATTCCCAATCCTACTAAGACCAAATGTATGTTAATTACTACTAGACAAAAGCAGCAGCTGAACTTGCCTCCCCTACAGCTATATTTGAATGGGCAGTCTGTTGAGCAAGTCAAGGAACAGCGGGTGCTTGGAATCATCATTAATGACAAAATGTGTTGGCAAAGCCATATTACCAAAGTGTGTAAAACAATATCAAAAAATTTATTCTTACTGTCAAAATTAAGATTTTTTACTAACGAACCAACAAGGAAACTTTTTTACTCTGCCCATATTCAGCCACATTTGGATTATGCCTCCTCAGTTTGGGATGGAAGCAGTGATGCTAATCTCAAAAGGATGAATTCGCTTCACAGGCGGGCAATCAAATTAATCATTGACAGACCCATGCAAGTCATTAGCACGGATTACAAGTTCAAGCTGCTGGATATCCTACCACTTGACAAGCAGTTCATTTATAATAAGTTGGTTCTTATGCGCAAAATCACCCTCTCAGACTCACCAGCCTATATCTCTCTAAAATCCCCACCCGGGTCTGCCCTGGGGGACTTGGGTGGGGTTAGGTATTTTTTAGTTCCCAGGGTCACCCTGGTCAGCCCCACAGGGTGGGTTTTTCTCTCTATTCTGGGGCATGTGTTTCTGTCTACCCTTTGTCCATTCACCTGTATTTGCCTTTTTAAAACTCTCCCTACTGTCTGCACTGCCTGTAGCTCTTGATATTGGATGTGTGTTGCTAAATGGTCTTAGCTTTATTTATGCCCCATGTTGTAGGTTTATTTAATGTATTTGACCGGCTGGCGACATACATTCAATTTTCTGTTTATTTTTTTTTTCACAAGCAGTGCAGGCACGTCCTGAGAAAGCCTTGTTGCTGTCGGGACGTTAAGCAATGTACAATCAATCAATCAATCTATCTCTCTAATTTGTTCGCGCTTGCCCACAGAGCTAGTCGAACATCAGGGAACAATCTGGTAGTACCAAGGCCCCGCTTAGATATTTACAAGACGTCCCTCTCCTACTCTGGTGCAAAATTATGGAACACAGTTCCTGCAGACATTAAAGCAACACCTTCTTTACGAATGTTCAAGTACCAACTGCTTAAATTTATTAAGAACATGTGAAAACATTTTTTTTTCATACCGTCATTGAGTGCAGAAACATTTCCTTATCATATTCATGTATCATACATAATACTTTAGACTTGCTGAGGTGTTCTTTGTCATTTCTTTTGCAGCATAACATCATAATCTTTTTTTAATGTTTAATGTTCGATGTTTTGCTTGATGTCAGTGTGTGTCTGTCTGTCTGTCTGTCTGTCTGTCTCTCTCTCTCTCTCTCTCTCTCTCTCCCTCTCTCTCTGTGTGTGTGTGTGTGTGTGTGTGTGTGTGTGTGTGTGTGTGTGTGTGTGTGTGTGTGTGTGTGGTGTAATGTGAGCATTGATTATTTGAAATGGAAGCATTGTTGCCTGTCAGTATTTTTACTATTATGTATACTTTTATATAAAACATTATGTTTATGCGTGTTTACGTGCATGCTATAGCTTAGCAAGGACATGATTGAAAAAAGGTCATTGAAGGTACCTAATCATTTATCCTTGAAAAATAAAGTTTCATTTCATTTCATTTCATTTCTCTCTCTCTCTCTCTCTCTCTCTCTCTCTCTCTCTCTCTCTCTCTCTCTCTCTCTCTCTCTCTCTCCTCTCTCTCTCTCTCCCTCCCTCCCTCTCTCTCTCTCTCTCTCTCTCTCTCTCTCTCTCTCTCTCTCTCTCTCTCTCTCTCTCTCTCTTTTTATCTCTATGTTGTGTCCGTCTGGGATTCTGCATCATGTGTCCTAGTGTCGTTTGGTCCGGGATTGCAGATTGATACAGTGTTTGGTGTTACGTGGTTGAGTTGTAGTCGAAGTATGATAAACACACCAGACACACACGCACGTAGAGTTCTTTTAAATAGACCTCATTCAGCTGCAATCCGTCAACCGTGGCTTAAGGATGTAGACAAAACTGGAGTAACAGTTCCAACAATATTTAATTCAGCGATGCGATATCCACACAATAATGCACTCTCAAATGCACAAACTACTGAATACAAAGTCTCTTTTGCTATGTCCACACTACGACTCAAAGTTTCTCATACACAGCGTCTCTCGCAATAAACTGCGTATCTCTACAACTGACAAAGCAAGTCAATGTACTAACGGGCTTTCCCAGCGCCCTCCTTATATACACTATCAAAATCTAGAATCTTCTACGGAAATCATGAACTCAAACAACCAGAACGAAACGCGCAGCCGAAACTCATTAACATAAACTTTCCAGAAACAATATATCAGGCTACAAAAACACGGCTGCTCACTTCAGCTCTAAATTCTAGCGTATAATGAAGACACATAAAAGTATGGTATCCCTATCTATGATAGCTCAAAAAGTACGAGAACATTCCCAAAACAAAACAAAAGCTGCTCACTACACGCGCACAGGAAAAGTAGCGAAAATGTTGCGATGTCAACTGACTAACCGACGTGACACTTACGAGGCCACCAGACAGTGCGACCTGTCTACAACGTCCCGGACTAAACTTAACAAAACGAAATCGGCTCTACTCACGAACAAAAGAAAATCTTACTAAAAAGGCACGAAATCATAACCGTGATAGCTCAAATAGACAACATATCGTTACCTACGAATAACACATGTACGCTCTCACAGGATAACACAACCACAATCGTAACATTTGGCCATTATGCGTCACTTAGTAATTCCAGTGTAGTGTTTGTCTGTGATTTTGTATCCTGCGGCCGTGTGTCGTTGGGTCCGGAATCGCAGATCGACACATGAGCTTATAGTGTGCTAGGTCGTGTGACATCTGTGCTAGTCTGGGATTTTGCATCTTGTGGCCTGGTGCCATGGGGTCCGGAATCGAAGATTGATACACTATCTGGCCTATTGTGCTATCTGATAATCATGACACTGTGTCGGTCTGTGATACTGCATTCTGTGGCCTGGTGCCTTTGGGTGCGGGATCACAGAAACAACACACAGTATTTTCTGTGCTTTGCACGTTGATGCCTGTTTGTATTGTGTCTATATTGTCGCATATTGCATAGACTTAGGTCACTACTTTTGCACATGTATGTAAGCCACAACCTACACTTAAGTTTTTTGCCTATCTCCTCCTTTGTTCTGTGTTACACGAACTGAATGAGAATGACTATTGATTTGAGTGTGTGACATCCCTTCCCACTTGATTGTGTCCAAGGAATGTATGTGATGTGTTGTGTTGTGTATATAGAGTAGGGATGTTATGCATGAATGTGGTGTGAATGCTAGTAAGTAGTATGACTGTGCGCGTGCAAGTATCACTGTCCCTAGTGTACCCATTGTATGAATGAGTGAGAGTCTGTGTACGACTGCGAAACCAGAAGTATAAAGCGTGTTTGTTTGTAAGTGATGCGAGTGCATGCTACCTAGTTTGTCGTTATGTTGCTGGATGCGTATGATTGCGTCTGTGGCGTGACTGTAATAAAAGTGACCGAAAGGGCTGTTGTGTGTATGTTATTTTATATATTTAGGGAAGGCTATACATTTATAGAGGTAAGTGGTTGCACCTGCTATATGTTGTGTTGTAGTCGTTTCTCATTTCACTACACATTCTTTTATTGTTAGCGTTCATATGATTTGCTTACACTATGGTCATGATGCTTTAAATGCTTTGATTTTCATGCTGATTTCATGCTTCGTTGACATTTATTATCATGATGTGTGGTATGTTTGATCATGTGTATCTTTGATGATTGTGTGACGCCTCACATTGATCTTTTGGTTTTAATTACAATTTAGTGACAGCCTGATGCTTCGGCCTTAGTTATGATCAAATTAGTAATTTGGTTCATGTAGTGAACATGGTATTTGTATGATGCAACTTTCTGGCACCATTTCTGATAGTATGTTTTGTTGTATTTGTCTCAGAGCTGAAGGACACAGCAAGGAAAGTACAAGTTCTTGATTTGTCAGAGGGTTGGAACTACTACTGTGAATTGGTGGAAGAAACGGGAGAGACAATACCTCAGTCGTTCATCAGCAGGCGCAGCACTTTCAAAAGGAAACACAACTTTCGCATCAGTGGCGTTTACAACTGTGTCACACTACAACAGCCCGAAAGACAGACCTTGTTTATTCCTACAGGATACGGGTATATTCCAATGTCACAACTGATGTCTGATGAGGGTGACGTCTTCTAGATCCCCAAGTACAGGGCCACTGACGAATTTCTTGAGATGATCCACTTTGCTCTGAAACTCCGCTCTGACATACTGTCACACCCTGTTTGCAAAGGCTTGGATGTCATTGAGGATAAGATGATATCATCAGTTCCTGAATCCCTATTCATGTTTCTGAGATTAATGTTTGGAGGCACCACTTTGCTAGAAGAAGATCAGGAGGTCGGAGATGAAGACCCCAGTGAAAAAGATGCCAGAATCCAAACACGAATCCTTAGCATTGGCCAGGATCTCGTCTACAACGTCTCTGGGGGCAAGAACTTAACCCCCAAACACATTGGGCTTGGGAGTGCCCTGCATCAAGCGACAAGATCGAAAGAGCTCTGTACTCTTTTTCACAATGCGGGACATATCCCCCATTACAAGAATATCATGCAGGTAGACACTGCTTTGGCAAAGAAAACTCTGGAAGCAATGGATCCTAAGACTGGTGCTGTTGTACCACCAAATTTGGTACTGGGCATGTTTGTACATTTCACTTGTGACAATATTGATATTAACGACTCCAACTTTGACGGCAAAAACAGTTTTCATGCTACTCAAGTTGCGACATGGCAAAGAGGCCCAGAAGCTGATATGGGCTTAGATGCTGTTGAACCCTCACGGGAAACGACTCTTGATGTTCCTGATGTCATGGAAGACATGCCTGCTGGCGTGACTGAGGGAATTGCAAAGCCCAAAACAGTTGCTGAAAATGAGTGGCTTCATCAATGTACGAAGAAGTGCAATCAGGTACGTCAAGCTGCAACGAAGGACATGGCGTTCTTCGTCAAACGGCAAGAAGAACAAGACCGCTCTGAGAAGGGATGGACACACATCAACCAGGTCAACAGTGCTACTGGCGTGTCGCCAGAACTCACTAGTGTTGGCTAATTGCCAAATGTTCAAGCTCCAGCTTATGACCTTGACACACTGCACACCGTTGTCTTGTGTTGTAAGCAGGTAGCCAGTCAGCTCGGCCAACACTACGTTGTCTTGGCTGTTGATGAAGCATTATACTGGAGGCTTATGGAACTAAAATGGGCCAAAACAGAGTATCAAGACTTTTTGGTTGTTAGATGAGAGGGTCTCCATACAGCCTTGAAATTCCTTGAAATTCCTGCACAGTCATCCGACCTTTTGCAAGCGTGGATCGAAGGCAACCTGCTCGGACCAAACACTGCACAGCAAGCCATGTCTGGCAAATCGTACGCCAAAGGGATGAGAGTTCACAAGGACACTGCCCAAGCATTGTGGAGAATTCTGCTGCCAAAACTGCTTAAGGTTGTATACTATACCTACATTTTTTAATTGAAAACTGCCCTTTATAGGGTTTTTTGAGAGCCTTGTTCAGTCTGGAGGCTATTGCCACCCTGACAGACCCATGGTCCCGGGCATATTTGTAAGTTACAGCCGTTTTTCTGAGGTACCCCACGAGAAAAAACACGCAAAATAGCCGATTTCAGAACACAATAAAAATTTATCGAATAGTGTGTTAAAATGATAAAGAAACATTTCGGTCACTTCATAAAGTATGTTAGTATTTTCTCGTAAAAAAAGTGTGTTCTGATAATTGGAATTCTAAGTGAAATCTAAAAAAATGTATGTCGTAAATTCGCAAATTGCCCGGATGTTATCAATAACATTACAAGTGTTTGCAATGTTGGGCAATTGCTCAGGCCCTTTTCATTCGATAAAGTCGTACTTTATGTTATAACTATCACATTGATTATGAAGAAAATATGGGGTCCCGCACAAAATTGGGCACTTTGGGTCGTTTTCGAGTGCGTATTCAATAAGGGATACAAGCGATGTCTGACTTCCGGCAGATCATATCTCCGCCGTAGCCGGTCACAAGCCGGCATTAGAAAGAAGGGAAAACGACTATGCCAAACTTACAAGGGAAAACCTAAGCCCAAACTGTTGCAAACTACGCCCAAACTGCTAGTCCTCGATTACTATTTGTGACAGTAAACTGGAACAAACAACAACGGCAGATACGGGATGAAAACGTTTATCTATAAGAAATTAAATGCAAGAGATTTTTCTTAGTAATTTAGTTAGTGCAGTGGTAAGATACTTTTCTTTGCCACGCAGTGACCAGGGTTCGAGTCCCGTAGATGGCGATATTTTTTTCCTGCTCACTTTTGAAACCCATACAGTTTCTACTTCGCTAAATGAAACACACTTTAAACCCAAAGCAAAAAAAAAAAAATTAACGCGTTATTTTTTTATTTTTATTTTTTAAATATGCGATTATCATCACTGTGGTAATGTGAATGTTAAACCATAAACCAAACAACCGGATTCAGTTTTGGATAAAAATGCACACTGGTTACCTCGGTACATTTGTTCATTCATTTTTTTCAGCCAGGCATTGTGTGAGCATGTTTACATTCATTCAATCATTCACAGCTTCACTGATGAAAAAGCACACCAAAGAGTGTTGTCACAGACAGTTTTTTTTAAATAATTTTTACTGGCATCATCTACAAACATTAATTGATGTGAATTTGTTTTAATATACCTGCTGCAAGAAATGCTACATGCTCCTTTGGTGTCTCCGTGAAAGCAGGTCGATGAACATCTCTGGTTGAAAGATGTTTGTAAACAGATTGGTAGTGGATGTACCTATCTCTCTAGCTGAATCTCAGTTTCCCAGCAGTTTTTGGTTACAAATTATAAGGAAACAAAAACACACTACCACCGAGCCACCCAGCTCCCCCTCAAAATACAGCTTTACTGCAGAACATATTTCAACTACATGTAACATTATTCACATTTACATTGACAAAGTGCTGACTGTATACAAGCTATTTGGGAGAAAAGTGGAGCTGATGTCATTTTTAGTTGTGTGCATGCCAACGGAGACCGACACCGGCAACCACTTGCTCATGAGGTATTTATTTGGGAGCCAACTGCACAGTATATAAAAGGGGGATAGGAGAGAAGGAATGACAGACTTATCATTTAGAGCCTTCCACTACATATATTATTTTGCTCATATATATATATATAGAGAGAGAGAGGGAGGGGGAGGGGGAGAGGGAGGGAGAGAGAGAGAGAGACCATGTACCATCACTGTAGTCCTGATATAATTCAACATTGCACATCCCACAACATAATAACAGTGAAATGCAGTACCAAACTACACTACACAGATACTGTGCACAATGTTGGCATGAAAATCAAACAATACTGTTACCAGTACCACACTGTGTCCAATTGCAGCACAACAAAGTGAAATGCAGTCTCAAGCCCCATAACTTGCACTGCACAATGCTGATGTCAACACAAAATACCATAACAACTGAATAACAAGGGTACAATGCACTGTGTCACCTAGTCTGCATAATATAGGCATCCACACCAAACAATACCTGTACTGCTCTTGATACAAAATCGACCATATAACACTGCAAAATACATGAGTGCTACGCTGGCAAAGTGTCTACAACAGAGTCTGCACCATGCTGGCCCGTAATCCAAGCAATACCATTGCTGCTCTCCAAAAACTCAACATGGTGCAGGCTATCATGTCACAACTGATTGCTGCATAGCACCCTGTACACAATGTTGGCATCAGTTTACTTTATTTAATTTTGGACCCGCTGGGGCATGAAAAAAATCACAAAAGAACTTACATGAATGTGCTCAGAAATGAAATATTATCCTTATTACTACACTGTACGCATGTTCCTTAGCACAAATCACAAATGGACACGGATCATAGTCAGATCATTCTGTTTGCAGGCGTGTGTCATGTACAGTACATCTGTAAAACTTGTGAAATGAACCATGTGGTTAGCAATTCTGATACGATAAGTAAAGCCACACAGCTGAAAGTCAAAGATTGACAGTGGAAGAAAAAAACAAAACAAACACAAAGTACAGTACATATCATATGCCTATGATCAGTTATCACCAACCACTTAAATCTGCTGTGACAGCTGGAGGGTAATGCAAAAACTGCATGGTCAACTCACTCTTGAGAAGTATTGCGTTTTTCATTGAGCAAGTCCACATTTGCACAACATTTTAAGCTGAGGGTTTAATGACATAAATATACATCCCCATGTTTCTATATTTCCGCACATCCCCTCTTCAGAAAGGACCCGTGGGTTTTATACTCTGAGGCCACTGACCATTTTCAGAATGAGCCCTGTATATCATTTTGAATCATGCAAAGCGGAGCAGTGATAAGTTTTCTCCTTGTCTCACACCAAAATCTATCTGTACCACTGTTTCCTACCCCATAAGTGTCAGCTGTGGAGTACATATTTTGAATGGCTGATGTATGCCAGCATTTAGGAACTTGTCACAATAAAGACCTGTTCATATGATGAAATGTCTTCGAAAAATGAACACATTGTCAGTAAAGGGGTTTTCTGTGGATAATAAAAAACTAATACATATTAAGCTGCATTTCCAAATCGCGACATGACAGGAGAGTGACAAAAAGTAACTTTTCTGAGGGGGTCATCCAAATAAATATGCATAGGAAGGTCTTACCATCAGGTATCTCTTTACCAAGTTTAGGGTTACAGTTAGGAATACTTGAGAAAAAAAAATCTTTGGGCAATATATGGCTATCTTGTACCTATTTCCCGATTTCTTGTGACCCTTGACCTTTCTGACCTTTCATGCATACGAAATTAGTATGCATGAAAAGTTCTTACCACCTTGTACCAAGTCTGGGTTTGAAGTTGTGTATACTTGAGAAAACATCTTTTTGGTCAAAATACAGATATTTTTCACCTTTTTACTGCACTACAAATTACAACATGGGTGTCAAATCGCTTTGTCACATTGTTATATGAAAACACACAAAGCACACCCCCATCACTGTACAATAGCCCCTGAACTGCTCGACTGCACGTTACAATTTTGTTGCCCCGCTGCTTCTATGTCAGGCTTATGGAAACACTCCATCTTTATTTCTATTTTCTCGAGTTTTGTCATTGTCACTTTGTTGTCACTGCCCCACTGTTGTTGTGTCTGCAGTTGAATAGCCAGGCCTAAAGCCTGCTTGCCCTTCTCCTAATATATGGCTATGCATCAGCTCAGGCAGTAAGGCACAGGCTTTTGCTGCATTGCGAATGATGTGACTGTCCAAAACCTTGACACTGTGGCCAGCCTGGTGGATGGACATCAAAATAACAGGACGTCTGCCCTCCTACACAGGACAATCAGTTCACTTCCTTTGCCTTCTCGTCGGTTGGCCATTGCGGAGAGATGTACCTGCTGAACTTTTCTTCCCTCATCTTTCGCAACCTGCAAAAGATAATTTTGTATCAAAAAAATTTCTGACATGCACATATTGCGTGCATATATGTTTGCAAGTATTTATACAAAGTACATACATGCATAATATGACAGTAGTCAGAACATGAACAAGAAAGGCAATGTCCTTATGGTTCACATGTATGACCAATCCACATAATATGTCTGTCCTTTTTTACCTTGGCTTGACTTCTCCAACAGGTCTCTGAAAATGTCTAAACATAAGTATAGGGCTGGATTTTGTACCAGCGAAACCTGAGTATTTTTCCAAATCCCTTCATTTTTCACACATTTGTCAACCCTCTGTGACCCTTGACCTCTGTGAGGGGCTGATTACATTAGTAGCACAGAAAAGTGTTATCATCATGCCAAATTTTATTGAAAAGTTTGCAAAAACATTGATAAAAACTACAACTCTACCCGAAACTAACTTTTGTCACCCTTATCATGTGGTATCTCCATAGCAAGTTTGAGTTTGAAGTTGAAAATACTACTTGAGATGACCTTTGAAAGGTCACAGAAATTGGTATGTTTAGAATTATTTTACCACAAAGTACCCTTGTGCCAAGTTTGAAGTCTGAGGCTTGCATAGTCTTCGAGGAAATGCCAATGTTAAAGTTGCCCACAGGTAACAGACAGTTGACGGACGACCCATTACAAACACTTACTTTTGCTATCACACTTGCGCCAAAAATTAGACGCCATTGAGCTTGAAATGACCACAAAGGGTGTATACATATATCTAGAATCAGCATCAATATTCAAAGTGTAACTTGCAGAAATTGTTTCAAACAGGACACAACGCATTGCTGTTTAGCAACAGCACACACTGGACCAAATGGGTAGTATTCAGATTTTTCTAGTCCTTTTGTATGCACTAAGTGCTTATTAAAGAAAACGACAGTATTTGGAGACTTGCCCAACCCTCTAGTTTTCAAATCAAATGCAATATGGTGCCACTTGTTGACAGCAAGTGATTTTAGCATTCGGTGTTGTTGAAAATGCTGGTACTACTACTACACCATCTTCAAAATGAAAGAAAGCATTACAGTGTGATGTGTTTATCCCAACCAGTTGTGTTTTGTTATGAACCTGATTCTATTCACAAATCAATCGGTATGCTTTACCTCGAGTCCAGGACAATAAGTGTCGCATTCTCTCACTTTAGTTGATCCGCTGGAACTGGAATTGCCTGCTTTTAGCTGTGGCCTTCTCCTGTGAGCAAACATGTCCTGACTAGCTCTTGCCTCTTCTTGGTGTAGGCGTCATACTTCTGTGCTTGTTTGCAAGTATACCCTCTGGGCGTGACTCTGCAGTGAGACGTCAACAGCAGCACTGACCTGAAATGAAATACATGTGTATCGTGTTATTCGGCAGCATGGCAATTTCACTTCTGATCTTATTTCAGGGTGGGTCGGTTCCAAACTCCACAAACAGGGACTTTGTTATAGCATTATAAACAATTCGGGGCCGGTGGGGGGAGTCCCCCCCCCCACCCACCCACCCACCCAATTCATTCCTACATTTAGTTTACACATTACTACCTTCAAACTAATGTGAAATAAACTGTGAACACCACAAACAAGAATGGTGAAGCCTGGATCGCTCGTGTGCATTTAAAACTGATCATTTTCTTAATCTGAACTGTGTGACCTTTCCAAAAGGTGACTGAAATTTAAGTGCCATGAGGCTAAGCATATTTAAAGTGCTGGCTTATGTACAGTTGTGAATAGTATTGGAGAAAAAAATATCTTTTGTCAAAATATGGCTATTTTTTTTTAACCTATTTCTTGATTTCTCATGACCCTTGGCCTGAACTCAAACTGGTAGGCTAAGAGTAAGAAAGGTCTTGCCACAAAGTATCCTTCGGCTACGTTTGAAGACTGTGGATTGAATAGTCTCCGAGAAAATGCCAACATTAAAGTTTACCATGGACGACCAATGGCCCAGAACATAGCCTTACACTTGCTTCGCACATGAGCCAATGAAAGAAGGCATTACAGTATGATGTGTTCATTCACACCATAGTTGTGTTGTGTTCTGCACCTGATTCTCATCACAGATCTACTGGTATGATTTACCTTGAGTCCAGGAGAATAAGTGTCACATTCCCTCACTTCACTTGAGCTGTGAGTGTGACCTTGGTCAGTTGGTGTAGACGTCATACTTCTGCACTTGTTTGCAAGTATGTACTCTGGGTGAAAGTACTGAGACTCCACAGCGAGAGGTCAACAGCAGTATTAGCCTGAAATGAAATACATGATTATTACTGTGTTGTTCGGCAGCATGACAATTTCACTTTGCGTGAACTAAATGCAGGGGCAGATTATTACTTTCAAATAAATGCGACAAAAACTGTGTAAACCACAAAGAACAAACAACAATGGCAAAGTCACGTCTGTACGCCTCATGCGCATAACTGATTCACAACCTGTGTGACCTTTCCAAACGGTAGCTGAAATAAGTGTCACAAGTGTCACGAGTCTCAACATACAGGCTTGCTTTTGTACTAGTCAAATTTGTATTTTTCACACATTCTACGGTCATCCAAAATGGTAGTCAACAAATATTAGGGTTTCAGTCAAAGTAGCGTTTTACTAGGTAACCCTTTTAATCCTGATACACCCACTGCTTGAAATAAATGTGACTATGATAGTTCAAGTGTGGTGCCAGAATCGATTGGCGTCTCATCCGCCAAGCTATTCTGGCACCATCCTTGAACTAAAAAAATGCTGGACCTATCTCCTAATCTGTAATAACTAATATAGCCTTCATAAGACAGAGAATGGATGAGAAAACTAAGTTACTAAGTACTGAAAGCAGTTACTGAGTTAGTAATGCAAAATTCTCCCTTAGCAGGACTTTATACTACACACAGTACGTTTTCCTAAATAATAAGCACTGGCACTGGTTTAATATCACTACAATGTGGACTACATTCCTTCCACCGTATTAGTAAAGGCTCTCTGAGAATGTATGGAAATGTTCTACTTCTAGGTGGTGACTGACATACATGGAATGCATGCCCCTGTCAACCCACAATAAAATGTAGTCTTCTTCATTGCAGGTAGGCTGTAAATTTCCATGCATAAAAGGACAGTTAGCTATTGGGGTTTTACACCGTGCAAGTGACATCTCACGGCGGTGCATAAAACTTTCTTTTTTTTAAGAGTTGGAAAACCAGTCAGATATGCCACTTACGTACGACATTTTTCTTTCACTACTAGTAACTCGTGTTCTAGTCACTTAGCAAACACCACCAACCTCTTTTTCTACTTTAGTTTACCTTTTCCTTCCTGATGTTTAAAGAGATTTTGTAAGTTGTTTTCCTGGCTCCCGTTCGGTTGGCCCGTTCATTTTTTTTTCTTCTTCTGAGAAATGGTTATGCGTTACTACTGACCGCGCTCGATGACTTGTCGCAACTTATGCAAAAGTATCTTATTTCTGAGGAAACACAACATTTTATGCATAGAAACAGTCAGCGTACACACCTATTTCAGACAGTATATATCTTTTGTCAATTATCGATAAATTGAGCTTGTTTGCAATACGACTTGCCGTACGGCGGTTTTTTTCGGTGACCTCTAGTCTCAGGTCACGGCAGACGCAAGATAGCGGTATCTACATGCGCAGAAAAGATGCGCGAAAGAGGTGTGTCCTACAACCTTAAGTTTATCAGAGAAAGAGATCATGATTTTGCACAACAGATTCAGGACGACATCCAAAGGAGACACTCCTGGTCTGATCCTTTGTTTACGGAGGAAGACGTCAGTGAGAGAGTTGGAGCCATCGTAGACTGTAACCCAAACTGGAAATTGTGGTGGACCTACATGACGATAGTGCACATCCTACTGCTCTTTACCAGAGCGCAGAGAGAGGGACTGTGGCAACTGCACCTCCATGCCTTTGGTTTGATGCTTCCATACTTCATGTGCTACAGCCACACCAACTACGCAAGGTGGGGAACGGTCTACTTTTGCGAGATGCAGCAGCTACCGGATCAAGTGAAAAAAGAGTTTTGAAGATGGCAACTTCGTTGTTAAAAGATCCGACCAACAGTTTAAGCAAGTAGCCAGGAGTGGCTGAACAACGTCGGGAAAAATAATGGCGGCATTGTTGGGATTACCAAGACAAAGTCAGCACTGAGCCGCTGGGCGCTCTCCTACAACCTCAGATCACACATTGCCAGTGAGACCAAGCTGGTATATGGAATTGGCAGAGACGATTCGTTCACGCATAATGAGTGCAACAAAGGAAGACAGAAGCTTGACCTGAAAGACGAAGACAGCCTTGTCAGGACTCGGAGGCCTTCAATGTCTTCTGTGACAACGCATCTCAAACAAGTGTCAAGAAAGTCATCAAGGCTGATAGAAAGTTCCCACAGCGTCTCATAACAGCCTACAAAGCTGGAAGAAATGTGGACCTGACAGAAATACTGAAACATGAGCTTTTGCCGACTCCTCGAGCTCTTGCAGAAAAGAATGGCGAGCTTCGATCAGGATCAAAGTCACTTCTGCTATAAGCAGTGATTGGCGACACACCTTGCCCCCAGAAACTGTAGGCTGCTGATCTTGGTGAAGAGGCAACGATCATCATTGATGGCCAAGCTCATGTGATCGCCATTGGACAACCACCGAAAGCCAAAACATTTGGCGACCTAGCTGACACGTTTGTTGCGTCTATGCTTCAAAGTGGAGCCGCGTTCCGCTGTATTGACATTTTGTTTGACAGATACCGCGAAATGTCTATCAAAGGCATCACACGGAAGAAAAGAGGCAAAGCTGCTCCTGTAAGAAGGGAGGTACAATACAGGGACGTCCATCTTCCTCAAAACTGGAACAGTTTCATCACACTAGGGGAAAACAAAGCAAATCTCGCAAAATTCCTGTCCCAGCAACTCATTCTGAAAGCTCCACAGAACAAAACCATTGTTGTCTCAGGCGGATTAAGCAATGAAGAGTAAGTGGAGTCATCTACTCCAGAAGTCAGTACGGAAGACCTTGAGGCCCGTCATGAGGAAGCCGATACGTGCATAATCTTGCACTACGTGAAGAGTCACGCTTCAAGCATCGTCATTCAAGCTAGGGACACAGATGTCTTTGTGCTTCTTCTGGCACACTTTTCAAAGATATCATCTCCCAGAGTGTGGATGAAGACGGGCACTTCCAAGAAGCGCAAGTACATATATACACAGTTGCAGCTCAGTTTGACATTATCTTGCTTGAAAGCTTGCCAGCTTTACATTCACTGACAGGATGGGACACTTCCTCTTTCCTGCCTGGCCATACAAATAAATCATGCTGGAATACGTTCAAAGAACACCATGCACTCCTGTCAGCTCTTGGCAACGGTGATCTCACGGAACAAACTTGTGCTGATGCAGAGGCCTTCATCTGCAAAATACACAGAGCAGACACCTATGCTTCGGTGGACGATTTAAGATCTGCACTCTTTGCTCAAGCCCGCCTTCTGGAACCCTGCCCCCAACACAGGATGCCCTTTCTTTTCACATCAAGCGAGCACATCACCAGGCATCAGTGCGGCAACAAGCTGCCATGCAGCAACCTGCGCTATCTCCACCAGAGACCAATGGATGGAAGATTGAGTGTGGTGCCCTGGTTCCAGTACTGAAGTCACTGCCGTCAGTTCCGGAGTCTTTTATAGCACTGATTTGCTGCAGCTGCACAACACAATGCAGACGGGTCAAATGCAAGATCTCAAACCTCTTATGTACCGATGCATGTAAATGCTGCACAAGTCAAAATGAATGCATGAACATTTAATTTCACGGAAACAAAACGTGCACTGCCGTGTCAGACTTTGTGAACAACACTGAGTACGGCAGTGTAATATTACTTCCGCAACCCCACATACACCCCAACGCAGGCACCCCCTCCACTTCCTAAGATTCCACTTTGTAGACAAAGACTGATAAATCAATGATGAAAATTTGTGCATGGGATAATTTTTCAAGTTTAGGTGAAGTAACTGTTTAAGACAAACTTTAATAAACGTCTTTTTTATGTGCATATCAATATTTACAATTGTGTTTGAGCTTTCAATCAAAAGCTTTCAATCGAAGTATGGACCCATAGCTATTTCAAGGCCCGGAAATGTGTTCCTTTTTTGTTTGGATATAAATATATTTACTCAAAATTGTTGAATTAATGAGTGGTTCTTGGATCATTATCGTTGTATATAGTCTTACCGTTCGCACAGCCGCCATTTTGAATATTTCATTATAACTCACAAACAACAAAAAAATTCGTCCGGCATATTCCAATATTGGATTCTGTATACCCAAATCCTTCAGGAACAGCCATTGGAACATTGCTAAAGAGAAATGCCTCACACTTTTTAAGTCAGCTCTTTTTTGGAAAAATGATCCCAGTCTAAGATAAGTAGCAACTGGTCTCTCTGTTGTTGTTTTTTTGGTCTATTTTGACAAAGGGTATTTACCCGAAATATTAATAAATTGTGTTGTAACCGTCTTTTCTGAGCGTGTTTCTTTCTCCGTTGGGTACTTCTTTGCATTTTACACGCTTGGCAGTCACCTTTTTGGTCTGGATTGCTTATCCTTTACTAAGCATGCATATTCACATGTCCCATGTGTCTCTGATCTATTTTATTTATTTATTTATTATTTAATTTTTTAAATTTATTTATTTGTTTGTTATGTATGTTTGCACCTGCATACAAGATGAGAACATACATGTACACATAATATTAGGTGCCATACCACTCGCTCCCCCCCCCCACCCCCCCTCCCCCCCCCCCCCAACACACACACAAAACCATAGAACACCCATCAAACGACATGCACATCTATGCATGTTCATAAACTATCCTTTACTTGGCATTTATATGTCCCAGGTATCTTGACTTACTATATTTTATTTATTTATTTAAATTTAATATTTATTTTTGTTTGTTTGTAATGTAGGTTTTGAACATACACATCAGCATACAAGAAAATATATACATATATTTATGGTAATAGGTGCCATACCGCCCGCTCCAACCCCAACCCCACCCCACAAACACACACACAAAACCGCCGAACACCCACCAAAAGACATGCACATATGTGCATTTTCATAATCTATCCTTTACTGAGCATTCATATGTCCCAGGTATCTTTGACTTACTTTATCTAATTTATATAACTTCCATGAGATGGAGTTAGTCGCCTGCTTGGCATTAAACCCAAATAACTATTTATTTATTTATTAGTGTTTGTTTGTAATGCAGATTTTGTACATACACATCAGCATACAACAAGAAAATAATGACAAATAGAGATGGTAATAGGTGCCATACCGCCCTCTCCCAACCCGGCCCCACATACACACACAAAACTGCAGAACATTCACCAAAAGAGTGCACATCTGTGCGTGTTTATAATCTATCCTTTACTAGGTACCTTTTACTTACTTTATCTTATCTTTTTAAATTATTTATTTATTTATTTATTTATTTTGTAATGTAGGTTTTGTACATACACATCAGCATACAACATAAGAACATACACATAAATGGTAATAGGTGCTATAACCCTCTCTCCCAACACCAGCCCAGTTACACATACAAAACCGCAGAACACCCACCAAAAGAATGTACATCTGAGCATGTTCATAATCTATCCTTTACTTAGCATTCATGTGTCCCAGGCATCTTTGACTTACTTTATCTTATTTATTTAACTGCCGAGAGATGGCCTTAGGTGCCTGCTCGGCGTTAAACCCTAATAACTATTTATTTAATTTATTTATTTTTGTTTGTTTGTAATGCAGCTTTTGTACATTTACATCGGCATAAAACATGAGAACATACACATACAGTCATGGTAATAGGTGCCATACTGTCCGCTCCCAACCCCACCCCACATACACACACAAAACCGCAGAATACCCATCAAAGACATGCACAATTGTATACTGATGGGTATTAGTGGACTGTAAAACCTATGTAGAGACTTGCAGTTTAGAAAGTGGTTTGTCTTGACTGCCTGTATGTTAGCTGCCCACCTACAAATTTCATAATAATAATAATGATGATTTCTATGGCGCCTAACCTCAGGTAGAGCTCTAGGCACCTTACAAATTTCAAAAATACAATTACAAAAACTGTAAACAATATTACACGCACGCACGCACGCACGCACGCACGCACGCACGCACGCACGCACGCACGCACGCACGCACACACACACACACACACACACACACACACACATTCCAGGCACCACAGCAAAACTACAACAGAATCCTCAGCAATCAATGATTAATCAGTGGGGTAATGGATTTGGAAAAGGTGTGTTTTTAGCTCAGATTTAAAAACGTCTTTTGAAGCAGTGTGGCGGACATGGGAGGGGAGTTCGTTCCAGTACAGCGGCCCAAGATATGAAAAAGACCGCTGGCCAAAAGACTTGGTACGGACAAAAGGTACACGCAAAATACAGCTGACAGCAGAGGATCTGAGTTGTCTTGATGGAGTGTACAGCTGCAGGAGAGAGGACAGGTACGGGGGGCTTGATGTGGAAATGCAGCTGAAGCAGACAGAAGAAAGGTTATACTGAATTCTTGCAGTCACAGGGAGCCAGTGGAGGGATTTAATTATAGGTGTAATATGATCAGTTTTGCGCTTTTTGGTGATGAGCCTCGCAGCAGAATTATGAACTTTTTGAAGCCTGTCAATCTGATATTTGGGACAACCTGCATACAGTGAATTACAATAGTCCAGATTCGAAAGAACAAATGCACAGATGAGGGTTTTTGTGGCTTCGATGGTCAAATAGTGTCTGATAGAAGAAATGCGACGGAGCTCCATGTAGGCTGTGCGACAGGTGTTGACAATCTGTTGATTCATGGACAGTGTTTCGTCCAGGGTTACTTAAAGATTCTTGGCGGTGTGTGAGAAATTGATGATGCTGGTTCCTATGGCCATGGACGTGGGGAGGGATAGTGAACTGGTCTATCTGGGGGGTTTGATTATAAAAGACTCAGTTTTATCATCATTAAGTTGAAGTTTGTTTGTATACAGTTAATCACACTGCACATGTAGCCATCAGTTCTGTGAAAAGTACTGTTGATCTCATGCACAGGGGCACCAAACTTAAAGATGAGGCCACACCTGATAACAATAGCAGAACTAATATGCATACGCAGCCACTAGTTCTGTAAACAGCACCTTTGTAGACAGTTCCAGTGGCCAAATACACACAGACATCATGGATGATCAGTTCTGTAAATAGTACTGGTGGCCGGCCACATGCCAGGAGTACCAAACTTAAAGATGAGGCCACAACTGCACATCAAACAAAACGCTACCTACACACACATATAAATGATACAGTCAACCTCCGTGTGCTTTAGGCGGGAAGGCTTAAAGTAAGGGACTGTGAATCTTCCAGCAAAATGTCAAAGCCAGTAAGAAAATATGATAATAGCAGCAAGTACATGTATTTTGTAAATCACTCAAATAAAACATGAGAACTCATCGAACCCAATGGTGTTATGAGTGGGTGATGGAAACACCAAAAGAAATTGTACGTGTACATTATAAAGTACGTGCCTCATCCGCCTCCTCCCCCCTCCCCCCTCCACTAATAGTAGCTGTTCATCATAAAACATATTCATTGATCGCTTAACCAAATGATTTTTTTAAATCATCTCTGTGTCACCTTTCTCCGTTTTCTTTCTCATTTAAAGCCAAATATAATTATACGAGTGTCAGTGCTAATGCCAGCTGCTAAGAATCATTGCAGCGAACTTCGAATGTAAATATGCAGATAAACTGCCAATTACGCAGCACTAAAATACAGCTCCTCTTTTGTGCATATTGGCTACTGCTAGCGAGATAGGGTTTAATTTTAAACAAAGCATTGCATTAACCTCCAAGCGTGTTCACATTGTGCTGTGTATTCCTTCAGTGTGTAGTGTACTGTACCATCAGTGATCACTGAGACTGCATTGGCAGTGATCATACAGCACAACATAGCTTACCAGTGCAACTGATTAAATTAAATGTTACAGTAATATATAACTAATCAAGTTCAGAAACTTTGTTCAGCCATGACAGTTAAAACTAAGTCTTCTGGCACTCTTTCTCTTTTACAGAATGTTGCACTTCGGAAATCGGGTTCGAAGTTAGCGTTTGTTTTTGTGGGTTGTGTTTTGTTTTGGTGCTGTGGTGTCGAAACAAAACGGGCAAAGAGATGGTAAAGTGAATTAAAATAAACGTTACAAACCTTTAATAAGACGTAAAAATGCACAAAACGACTTTGCACGTTCGCTTTTCTTGGAAAACAAACAAGCTTATGTAGAACAAATCGAAAGAACTCGTCGGCACACCGAAATTCATGGCAACAGTCCGCGCGCGTGCGTCTTGTATCATGTGACGATCACGTTATTTGGGCTACCTTATTGTTGAGTAACAATATTTGAGTTCAAGGCATGCAGTGTATTAGCTAGTGGTGCAGAATTACTTAGTATTTTCTTTTTCTTCCAGTAAAGAGCCTTCCACTGGAGTACAGTGTTTTCATATGCACTGCAAGAATGAGGCGTCAAAGGAATTATGAACAAGAATATGACGTCATCTTCATTGCTGTCGCGTGACGTAATTGTTTTCTTGTTAACATCATATATGCTAATGATGTGGAATATATTTAACCGCCCAAATTCTTTAATTTCTTGTTAACAAAATGGCGGGAGGTATGAAATCTTTCACGTCGCAGTAGCTAACAGTGGTTTGTGCATTTAATAAAACCTTATACATGAGTTTATGGTGACACAGGAGGTTTCTTCTCTGTTCCTTCCTTTCTTTAAAAAAAAAATCTGTCAAAAGAATTCATATTTACTACTTCGACTGTAAACGATTGTAATAGGCGCCCACAGTGGCAACACAGAATGCGCTCTCGCCGTACTGTTCTGACCTGTTGTCTTCCATATTCACTACTTTCAGTCACTTAGCGCACCCTTCTTTCCTATCTTTTGTTGTGCTTCGATCAAACTTGATCTATGATCATTGATCGATACAGCACAATTCTCTCCCCTGACAGTGCTTTTACCTACTTTACTTTGTAATCTTCCTAAAATTTAGCACTGGCAGTCTCCCCCTTTCGTTTAATTTACTACTACAATATCGACTGCAACCCCTTCCCCCTTTAAGTAGTTTCTCTCTTTGAGTGCATGGAAATTTAGTTCTAGGCAGAGGCATGGAATGTATGCCCATGCAGACACCAGAGTAAAATGTGGCTGTCTTTGCAACTCTTTGCCAGTTAGCAAACGAATTTTTCAGAATGCCAACACGTTTGGTTTTGACTGCCTATACTATGAAAAAATAATGTTTTTTTTTGTTGTTGTTTTGTGTTGTATGTTTTTGTGGTCGTAGTAACGTACTTGTAAATAAAGCAAATGATTCTCATCATCACCTAAACACCGGTGTAATACTATATGCATCGTGCGTGTATCTTTTTTTTTTATCATGTTAGTTTATAATATATTTGATGCCATGGAATTTCTATTCCAAACGTTCTCTCGAAAAAATCGGGTTTCAAGTCATGTTTTGCGTCATACTACTTCTCTCCATCGATCATGCACAAACATGCACAGCAGATCGAAGAAGTTAACCGTTTTGGTTCTGCGCCCGTATGCTAAATGGAAGGTACTTCAATGAATACATACCATACACTTCTGCATGAGCTTTTGCTTTTCGTCTTCGCCTCCAAAGAAGGAAGGCAGCGCAGAGTGAGAGAAGTGCGAAGGGTACCGATACACCAGCGATGATCGCAGTGAGCTGAGATTGTTGAGGAGTCCTGCCTGAGAAAAGGAAGATAATTTTTATCTCACTACCATTGTTGCAACATATGTTGTTCGGAATTCAGAAATAGATCAATATTGCACGTGATTTGACAAAAACAACAGATTGAAAGCCGCGGACAAACGTTTCTGTCAACTGTTGGCGTCAAAAGATGCACTATTTTTAAATGTTAAGTTTTTCAGAAACAACACACAAAACATGACGTTGCTGACGTTGGGTCGTGGATCCGTCTTCAGGTCTACGATTCTTCAGGGGCTAGACTTACCGAACCACGGGCTCCTTTTTGTGTGTCGCTTAAATATATTAAATATCAGAATATTCAAACGAAAATTGGCCAAGTATAGTAAAATTAGTGAAGTATTGCTCTGGTGTTCTCAGTTGTGTTATTTTATATACATAAATGACCTTACAAATAAATAATTTAAATTATTCATTTTTTTCGGCCATGGAGTGTTAGTAGTACGATAGAGTAATTATTTTCACGTATAAACATTTATCAAACCCCTGCTTTTGTCTAATATTAATACATAATATGTTGAACGAGTACCACCAAGATGTTTATAGCTTTTGAGACTCTGCATCTTCGGTTCTAGTATATGTAATACAAAATTTCAACTGTCTGTGAAACTAGAGATCTCACAGCATACACAAATCTCATTTGTTTTCAACAACCTAAAGATATACTTTTGTCCTTTCTGGGTAGATCTAGCCCCTTAACGAAGTGTCCTTTGTGTGTTATCTAAAAAGAGGGTTATACTGACTTATTTGAATCTCATTGCGTTAGTTGGTTTTGCTTCATTATACTTCTGATTAATACGCACCCTGCCACCAAATAACTTGTGAAGTAGAAAATGCGCACACCTTATTTTAACAAGAAAGGCAAAGCCCTCATGGCTCCGTACATGGTACGAGTGATCAGTATAATTTATTGATCTTACGTTACCTTGACAGGTCACTCATGTGTAATTTATATGTCAAATGACCATAGTACCTGTAAAATCCTATGTCTCAAAAACATATCTCAGCCATTATAATAAATATGGATATTTTGTATCTATTTCTTGATCCCTTGTGACCCTTGACCTTTCCTAGGAGTCAACCAAATTGGTATACATAGTAAGGTCTTACCATCTGGTATCTTTGTACCAAGTTTGGGTTTGAAGTTATGAAAAATATTTGAGGAAAACGCATGTTGTAAAAAATATGGCTATTTTGACCTATTTCCTGACCCCTGTGACCTTGACCTTTAAAAGAGGTCGATAGACATGGTATTTTTTGGAAAGGTCATGCCACAAAGTATCATTGGGGTAAGTTTGATGATTGTGGCTTGAATAGTCTCCGAGTAAATGCTAACTTTAAAGTTTACCCACGGACAACGGACGGCCACTGGCCCAGAACATAGACTCACTTTTGCGTCGCAGACTCAAGGCTCTGGGAAAGACCAAGCCACAAAGGCAGTTGAGGGCTCTGACGACGCAGCATAGGTAGCAGGATGGACGCTACAGTTCAGTCTGATGACTCTGAGAAGGTCCCAGCGACAAAGGCTAGTTCAGGGCTCTGAGAACGCTGCGAAGCTAAGAGAACGAAACGTTTCTGGTCAGACTCAGGGCTCTGAGAATGACCAAGCAACATAGGCCAGCTCAGGGCTTTGAGCACGCTGCCAAGAAAAACAGGACGAACGTCGTTGGTCAGACGCAGGGCCATGATAAAGACAGGAAGCACTGTAGTTGATATCTGCCTAGTTGATATAAGGATTTAAAGAAAACAAACCGCTTCCTAAACTAAAATTTACTATGATTATGGTCAGCATCGATGCTGTGATTATTATTATGTCTGTGGCTTTGAGAATTAGTTACATACAGTTTAACTGATATCATCGGGTTCTAAACGAAAGACGAATGTGGAATGGATTTGAAAATTGTACGAAGGTTCGTTTGCTACGGAACAAGGAATCCGCGAGTGTTTCATTTTCATTTGGTAAATAACGACATAATATCAGCTGCGCTGTTAATTACACAAGTATTTCTAATATATGCAGGAAATGTAAAATATAAAAGGTGCCACTTGGGTGAACAGCAACACAAAACGCTGAAGGCGTCAACGTTGCTATATTTAGACGCAAGTCTACCCAACCTACATTTACCCAACCAGCAGGAATCCGCCCAGACTTAAATCTGCCTTGTATATGAGCCTATGTCAAACTAGAAGAGCAGACAGAACCTTCTCAAACGGCTGAAATCAACCGGAGCTAGTGGTGTATTTTTGGAAAGCTGATCTTGCCTACTTCATTTTGGGTAAAAGAAATATATCACTTTCGTGCGGTTTCACTATGAAATCGGCCATCGAATGACGTCACCCCAAAAAGTGTTATGAAAGTTTGAACCAACAGATTGTTGATAGGACATACTTTACCTCATGGTTATACTAAAACTATATATAAGCAGGGGCGGATCTAGAGGGGGCGGCGGTCCAGGGGTTCCGCCCCCCCCCCCAGCACCTCCCCATCCCGACCCAATTTTGTTAAAAATGCTATAATAAAGTCCCATTCTGGGGTGTTTGGGCCCCCCTCTCCCCTCCCCCACGTTTAAAAGTTGGGCGAGTTTTCACACACGCACCCCCTCCACCCCCCCCCCTCCGCACCCCCCGTTCTTTGATATTTTTTGGCGAACGGTGACAGTCTTAACACGCACGCGCCTTTCCCCCCTCCCCCTGTACCCTCTCCCCCCCACCCCCCCCCCCCCCCCCCCCCCCCCCCATCCGCTTTTCGTCTCCTGGAAGCAAGGTCTAGCGTCGGGGGTGTGGGGTGGGGGGGGGGGGGGTGGAGGCCTCGAATCAGGTTCAAGGTCCTAAACAAAACGTGTTGTATAAGCCCCTGTATAAGCCAAACTTGTGAGTAGCCTTGGTTGAAACAAACGAGATTTCCTTGTTTGAACGGACCATTATTATGGTAACGATCTTTGAGATGTGTTACGCCAAACATGTTGAATATTTACGCATGTTTTTCGATGTTTTGCCGATAGGAAGACAAGGATGTTGTCGAGCTGAGTAGCAGAACAGACGTCAATCATACCTTCTTTATAACCATTTCTATTATTTCACACAAATCTGAGCTTACCCGTACAACTAGTTTCTGAAAAGAGTACCCTCTAAGTGTACATTCCAGTGCGTCCTCTACAAATGTGAGAATGTGAGTCAATTTAGACTAAATTTAGAATAAAATTTGTAGCTGATTTGCATGGTGTATTTTTCTAAGCAATATTCTATCTATGTTTGTAACGCACAATCCACCCACGATCTACCCGTAAATGCACCGAAATTTAAATTGGTACCATCTGCCACTGCTGTCAGCACCAAGTTTGCACCACGTACCAAAACAGAAAGTGGTGTGAATGGGAGTGCACGAAGTATGAACCGTGCATTCCACCCGATATGTACCTGTGTGTACCCAAAATGGTTAAGGATGTACTAATTATATCCCCAGGAGAATTCGCGAAAAGTATTCAAACGATCAAATTTATATTCTGCGCTGTTTCCATGCATGTCGCTGAAATCATATATTCAGCCAAACACCACTTTATATTCTGCGCTGTTTCCATGCATGTCAGGCGGTCGGCCCCGGTGCCAATTCGTTAGCAATTGTCTTAGCCGCGGCATGGGCAGCCGTCCTTCGTGCAGGCCGGAAATAGTATCGGCAAACACATTTACACTGCCAGCCACGTGCATCGCTGACACTGACACTGCAGTTCATTCTCACACACTCCCATGCCATCTTCCTCAACAGACTATTGACATAGCGATCTTTTGAGCGCCCTTTGCTAATGATAGCCTTTGTCACCGTGCTGTCCGTATGAATGACCACCTGTTTCCCTCGCCATGAGGAGGCCCACCGGTTGACTGCCTGCACCAATGACCGCGCACACCTCTTTATAATTAATATGCAAGTCCTTGGCTGCCGGCATGTCTGAAGAGAACAGTGTATAATTCCAATCTCCTTTCCAGAACGCGCCTGCCGCCAGGTTGCATGCATCAACATGGACATGTTCCTTGCTTTGTGAACCATAATACACAGTGCCATTAAAAACATGCATGTAAGATAGCCACCACTGTAAGTCTGCATGAAACTCCCGTGAGAGTCTCGCTTTATGCCTTTGCTGCTAAAGGGGTTTAATCGTATCAAGAATCCAATTTATTACTACAATATCGACTGCAACCCCTTCCCCCCTTTTGGTAGGTTCTCTTTTAGGGTGCATGGAAATTTACCTCTAGGTGGTGGCATGGAATGTATGCCCCTGCAGACACCACAGTAAAATGTGGTTGTCAATGCAGGTAGGCAGAATTTCCTGCCTCCTCCAGTATTGCCGATGGTGTGCTGAAGAGGTCGCCAAGACCGAAACAGCTGTCCACACCGGCTAAATATCTGGACCCCCCTTGGGCGGACCTAGATTTAAATTTCCATGCACTGAGTGGCTGGAACAGTGGATATGTGATACGCCCCCCTTCGGGGGGGGGCTTCCATATGCATTGCTTTCAGTCACTTTCTTAGCGCTCCCTCTCTTTCCTATCTCTCTTTTTTTTTTTTTTTTTTTTTTTTTGTGCTTCGGACACAGTAGATCTATGATCACTGGTCGATCATGCACATTTCTCTCCCCTGACAGTGCTATAACCTACTTTACTTTGTAACCTTCCGTATCAAGAATCCGCCCGAGAAAATGTTTTCCTCTCTTGACGGCTTGACACGCCCAGTTAAGGGACCCTGCTAGTGACTGCAAGCTTTGCTTTGTCGCACGTGTTTTGCCTTGAAACTGCTGCAAGCGTTTGTGAAGCTGCTGTAGCTTGTCGTCGCCCAATGACAAGGTGCTTGTGCGGGTGCAGATCTGGATCCCGAGAAATGTAATGGTTTGTGTAGGCCCCACCACCTTAGGCCAGCTAATATTGAACCCTAATCTACGTAAAAGGGCAATGAGCGTCATCATCATTTGAGTGCATTCCTCTCTGGACTTAGCTGCTATGAAGAAATCGTCAATATACGCTACTATCCCTGTCATGCCGCGCCGTAACATACATCTGCGAACTGCCTGCGAGAGTCCGTGAAAGTGCGAAGGGCCCACATTACTACCAAACGGTAGCCTACTATCGAACAGGTATGTGGGCTTCTGCTCGCCAGTAAAAATCCATTTTAGGCCTGTGACTTGGTAATTATCCGGATGGATACACACAGATCGGTATGCCGCCTTAAGGTCAACTTTCGCGCCCAGTGGCCGGACTTGGCTAGTCCGCACGCGTCCGCTAGAGTCTGGAATTTTACCGTCTCAGGTACTGAGTAATCGTTCATTGCATGTCCTACAGGTTTGCTGCCGTCATGTATCAGGCGTATGCTATTGTCGTCTTTTGGGATCGCAGCCAAAGCGCTAATTACGGTTGGTTTTTGAGATGCTACGATATAATGACCTTTGTTTATCTGATCTATGAGCTCCTTTTCTACCGCTACTCTGTTTTTTAAGGCAGATGTGTGATTTTCTGCTCTACAGATCTAACAGTCTGATTTTGTCTGTGATACAAAAACCATGTTCGATACCTTCAAGGAGAAAGTTTTTGTCTTTATCAGAAGCTAATTCGTCTTGCCATACTAAAAGCTTTGAACTAATGGACGCTCCAGAACCTAACATTTGACAGTTGTATGGACTTAGTGCAGGATAAGGGCTATGGTAAGAAGTGCTAGAATGGGTGGGGCCTACCTCGCCTTGTGCAACATGCTGCGCTGTGTCCTAGGCTGTCCCGTGTTTGCCACCTGCCGCTGCCGCTGCAGGAGTGTCACGATGTTCCCGCACCGGGTGATCTCTTCCGCAGGTGGCACACACATGGTCCAGCTGGCAGCGTGCGCCGTAGGTGCAGTACCCTCTGTTGTACTGCAGGCACACTTCCCTGCCAGAGGGGCCAATGGGGCGTTGTGGGCGCGGTCCGGCCGTCCCTCCTCCTGGTCCGCGAGCAGGTGAGCCAGCGGGCATCGCCGATTGCGCAGTACGGTCGCGCAGCACCACCGTGGACAGGTGTGGGGCGTCCGTGCCCCACTGGAATGCTTCGGCCGCTTGCCGCTGACGATACTCATCGTCGAACAGCAGGACACTTTGCCAGGTGTATCTGGCCGCCAGCTCCCCCACCATCGCCGAGTACTTGAGGTAGGCGTGCGGCGTGAAACCCGGTGTTGGTTTGACCATAAGGGCCGCCATAATACGGCTGTTTGCCACTATCCAGTGTGCGGGGGAAACCTTGTCCAACTTTGGTTTGCTGTTCACCTTTATAGTGACACCACCCCCCAAGTGCCACTTCTTCCTCTGCCACTGCTGCTGAAGACAGAAAATCTACTATACGTAACGGGGGCCAACCTTTTTCTGCCGCAATACCCCCGCTACTGTTGCCACTGACGCACAGGCTGTCGCGCAAAAGTTCATCCAGCCGTCCGGCACCGCTGTGGTGTGTACAGTATAGTGCGTCCTGCAGGGTCTGTGACGCTCTACTGCCGCTGTTGTCAGCTAGCCCTCCCATTCCGCCGCACAATGGGCCACCGCCGTTGTCCACCTGGAATTTGGCCACCGCTGCACGGAGCACTGCTCTGTCCCCATGTTTCAGCGCCAGAGCGTCAATGTCTTCGTCAGACATTAGCAGTAGTGCTTGTCTAGAGATGATTTTTTCCCTGATCAGAGCACTCTGCACCTCTTCGTCGAGGCCCCAGTCACTAAAAATATGGTCCATCTCACTATTTTCCAGTAAAGCCTTCTTTCTCGCTGATTTGGGAGCCATTTTTCAAATTATACTGAGCTGTCGCCTGAGCTGCGCCTGCTGTGGCCCCGCCGACCAGAATGATGACTGGCGTTCTCCTCGGTACCGTCCCCTAGTCACTCCTGTACCGCCCACGCATCTAAACTCCCACACACTCTCACGCCTCTCATCCTCGCCTACGCACTCACCCCCTCCAGACTTTCCCACCCGCTATCTCTCTCTCAATCTCCATCTCTCATCATAGCATTCCACAGTCGGGAAATTCCCGGCCTACTCAGTACTTCGACTACCACCGGACACCGCCCCCCCCCCCCTCCCACCCACGCATTCAGTCCTCTTTCCCTCCGTTTAAAATAATATTATGTTTATCACTCATCCCTCGCCTAAACACCACTTTATATTCTGCGCTGTTTCCATGCATGTCGCTGAAATCATATATTAAGCCAAAGTGTGTTATGCCAGACAAACGAAGTTCTTGTGCACAACTATTTCTGTGAGCCCCGATTGCTCACTGTTATGATTCAATTGTTAAATCCACGCCTACGAGTAATCCCGAGCAGGACCAAATGTTTCGTGGCCGACTTTTTGTCACTGGCATACTCGAACTTTAACACTTTCGTAACAACGACTTCTGATGAATGTCAAGCTACAACGACATTTGATAAATGTCAAGGTCGCAGTACGTTGATGAATTTTATTATCGATCTAGGAAATTGAAAATTCCCTGCATACATGTAACGGGCGGCCATGCAGTTGCGTTTTAGCCGAACAGTAGTTGATGACTGACATTTTGTCGTTACGCATACGCGGTTGATATATTTTTGATAAAGGCAAGTGCTCGCAGCAAAGGTTGTGCACAGATGCAGATCAAGCAAGACTACCAGACAAACTTTCAGAATTAACAAGCAACGCGCGTGCTGCGTACGCGTTTGCGCTTATTTGTACACGATCAAATGGAAATGACACTGTGTAAAACGTTATTTATTATAATATAGATGTTTAAGAAATATTGAGAACAAATAGCATTTTGTTCTGTCGTAAACGGGATCTTCTAAATTAAAAATCATATCCCACGTGAAGGCAAGGTAAACACGTGCTCGTGGTTCTAATGGCTTCCCCTCACTTACCGCCCCATATCCTGCTCGACTATAATATTGTTTATCAAAATATTAAACACCTTACAGAGTCGGCACAATACATGCATTGGGCTCAAGAGACAACAAAAGCGAGTTCATGTACTAAGCTAACCATCATCTACCTTTCGTCTATTGCTCCGGAAGTTATTTAAGACAAACTCTTTTACATTGGATTAAGTATTTTTTTTTGTGGCGAGAACTGTCTAAGCGCACCAATTTAAGTGACCTATCTGAAGAGACTCCCGTGATCCTGGCCGTCCAGAATGAACTTTGTGCCATGTTTGAAAGTGTCTGTAACCGGCTGACGCGGTCCCTCTAGCTGAGACGTAATAATGTTTTTTTTTACCCTCTAGCCACCCTTTGTACCCTTTGACCTACCCACGCTTAGCCAGGGGCCGCAACCCAGCCTTGTAGAGTCAGTCAGCTAGTAACTTTGTAGTACTTCGAAGGCTGCGCTAGTTAGTCCGTGTTCTAGTCTCTTTTTAACGGCTTTACCGATCGAGAGTCCGTAATTTGCATCAGTTTCATCATGAAATTTTATTTTACTTATAATTGTTGTGTTTAGTGATTTTATGACCGCCATAGTTTAATTAGCGATTTTCTTACGTTTACAAATTTCAGTGAGTTCACTTAGCCCTCTTTAAAATTAAATAATAAATTCCTAGTAGTTTATGGTAGTTTTTCGCTATTCACATTTTCTGTATTATGCTTCAAACCCGAAGCCTTTGCGCTAAGTAATTATTGAGTTATGACACTTTTTGTAGTACCTAGAAAGCACAGATCTATCCATTCTTCAGTCTATTTGGGAACATTTTTCAGTCTGCACTGTGATGCTTTCTTTGTGGCTCACGCGGCCAGTATTTAAGCCCCGGGAGGGCCAGCGCGCAACGTCTTTGTCCTAAATTAGTCGCCCCACTGACCGTGTAATTGCCATCACTCTGTGACATCATCTTGTCTTCAACTGTATCTCCACTGGGATATCCGTGCTGTGTTTTCGACCTATTTGATAAACCACAAATAAAGTACGTCAACGTGACCTCTGCTTCGGCTTCTTCTTTTCCCAACCTCATTCACCCACCAACACCGGGTGCACACAAGTTCACATCTGGCGCTGCGAGCAAAGGATCGGGGTAAAGGAGCTTAATACAGCACGGAGAGGGCGACTGAAACAACAACAACATGGAGAACGATGGAAACCAGCAAGACGCAGCTCATCAGCAGGCTGTTGAACACCAAGCGGGACAGGGACATGTCCTTATAAACGCCGTGGCGGGTCAGACGGCACATATCCTCGTGCAATCTGCACCAACAGTAAGACTTCCCCGATTTTCAGCGTTACATGACACTTACTTGTGCACGGAGTTCAAAGAAGAAGTTCGACGGAGTTTCGAAGATGGACAAACCTCGCCACAGGCTGCAGTACGACTGATACTATCTACGCTGGATGGCCCAGCCAAACGAGAGGTTTTGTCCAGGCCAGCTGAGCAAAGACAGACAGTGGAGGACATTTTTAGAGTCCTCGCCCATCGATTTGGGGACCAAAGGTCATAATTATAGCGAGCTTTTGGCCGCGTTCTACGCCATTAGGATGCATGTTGACGAAGACATCCTGTCATACTCGCACACCCTGGTTGGATTGGGGGCAAGGATCAACGCACTGACGCCCAACTCCCTCTCGAACACCATGTTGAGGGACAAGCTGGTCAGCGGGGCACACCTTCAACTAAATGTTGCCCTGCGGCTGTTTCTACAGATCAGGCCGACCAGCGCGTTCCAGGACGTGGTGGACGAAGCACTGCGGTGGACTCGCGAGGACAGCGAACGGTGCGTCAACACCCAAGCGCACACTGCTGAGTCCAGCTCTGACATTGAGACCCTCCGAGCGCAAGTGGCAGCCCTCCTTGCCGAAGAGGCTGAACTGCGTGCACAGCTGCAGCACCAGCGACCAACAGTGGACAATTGTTTCTGGTGCCAACAGCCTGGGCACAAGGAACGTGGATGCCCTGCTAAGAAGCAGTACCACAATCGTCGGCGACCAAGACCGCCCTAGCCTCCGAACACCAGCCAAGTCACCGGCCATAACTCTGCCAACCAGGGAAACTTCTAACCCCCGTTGTCAGTAGCCAGACAACGGGGGCCAATGAAGTGTACATGGGACTTGTTGGACGATGCCCTGTGGTTAGGGTGAAAGTAGGTGGCAAGCAAGGAAGGCTTTGATTGACGCTGGAAGTGAAGTGTCCACGGTAACATCATCGTGGGTGGACACCCATTTACCTCATCTCCCAGTGCAATCCGAGAACTTCTTGACTGCTGGTGCTGCAAATGGAAGGCAATCCCCTATAAAAGAATTATTTTCTGCAGTCTGGAAGTGTTGAAGGACAGGCTGCCATCAGTGCCTTTCCTTGTAGTGAACGACCCATAAGACACTGTCACCCGGTGGCGCAAGAATAAGACCCCAATTCTGTTGGGAATGAATGTGTTGAGCCAGCTGCACAATTCAACCCAACAGGCTTCAGCCTTGCCACCAGCTCTTCAGGCCCTTGTCCGAGAAGTACACTGGACAAATCCTCCGTTCGCGGGCAAGCTCGAGTTGCTGATGGATGCTGCGTACCAGCCAACATCCCCATTAGTCCATAAGCTAGGAAGGTCTACCGTGCACCCCCCCCCCCCCCCCCAGTACTCAATAAGATGGGTTTCAAAGTGTTCCTTAGAATGTCCTGAGATGTTTAAGCCATGTTCCCCGAAAATCCTTAGGAACACACCAGAGATATAGCCGATAGCGCAAGGGTACCCCCATTCACGCTCTTCGCAGGTGCTAAAAATGAGGTTGAGAAACATTTTCCTCTAAATAAATCAGAATTCATTCCAGAAACCCAAATCAGGCAATATTATGTCAAGGCACACCTTCTGCATCCTCTGCAAAAAACAGAATGAAAACATATTGAATCTCTGGCTCACAGTGAAGGTATTTGTGCACCCATTAAACGACCATTTCCGCGAAATCGCAAAAAAAGACAAAAATAATGTGTCAGATGCCTTCAGACATTTTCTATAGCACTGACAGTCCATTTTCAGGTTTACATCATTAAAACAGGATGTCACAATTATTATAAACTTGACTATGTGATGCTGTGATTACTGTGAGTGCCACAGTGGTTGATTTTGTATCCCTACCCCCAAGTTTAAAAATACACAAAATTAATTAGAAAAAATTGCTTCAGTTATTCCATTTTATTTTGACCTCTCTTTACCTATTAAGTTTGAATAATGTGAGCATAAAGTGCAAGAAAATAAGAAAAGTCGGCATCCTTTACGGTATGTTCGTGGTGAATGATAGCTTTTTCCCATTTAAAATTGCCGAATTGGGAAACGTACGTTGTTTCTGATGCCCTCAGAAATTTTGTATACAAATGATAGGTCCTTTTTAGGTTTTATTGTTTAGGAAAGAGTACCACAGTTACTCCCAACCTGATTTTATGATGCTGTGATGCATTTAGGGGCCACAGTGACTGAATCTGCTGCCCTACCCCCATTTTACCTGTACGCAAAGGAACGAAAAATGATCATAACAATTGCTCCTCTGATTAAATATGTTTGTTGCCAGTTTTCTTAACAAAATATGCATATTGAGCATAAACATTTGTGATCATTTCATTAATTTCAATGTGACCCATCAATTTAATTGTAAATTTTTTTATTTAAGGCATGCTTAACAGGGGCTTCCGCTGAAGCTTCTATCGTCTGCACATTCAGCACTCTTGTCAAACTCGGGGAAGGTGTACCTCAGGGAGATGTTGTGTCTGATGCTGTTTTTGGTCTACATTAATGACATCAGTACAACAGTACCTAGGTTCGTCTCGAACATCCTCCATGCGGATGACTTTGCAGTGTGGAGCGCAGCAGAACATAAAGAAATAGCATCCTCCAGAAAACATAAAGAAATAGCATCCTCCAGAATCCAGGATGTTGCCAATAGAGTCAGCAGCTGGACTGAAAGAGGCCACTCAAACTGAGCTAGACCATCTCTTTCAATCAGACGGAAGAGGTCACCTCAAAACTGGAGACCTTCGAGTACCAAAGACAGACAGGCCAACTTTACTGGCAACAAATAAATTACTGGATTCACGTGGAGGCCTCATATTGAAGCCATGGAAGCTAGAGCTGCAAAAAAAAAGTCTCTGATGAAGAAACTGGTGGGGACCACATTGGCTCAAATTACAGCATCCTGGCACAAGCAAACACCTGCTCGGTCAGACCAGTTGTGCGGCACCAAGATACATCGACAACATGAAACACTGCCTGCAAAACCCAAAAAGCCAGGCTTGACAAGATGCAGAACATGGATCATTCTCATGATGCAGTGACATTCTTAGAGCCATCTGGAGTACCCCAATTTAGGAAATGGAGGACATTGGAGCCACTGGAATATAGAACAGCACACACGATGAAGAAACTTACTAAACACCGACAGCATGGGAGACTACAGGAGCAGACCAAGAACCGTCAGAAATGTCCAAATCTGAACCGCCCAAATCTGAACCGCCAACTGAAGGTCCTGCAAAGGGCTAACACTGACGTCCTGGAACCAAGCCCAAAGATGTGTGAACAGCTCCCTTCAGATACCTGGACATCTCGAAAGAGCCTTCAAGACAACATAAACAATGTTCCAGGACTCTTTACCAAAGGTCGCGGCACTGCACAAAGCCATCTTGCTGGAGGTTGTGCACAAGCGCTACCCTCACAGCAGCTGTGATACCACATAAGATGCCCTGCGGAATGAAGGAAGTGGTGTGTACATCTGTTGTGCAGACCGCACTACTACCTCCCTCTCCTTACCAGCTGGTGGCAGCAGCTCCAACTATCGTACAGATCTGCAGGTGCTCAACACAGCAGCAGAGCACTAGCTAGGGAAAGGCAGCAGCTTGATCCACTGATCTCACCAGGAAGCTTCAAGATAGACTGGATGCCCTGTCCACAAAATAGTGCTGCAGTGGATTCCAGTGCATTCTGGACTAGCTGGGAATGGAGACACTACAACAACAAAGTGATTGGCAACAGCAGAATGGCAGCTGCAGCCTGTGGGCAGATGACATCAACAAGCTGAACAGGGAGAGCCAGGCCACCATCTTTCATCTACGCACTGCTTACTCTGGACTGGGTCCGTACAGAAAAGCAGGAACGTTTCACAAACCCAAAATGAAGCCTGAAGGTTTACACACTTTAATCAGATCACTCTGTATCAGCAATTATTTGAAGCTTCCGTGCCTAATGCATGAAGAGATACCAAAATAAAAGAACGCTTAGCGAATGGCGGACTTCGGTAGAAGCGTAAACAACCAATCAGAATGTTCGGCAGAAAGGCCATGCAGTCACTTTATGATCAGAGCTAAATATAGATCACTTGCAACAAGCGTCAGCATGATCGTTCGCAATGGAATAGTCACAAATTGGGGGAGGAAAAAAAAAAAAAAGAAATAGACAAAAGTCTGCCAGCACGTTGTAATTTTGTACAAACTTTCACAGACTTTAAGGAAAAGGACTGAAATTGACAGACTTTCCAGGGCCCTGAAAAAGCCTTGTCATTTTTTAACAACTTTCACAAATGTTCACAGACCGTAAGGACCCTGCTGGACTCACCTCGTGAGATTGGGTCATGCGGAAACAGCCCTATGCGAATTTGGCGTAGAAAATCAGTCTCCTTAGCACATTCTCCAAACATGTCCATACACAGAAGCGGTCTGCTGGCAGTTCTGACCAGAAGACACGCCCCTATACACCAAACTCTGAAAAAATGCTGCCTAGCTCTTGACAGCTCACTTATTGGCAGCCAGAACAATATAAGATTTAAAGACGGCCATACAAAATTGAACGTTGCAGAAGGTGGAAGTGGAGATCTCGTAGTCGACATGTGGAAACTAAGTATTTTTGATAACATTGTTTTGGCTATTAGGAACCATGAAACTTTATTACGCATTCATATTTACACATTTCTAGATGAAAATAAATGAAAGGAAAAGGGGAGACCTTACTAGACCTGCCTTACGCTAAGTAAAATATCACCTAAAAGACCAGCCAGTTAAAAATAGTTACAATTAAATTGATGGGTTTCATTGAAATTAATGAAATGATCACAACTTGTTATGCTCAATATGTATACTTAAAAAAAAACTGGCAACAAAAAATATTTAAACAGAGGAGTATGACGTAAGCAATTTTTATGATTATTTTGCGTTACTTTGCGTACTGGTAAAATGGGGGTAGGGCAGCAGATTCAGCCACTGTGGCCCCTAAATGCATCATAGCATCACAAAATCAGGTTGGGAGTAACTGTGGTACTCTATCCTAACCAATAAAACCTAACAAAGACCTATCAGTTGTATACAAAATTTCTGAGGGCACCGGAAACGACGTACGTTTCCCAATTCGGCAATTTTAAATGGGAAAAAGTTATCATTCACCACGAATGTACCGTAAAGGATGACGACTTAACTTATTTTCTTGCACTTTATGCTCACATTATTGAAACTTAATAGGTAAAAAGAGGTCAAAATAAAATGGAATAACTTAAGCAATTTTTTCTAATTAATTTTGTGTATTTTTACAACTTGGGGGTAGGGATACAAAATCAACCACTGTGGCACTCACAGGGATCACAGCATCACCTAGTAAGTTTATAATAATTGTGTGACATCCTGTTTTAATGATGTAAACCTGAAAATGGACTGTCAGTGCTATAGAAAATGTCTGAAGGCATCTGACACATTATTTTTGTCTTTTTTTGCGATTTCGCGGAAATGGTCGTTTAATGGGTGCACAAATACCTTCACTGTGAGCCAGAGATTCAATATGTTTTCATTCTGTTTTTTGCAGAGGATGTAGAAGGTGTGCCTTGACATAATATTGCCTGATTTGGGTTTCTGGAATGAATTCTGATTTATTTAGAGGAAAATGTTTCTCAACCTCATTTTAGCACCTGCGAAGAGCGTGAATGGGGGTACCCTTGCGCCATCGGCTATATCTCTGGTGTGTTCCTAAGGATTTTCGGGGAACATGGCTTAAACATCTCAGGACATACTAAGGAACACTTTGAAACCCATCTTATTGAGTACTGGCGGGGTGGGGGGGGGGGGTGGGGGGGGGGTGCACGGTAGACCTTCCTAGCTTGTGGACTACATCAACGTCCGCACGATCGAGAGTCCGTAATTTGCATCAGTTTCATCATGAAATTTCCCTTTTACTTATAACTTTTGTGTTTAGTGACTTTATGACCACAATATTTTAATTAGCGATTTTTTTACGTTTACAAATTTTAGTGAGCTCACTTAGCCCACTTATAAATTAGTCGCCCCACTGACTGTGTGATGGCATCACTCTGTGCCATCTTCTTGTCTTTAACCGTATCTCCACTGCGATATCCATAAGTTATATTCTTGTTATTTATGTATTGATGAATGATGCTACACTATTGATTGGTTGTTTATTGGAACTGATGATTAGTTTATAAGCTAGGATTGTTGGTTTTGCCCTGTGACTCACCGTCGGCCAGTAGTGGCCTTTGTTTTGATTGTGATCGCAACAAGTTGATTCGCTACTTTGTTTCGGAAAACCTTGTTCCCATTTTGCCTAGTCTCCTTTGCTTTCAGTAGCATATTTCTGCGCATTGAGTTATATTATAAATATGAGAAATGCGCCATATAAATATTATGTATTATTATTATTATTATTATTATTATTATTATTATTATTATTATTATTATTATTATTATTATTATATTTTCAATGCCAAATTATCCTCTGAATTTATGATTCTTTTGGGCTGATCGAGTGGAAGTTGATCAAAGGCAGAGGTAGGACTGAGCGATCAGTTCATTTTATGATGCGCTTTTATTTTACTTTGTTAGCTCTGTGCGCATGTTGTTTGCGACGTCTCGAGTTTCCAAATGAAGTATTCAGATCAGTAGTAGGACTCTAAGCAGGGCAAAACACCATGACAGCTATATTTATGCTCGCTCGATAGTTCTGCTGATCGAAGATGCTTTGCTTTGTTTGCTTGTTGTTTTGCTCGATTTCATTAGTTGGTTTGATTTACCATCAAATGTTTAAATGTTTACCTTGATCTAGGGTTTTGGTACTTTATTTGTTTGTGTGCTTTTGATGCGTTTTATTTTGTATTTTATTAGGCTTCCTTGCCTCTGCTATCCTTCCTTACTTTGACCCGCTTAGTTCCGCGCGCAATTCATTGTCAGACAATTACGTGTGACGTCACGAGGTGGTAAAATTAGTAATAGGCAGCCATCTTGGTTTGACCTGTTGACCCATTTACGTCTGCTTGTTTTCATTGGGTAACGCGACTGACATTTGCCTTTACAATTTAGTGTATGATCGGCAGTGTTTGATTTTAATGTTAAAGACATTCAACTAACTAGCCACGGCTTTTAGTTTGGTCGGTTACAACAAGTTGCAACACTTGCTGATTTTTGGGGTTGTCGGTTGCCCACTGCTGGAAAAGAATCCTTTTCTCTACGGACTTTGTGCATAGCAGTTATTAGTGAGTTTGACTTATGTGTACATGGCGCCCCTTATACGTATACTATGCGATTGGGATTAAAGGCACCGGCAAAATATCTTAGTAAAAGTTTTTAAGGACTGGATCCACACTTTTGATGTCACGATAATTATTCATGTTTTAGGATGCATTTCTCTCTCTCTCTCTCTCTCTCTCTCTCTCTCTCTCTCTCTCTCTCTCTCTCTCTCTCTCTCTCTCTCTCTCTCTCTCTCTCTCTCCGCTCTCTCTCTCTCTCTCTCTCTCAGCTCTGCGCCGCGCACAGCTGGTCGGTTACTACTTTCCGGCTTTCAGGGTCGATTAGTCGTTCCTACTTGGCGCTGGAAGTAAAAAAGGTACGCATATACACTCCGTGTGTGTGTGTGTGTGTGTATGTGTGTGAGTATGTGTGTTTGTGTGTGTGTAGGTGTAGGTGTGAAGGTGTCATCAAACACGCTCGATCTGATATTATAGTAACGACTTATTTAGTTGTCTGGTTTTGACAGTGACTCAGTAGTTTAAAGATTAATTCCTTATGTGACAGAGACACATGGTTGACAGCTACACCTGGTTGCACTAGTGCTTGGTCGTATATGTGAAACTGTTACACATAATAGTACAGTGAGTTTGCACTGCAAACTGTAAGTTATGCAAATATTTTAAATTGCATGACTACTGTACTTGTTCTGTTTCGGACAGCCCGTACACCTGACTCAGTTTACGATCATCGAAGTGAAATCAAACGACTGGTGTATCTGTTTTCACATTCACTCCGCACTCTCGGACTCGTATATTATATGTTTGCAGTGGCAAAGCAAGTGTGTTTTAATAGCATATGGACTTCATTTCACGTGAACTTTGATATTAACTCTTGTCTGGTTCTTATATTTCGTACTTGTAGTCACTATACTTTCACTTCCATTTTTATTTCGGGGGTGCTACATCACACGGTTCTTGAAGTTAACCGTTCAGTTTACTTACCGACACTTGATTTAACTTCATTTTAGTTGTGTGGGTTTTTTTTTTCCTGTAGATATTTACTTGTATGTGTATTCGTTTTCTAGTTTTTGCTTTGGTACTTTGTGTTGATATTTTGTTACCTGGTTCTTTAAACATTGTAAAGCCATGCGCGGACCATCGAAAAAAGGACAAAGATTCCGTATCGGTCAGCTCAATGTCTACCACCTAGCAAACAAAGTTCAAGATGTCTGTGTTTATGTTAATTCACCCGACTATTTTCACCTAATGGGTTTAACCGAAACTCGGTTGGCCTCCCACATCAGTAATGAAGCCATCACCATCCCAAATTATTCTATTATTAGGAGAGATCCGTCAGTCCAGGGTGAGACAGGTGTAGCGGTATACATCCATCAATCAATTCTACACATAACCCGCAGGAGACAAGACCTAGAAACGGATGATGTAGAATGTATTTGGGTAGAAATCAAACACTCTAAATCCCCTCCTTTGCTTGTCGGGTTTCTGTATCGAAACCCTGCAGCCACCTTTGAGTGGTACGATAGCTTTCTACACATGATCGATAAAACAGACATTCAGACCAAAGATGTTCTGCTTCTTGGAGATTTTAATATTGACTTTCTGAAACCTCATCCATCATGGGAGTGTACTACTACCTTAGTCGGTCTCCAACAAATGGTGACATCCCCCACGAGAGTTACGCCAACATCAGCCACAATTATAGACCATATCTATACCAACAAACCTCTCGCAGTTAGCAACACTCAAGTTGATAGTCTGAGTGTCAGCGACCACTATCCAGTTAGCTGCATATGGCTGTCAAAACTTCCAAAAATGAAAAAGCAAGGTCACACGTGCATCACTTATAGATCATTTAAAAACTTTAATGAAATTGCCTTTTTGACTGATTTAGATAGAGCACAGTTCACGGACGTTTATAACGATAGTGACCCAAACAAAGCATTGGACACCTGGTACCGCGTCTTTCTCGGTGTCCTGAATAAACACGCGCCCCTGAAGCAAAAGAGAGTTAAGTACGCCGCCTTACCACCCTGGCTAACTGCGGATCTGATAGAGGCTATGGAACACAGGGACGAGCTAAAAAAAAACGAAGCGTTTTGCTGAATACAAAACACAGCGTAATCGCGTAAAATCAATGGTTTTAGAAGCAAGAAAATCTCTCTTCAGTAAGGTAGTTAAGCAAAGTAAAGACTCCTCCACTGTATGGCGTGCCATAAATTTAGTAACCAAAGGTACAAATAAAAGTAGTGCGTCTTTACCACCCCACCTCACTGCAAACAGTTTTAACGACCATTTTGTCTCTGTGGCGGAATCACTAATGCCACTGGGAAATAACTCACATGAGTATATTTGTCCAGACAAATTACTAGACTACTGTAACCAGAAAAATAACAACAACGAACCTTTCATCATACCGCCTATAGCGGTTCATGAAGTGGGCAGATTAATTACCTCGATGGAAAATAAAAAGTCATCCGGGCCTGATGAGATCAGCTCAAAAATACTCAAGACATCTCTTCCATATATCGTTGAGAGTCTCACGTACATCTACAATCTCTGTATAAAACAAAACTGTTTTCCGGATGTATTTAAAGATGCAAAAGTAATCCCACTACCAAAATCAAAAGATCTAAGTGAAATTAATAATTTTCGTCCCATTTCATTACTACCAGTTTTGTCAAAGCCTTTAGAGAGGCATATTCATAAACATCTATCTAAATATTTAGAAAACCGAAATCTTATCCATCCATTGCAGTCAGGTTTCAGACCAAACCATTCCTGCCATACTGCGCTGATTAGGATGACAGACACCTGGTTAGCATCTATCAATGAATCCAAACTAACAGGTGTAGTCTTTTTAGACTTCCGTAAAGCTTTTGATTTAGTAAACTATGATATATTGATAAAGAAAATTTCGTTGTACACCAACAGCGCTGCCACGTTCTTCAAATCCTACTTGGATGACAGAAGACAAAAAGTCCTTCTTAATGGTACATATTCTAATCACCGCTTAGTCAAGCATGGCGTGCCCCAGGGCTCTATTTTAGGCCCTCTTTTATTTTGTTTGTTCATTAACGACCTTCCGCTCACAATTAACGATCATAATGTTTCATGCGATATGTTCGCGGATGATGCTGCAATACACATGCCCGACGAGGATTTATCTATTATTGATACACGCCTACAAAGCGCACTACAAGACATTGACAGCTGGTGTAGTAACAACTCCATGATCCTAAACCCAGCGAAGACTGAATGTATGGTATTAAGTACCCGTCAAAAGCACCAGCTAGGCTCTCTCTCACTCAGCTTGTCTCTTCAAGGAAAACCCATCAGTCAAGTAACAGAACATCGTCTTCTCGGTGTTACTGTAGATAACCAGTTTAAATGGCAGTGTCATATTACTAACATATGCAACATAATATCAAAGAAACTTTACATTTTAGCCAAATTAAAATATATCACTGATGTAGAAACACGTAAACTGTTCTTTAACGCCCACATCAGGTCACATATCGACTATGCTTCTACAGTGTGGGATGGAGCAAGCGAGGTCCACTTGAAGAGACTGAACGCTCTTCATCGTAGAGCCGCAAAACTTATCCTACCTGATCCTAACTCAACTACCGATAATAAACTGAAAACCTTGGAGATTCTTCCCCTGAAAAATCACTTAATGTACAATAAGGGAATAATTATGTTCAAAACATTGAATAGCAAAATGCCTGATTATATTAATAAACTATTTTCCTTTCCATCACCAACGTACTCAAGATCAAGGCAATTCATTATTGTACCACGACCTAGAATCGATCTCTACAAGACAAGTTTAGCGTTCTCAGGCCATAGCCTGTGGAACAATTTGCCTAGGAAAGTTACAACAGCAACAACCCTTTCTTATTTTAGAGCCAGTATTTTCAATTACCTCACGTCATTATCTTAATACTTTCACTGCGACCCTATAATACTCAGTGTTTGCGTGTGTGTGTGTGTGTGTGTGTGTGTGTGTGTGTGTGTGTGTGTGTGTGTGTGTGTGTGTGTGTGTGCGCGCACGTTTTTGTTGTTGTTGTTGTTGCTGGTTTTGTTTTGTTTTTATATCATTTATTCTTCTTCTTCTTTTTTTTTCTATTTCTTTTTTCTCATATAATATTTTCACACTTTGTGCATTATTTGTAGATTAGCAACGGCAAGTTCGAAAAATGGTTGTGCCAGCCAAAACTTTCACCGTTGTAAAATAAAGAATCATTGTCATTGTCATTGTCATTGTCATTGTCTCTAAAGCCACTCCGACATTACCTCTTTCAAGGTAAGTCTTTATAGATATCTATAATGTATGTGTATATTCTAACAATCATGTGTGTGCGTGTGTGTGTGTGTGTGTGTGTGTGTGTGTGTGTGTGTGTGTGTGTGTGTGTGTGTGTGTGGACGCGTGAGTGCGTTTGTGCGTGTATGCGTATGTTTGTGTTTAGTGGACTATATATTTTGTATCAATGTGCTTTGATGTCCCTGTTTTATGTATATTTTGTACTTAGTTAGTCGTAGTTGTAGCAACGGCAGGTACAAAAATGACATAGTCACTGACTGTGTTAATATCTTAACCGTTGTAAAATAAAGATTCATTGATTCATTGATTCTCTCTCTCTCTCTCTCTCTCTCTCTCTCTCTCTCTCTCTCTCTCTCTCTCTCTCTCTCTCTCTCTCTCTCTCTCTCTCTCTCTCTCTCTCTCTCTCTCTCTCTCTCTCTCTCTCTCTCTCTCTCTCTCTCTCTCTCTCTCTCTCTCTCTCTCTCTCTCTCTCTCTGTTGGCGCCATCTTGCTGATGTGCGCATCGTGTGTAAGATTCTCTGCATTTATTTGGACACTGTCGGCAAGGTTTACTCTGCACTAAGTATGATTCTTGAAAACTCTGTCAAAAGATCTGGGAGCAAAAGAAATGGCCAGTAGAATGGACACAGTCTCTAGTGATCCCGCTCCCCAAGAAAGGAAACCTGAAACAGTGCCAGAACTACAGAACTATCAGTCTGATAAGTCACCCTAGCAAAGTAATGCTTAGAATCATTCTCAACCGCCTCAAAACTTTCACCGAGGAACTGCTGGCAGAAGAACAGGCTGGCTTCAGAGTTGGAAGAAGCACTGTAGAGCAGATTTTCAACTGCCGCGTCCTGATCGAGAAACATCTGCAGCATCAGCGCGAACTCTACCACAACTTCATTGATTTCAGGAAAGCATTTGATCGCGTCTGGCACGACGGACTCTGGCAAGTCATGAGATCGTTCAACATAGAGGAGGGACTGATCCAAATGATAGAAGCGCTTTACAAGAACGCCTGCAGCGCGGTTCTACTTAACAATCAGTCAGGCGAGTTCTTCAGGACGACGATCGGTGTCCGTCAAGGATGCCTGCTCTCTCCTGTCCTTTTCAACATATTCCTGGAGAAGATCATGCAGGAAACCCTCCACGACCACCATACTTCAATCTCTATTGGTGGCAGATCCCTGTGCAATCTTCGATTCGCAGACGACATTGACCTCATGGCAGGCAGCAATAGTGAGCTCCAAAACCTGACAGACAAACTTTCAAGTAGCGCAGGGTCTTATGGCATGGAGATCAGTACGGATAAAAGCAAAGTGATGATCAACACCACAAGCGACAGCAGCAGCAACATTCACATGAACGGCCAGAAGCTAGAAGAGGTCAATAGCTTCAAGTACTTGGGAGCCACCCTGTCCAAAGACGGTAGTTGCATAGCAGAGATCCGTATCAGGATAGGTACAGCAACATCCGCAATGGCCAGGCTGGACAGGATATGGCGAAGTAACTCCATCAGCTTCACCATCAAGTACAGGCTTTACAAGTCCCTCGTAGTGTCTATTCTACTCTACGGCTGTGAGACTTGGACACTGCTTGCAGACTCAGAAAAGAAAATCCAGGCCTTTGAGAACAAGTGCCTGAGGAAGTTGCTCCGCATCTCGTACCGCGAGCACAAGACCAACGAATATGTACGGAGCATCGTCACTTCCCTGGTGGGCCCACATGAACCCCTTCTGGCAACCGTGAAACGGCGCAAGCTTGCTTGGTTTGGCCACGTGACCCGACACAACACCTTGTCCAAGACTATCCTCCAAGGCACTCTCGAAGGAAGTCGTCGGCGAGGTCGTCAGAGAAAGAGTTGGGTCGCAAACATAAAAGAATGGACCGAACTCGAGATGCCAGACTTGCTTGCCACCGCCCAAAATAGAACTCAGTGGAGAGCACTGTCTGTTGCTGCTGCCTTTCAGTCCCCCCAACGCCCAGTTCGGGCAAGGGACTGATGATGATGATGATGAAGTATGATTCTTGGCAGAGTGTTTGTGCTTAGTGAATTCTCTGCAAAGGTATAGTTTCAGGACTGTGAACTTCATATTTGCAGAGGGCAGCCTTTTTTCCTGCTGCGCTGCGCTTGTCAGAAGGCCACCGGCTTGTCAGCCGGCCTAGCTGCTAGGGGAGGCTTGTGCCTCAGCGCGCCGATACCAGTTGTGACCCAGTTTCTCGGCTCGCCTCAGTGGAACAAACTCGGCGTTACGGGTTGACTCAAGTGTGATCTGTGCCGTCTAGTGTCGTCATTGTTGAGTGACTGTGAAGCTTACTGGACTTGTAGGCCGCCTCACCTGTGCGATTAATCACATTGAAACACTCTAGTTGTTCAGCAATCATGCTGACTCGCCTCGAGTAAAGTGACAATGGCGACACCACCATCTCTATACAATGGGCCCGATAACCCGCTCCAATGCAGCGAATTCACGTCTCTCCCTTGAGAAAATCTTACAACAACAAGAGACCCTATACAAGTGACCTTTGAAAGTAACTCAACACGTGTACCCCTGTGGAGACATGCTCTATACACCATATACGCACGAGAGTCTATGCCCTCTGGCGTGACACTGCACTGGAAAGACAGGGACAAAAACCAAGATGAACTGAGTATTGTAGTTCCCATCGACCCTCCCTACCCAAGTGAACTTTTTGAAACAATAGTTCTGCTCAAGAATGATTCAAAGAAACTGATTACCATAACGATATTTTATACCACCGGGACTGTATGTGTACAGGGCAACTGCTGCCAAGAGTGGGTGAACGATGAGTTCGAACTATTAAAAGACACGATTAACAGAATGGATACATCCTCACAACCAGCATCCCCTGACGTCCACAATGGCGACTCTATGACTGAGTGCGCTGATGGGATTAGTGTACTCGCCGACAGCGAAGCCCTTCTCGCCACTCTCGAACCAAACAGCGTACTCGCCACGGGGACAGACCACCAGCGAACCCCCTGCCAACTCCAACGTTACTAGTTCCCAATCTGAAGTTTTACTCAACCAATCAAGCAGTTGTAAAATTGCTCCTACAACCCTTGATGGGGACAAGGGCGACAATTCTCCGCTGGCCGAGGCTGACATACCGCGTGATATGTCCTCGGCCCAGGTCACGCCCCACACAAACACCTTCCCACTCATCAACTGTGTGCCCCCTCCTCTCTCTGTAGAGGCACAAGTCTCGGCGCTAAACCAGTGCATGTCTCAGATGCAGCAACAATTAGTGCTGAATGCTGCAACCATCGATAGCCTGCAAGCCGAGCTGCAGAAAGTGCGCACTGAGCTCTCCGACGTTAAGAGCCAGTGTGCTGCGTATGCTGAGGAACTGGCGCGTGTTGACAGCGTCGTCCGTGACAACGAGACCAAAGCCAAGAACGGGAAGGAAGGCAGCGGAAGAGTATGCTGAGGGTGTCAGTTCGGCTGTCGACGACCTATCCACCAGCCATGCTGCTCTCAGTGAAAACGTACTCCAGCTTACCAGCAGCAGGGACAACCAAGCTGGTAAGCTGAAGGAACTCAGAAAGCAAGTTGAGGCCGTGGTAAAACAGACGCATCATACCACTGATCAAACTGAGGTGAAAATCCCCGCTGACCCCACACTCCCGCCTCAGCCTCACAAACCCTCTGAAGCCCAAGATGTCGCATCGAAGAGTGCTGTTCTCGCACAGGTGCATATAGACAACAGGTTCTCTGTTTTATCAGACATAGATGAGAACACCCGAGGCCCCAGCGTTAACAACGGTAACACCATCGACAATACAAGTACTGGCAGCAGCAGTACTAACGGCAGAGGCGATAGTGACAGCAATCACAGCCTCACACCCCTACACCAACTCCAGTGTCTTCAGGTCCGGCCAGACGTCAACACACTCCTCATCGGCGACTCCATCCTCAAGAACGTGAACGAGCGGAGGATGTCGGTCAATGGTGCCGTGGTCCAGAATCTGTCGGTTTCAGGACTGACAGTGAGTGACGTCGCTGAGTGGCTCAGGAGTCTACCGCCGTCGCCAAATATCCGCCGTGTGACCTTACACGCGGAGATAAACAGCTGTAAAGTGGGCGTGGTCAGGAAACAGTCATGGGTGCAGCTTATCCGCTTACTCCGTGCAGCCTTTCCCAATGCCGCCCTGTTTACGTCCTCCATCATTCCTGGAGGGGCCCACCACTACCTGTCGAAGGCCGTGTTCCCCTCCAACGACAACTTGCGGGCAACGTGCGAGCAAGAGAAGGTCTTTTACATCGACCATATGCCGGCCTTCATTACTTACAATCTGGCACCGCGCAAGGCCTTGTTCCAGAAAGACCGGATCCACCTGACTCCTGCCGGTACCAGAGCACTGGCACTCAACATCAGGTTTGCTGGAGTGCCGCGCCGTGCACCAGGCGACGGATCCATCGTAGATCGCCGCAACCAGCAGCATCAACAGCAGAATGACTGGTCTCAGCAACACCATCACAACCAGTCGGGCAGTGGCAGAGGGCCAACGTTTACGCACGTCCACTACTCCCAACCCAGCCTTTCCCAACATCACTCCCAGACAAATTGCCCCTCTACCAGCCACCCTCTATCCCCTAGTTCCCAGGCCAGCCACTTGCCTGCAAACTACGCCAGCCCCAGCCACTCCATGTCCAACCGTGTGCAACCTGGCCATCCCGCTGCGTACTGTCCTCAGCCAGGTCACGCCAAGCCATTTACAGTGACGGAGGAAGAGTTTCCCCGCATGCCGCCCCCGCCTCAGGACAACTCGAGAATCAACAGCGCTCTCCAGGCTCTGGCCGCTCCTAAAACCGCAAGTACCCCGGCCAGGTGGTGGGAGACCCCTGGAGCTATCCCCGAAGGCAACGACTCGCAGGTAATGCGCGTTCTGGCGCAGCTGCTTCAGCCATTTATCCAGGGATATATCAGTCAACAAACAGGTTTTTAGTTCATTGTTTACAAAAAAAAAAAAAAAAAACAACATGTTTACAACAACAACAAAAAAACAACAACGATCGGTGGTGTTTCGTCGTGCCATTACTTCTAGCGATTGACAGTTCATTTCTGATTCTATTCCTTGATAAACGTGTGTATTTGACACCGCTATTATTTTACTTGTAGGCAATATTTCGGGGACTGCCTGTGGACTTTTATTTTATGTATTTGTATTTCTGACTGTTCAAGAACTCTTGTTAGCTTGTGAACAGTGCGCAGTAAGCAAAACTTTGGTGACCAATGTGCCACTGTTATGTATTTTGCGACGACCAAGAACAGTTACGATCATCATTTTCTGTGTCGTCCGTTCGTTCGTCGTGATTAAAGTCTCTCCGAGACTAGAATATCATTGATCCTTTAGTTTACTACTGTGTCGGAGTACTCTGTGTGTTTTATACGAGGTCAATCAGTGCTGGTGCTCGTGTGCAGTTGATACGCCTAGCTGAACTTGCTATCGGGACTTTGATGTTCGAGCAGTTGGATTATTTCCCTGCCGACGGGTCTGCTAAATCATTTCATTGTGTCTTATCTATTTACCAGCTTTATATATTCAAAGGCATTTGTGCTGTTTCATTTAATAATCTCAACATATTCTTCTTTCTTTTGCCATTTTATTTTGTTGTTGTTGCTGTTTGATCTGTACAAATTTGCCTTACTCCGTAATAGACATAAATTTGAAAGTTATGCGAATAGGGCATCTCAATGCTTTTCATTTGTACAATAAACTAACCGATATATCTGTCTACATTAGCAATCCCACACCGTTTCATTTATTTGGGCTTAGTGAGACGCGCCTAAGCTCGCGTGTGAGCGATGAAGCAATTAGTATTCCTAATTTTTCCGTGACTAGGAGAGACCCCTCGTCCCCAGGTCAAACAGGCATCGCTGTCTACATTCACAACTCCATTCAGCAATTAGTCCATAGACGCTTGGACTTGGAAACAGAAGACGTAGAGTGTTTGTGGCTGGAAGTGAAATGCCCTAAATCGACACCGCTACTAGTTGGATTTCTTTACAGAAACCCTGCCGCCACTTTTGAATGGTATGACCATTTTATTCAGATCCTTGACAGAGCTTGCCAAAGAAAGGCTGACCTTCTTCTCGTGGGAGATTTTAATATAGACTTCCTTAAGAATCACACTGCGTGGGATACAATATCTTCATTGTTTGGTCTAGTCCAGTTAGTAAAATCGCCCACCAGAATTACTCAGAATACGTCCTCACTTACAGACCACATATACACTAATAAACCCAAAGCCGTCTGTAATGTTGAGGTTTCAAATCTAAGTGTTAGTGATCACTATCCAGTTGTTTGTTCATGGTCAAAAAAGATTCCGAAAGCAAAAAAGAACGGCCATACAACCATAACATATCGATCATTCAAGAACTTTAACCATAATAAATTCCTATTTGATTTAAATAATACTCCGTTCAACGATGTACTTCTCTCCAATGACCCGGACACTGCCCTTTCTATTTGGTACACTCTTTTTCTAACTGTATTAAACAAACACGCACCCCTTCGTGAGAGAAGGGTTAAATCAAACACTCTTCCTCCATGGTTAACCCCATAAATAATGCAAGCGATGGCGCTCAGAGATGATCTGCGTAGTCGAAAACTATTTATTGAATTCAAGCAACAACGTAACCGTGTTACGTACATGATCAGAGAGGCAAGGAAAAGGTTAGTCCGTGACACAGTGAAAGACAGTAAGGATACTTCCACTATCTGGCGCCTATTAAACACTCTAACTAAAGGCTCCCCTGGCACTTCAACAACCATTCCCAGTAGTCTTACTGCAGAAACGTTTAATAATCATTTTCTTTCAGTCGCTGAAACTCTAAATGCCTCAATTAATAGCAGTAAGTATGAATGTTCTAATTTGCTTTCTGAATTCTGTAAACACAGAACAGAGGACACAGACCCCTTCAGCATTCCCTTGCTAGCAGTTCATGAGGTGGGTTTGCTCATTAGTAAACTACCACATAAAAAGTCTTCGGGGCCTGATGACATCAGCCCGCAAATACTTAAGTTATCCCTGCCGTACATAGTAGAGTCTATTACGTACATTTACAACCTTTGTATCAAGCAACATACTTTCCCTAACAAACTAAAATACGCTAAAGTCATTCCACTTCAAAAACTAAAGATCGTTCTGACCCTAACAACTATCGACCGATTTCATTATTATCAGTTCTATCAAAGCCGCTTGAAAGGCATGTCCACAAACACCTGCTTGCCTACTTAGAAAACCGCAAGCTCCTCCACCCCTTTCAATCCAGATTTCGCCCACAGCACTCGTGCCACACTGCACTCACACGCCTCGTTGACGCATAGCTCCAGGGTATGAACAAATCCCAGATAACAGGTGTCGTTTACTTAGACTTTAAAAAGGCCTTTGACCTAATCGATCACACCACTCTAATGACAAAGATTCAGAAATACTAGAATAGTACAGAAGTGGTTGCATTTTTTAGATCATACCTAACTGATCGTAAACAAAAAGTTCTAGTGAATGGATCTTACTCTTCTCTAAAAGATATAAAATATGGAGTTCCCCCAAGGATCCGTGCTTGGTTCCTTATTATTTTGTCTATTCATCAATGACCTGCCACTTCATTTAACTTGCAAGAACGTACAATGTGATCTTTTTGCTGATGACACTTCCATTCATGACTAACAAAGATATACAAATAATTTCTTCCAACTTGCAGCATAGTCTTGGTGAAGTGTCTGAATGGTGTCACAGGAATTCTATGATTGTTCATCCAATTAAAACCAAATCTATGATAATCGCCACTCGTCAAAAACACCAGTTAGCACCCCTGTTACTTAACCTTTTATTAAAGGGCAGTCAAATAGAACACGTTAATGAACACCGCCTACTAGGAATTACAATTGACAGTCAGCTTAAGTGGAAGGCTCATACGGACACTTTATGGAGAACGGTAGCCAAAAATCTTTTCATGTTGTCCAAACTGAAATATTACACCGACTCGGACAAGCGCAAACTATTCTATAATGCTCACATACGTTCTCATATTGATTACGCGTCGACGGTGTGGGATGGATGCAGTGAAGTCCACTTGAAGAGACTCAACTCGTTACACAGAAGGGCAGCAAAGTTAATCCTTCCTGACAAACGACTCACAACAGAAGACAAACTCGCCAAAATAGGATTTCTGCCGCTGCAAGACCACTTCAAATACAATAAGGCTATTTTTATGTTCAAAGTGGGGAAACAGAAAATACCAGAGTATATCACAACTCTTTTCTCTAAGTCGGAATTTAGCCTTGGTAATATTAGGCAACTTTTCTTAGTCCCCAAAACAAGAATTGATATATACAAATCTAGTTTGTTATTCTCGGGAACGCAGACTTGGAACACGCTTCCTGATTATGTAAAATCCGCTTCCTCTCTAGCCCGTTTCAAAATCAGTCTCTTCAAGTACTTCTCGAAGCAGTCGTAATCATTACGTTGTGAAATATATACTGCCCTGTATACCCTGATTATGTATGCTCCCAATTACAAACTCTGTGTGTGCGTGTGTGATGGTGTGTGTGTCTGTGTGTGTCACTTTAGGTGTGTGAGATCGTCATGGGACTTTCTTTCCCTAAACTAGCAATGTTTTTGTTTCATTTACATTTAACTATATACTTAGTTTTTTTTGTATTTTGTCTCGTAGTTTTGTAGCAACGGCAGGTTTGAAAAATGGCTATGTCTATGACGATGTCAATGCCTCAACCGTTGATAAACAAAACTTCATTGAATCATTGAATCATTGAATCTCTCTCTCTCTCTCTCTCTCTCTCTCTCTCTCTCTCTCTCTCTCTCTCTCTCTCTCTCTCTCTCTCTCTCTCTCTCTCTCTCGTTCTCTCTCTCTCTGTCTCTCTCTCTCTGTCTCTCTCTCTCTCTCTTTCTCTCTCTCTCTCTCTCTCTCTCTCTCTCTCTCTCTCTCTCTCTCTCTCTCTCTCTCTCTCTCTCTCTCTCTCTCTCTCTCTCTCTCTCTCTCGTTCGCCTGTTGTGTCGGTCTGAGATTCTGCATCATGTGGCCTAGTGTTGTTCAGTTCGTCCGGGATTGCAGATTAACACAGTGTTTAGCCATTATGCATCACTTACTAATTCCAGTGTAGTTTTTGTCTGTGATTTTGCATCCTGCGGCCTGGTATCGTTGGGTCCGGAATCGCAGATCGACACATGAGCTTATTGTGTGCTTGGTTGTGTGACATCTGTGCTGGTCTGGGATTTTGCATCTTGTGGTCTGGTGCCGTGGGGTCCGGAATCGCAGATTAACACACTATCTGGCTTATCATTTTTGCTATCTGATAATGATGACGCTGTGCATGTGTCGGTCTGTGATACTGCATTCTGTGGCTTAGTGGTGCCATTGGGTCCGGGATCGCAGGAAAAACACACAGTGTTTCATGTGGGCCACTAGTTGTGTACGACACATTATTCTTTCTTTCCTTTTCACTCTTCCTGCTTTGAACTATTTGGTTGTCGTGGTCGTAGTATGATATCACACCAGATGTCATCATCCAGTCTCACCACATACACCACCACCTCTACGCTGACGACTCACAACTACTAGACAAAGACAAACTCGACAACACTCAGACACTACTGACTCGCACGGCTGACTGCTATGAGGACGTGAAAAACTGGATGACAGCAAACAAGCTCAAACCGAACGACGACAAAACGGAAGCCATGCTGGTAGGCACTCGCCAGAAACTTTCCCAGCTCTCTCCCTCTCTCCACCTTCAACTCGACAGCACCCCCATCTCCCTCTCTGACTCGGTCAAGAACCTTGGCGTTATCCTCGATTCCTCTCTTTCCATGACCAGCTTCGTCTCCGCCACGGCCCAGGCATGTTATTTCCACCTCCGCCGCATCAGTCAGATCAGAAAATACCTCACTACCGAAGCTGCCACCAAACTCGCTGTCTCTCTCATCTTATCTCGCATCGACTACTGCAACTCTCTCCTTTCTGGCCTTCCTCACTCCACCACCCTCACTCTCCAGCGCGTCCAGAACAATGCTGCCCGCCTCGTCCTCAGAAAGAAAAAATCCGACCACATCACTCCCCTGCTCAAGCTCCTTCACTGGCTCCCCATCCCCCAACGCATCCAATACAAGATTCTGTCTCTCTGCTACAAATCCCTGAACAACTACGCTCCTGCGTATCTCTCCAACTTACTTCACCCCTACACTCCTCCCCGCTCCCTCCGCTCCGCCTCTGACCCTCTCCGCCTCCTCATCCCCCGCACCAAACTCAGCACTTTCGGCCCCCGCTCTTTCTCAGTATACGGTCCAACCACCTGGAACACTCTCCCACTCTCTCTCCGTCAGAAACACTCGCTCTCCTCCTTCCAGTCTGCCCTCAAAACTCATCTCTTTCAACAGTTCTAGCACTATATCACCACACTCCCCAGCCCAAGCTGACCGTCCTAATGTATCTTCACTATTTGTGTTACGTGAGTCATTGTCTAAAGCGTGCGCATGCGTGTGCGAGTTGTGAGTGCGCGCTTAGAGTTATAATTATTATAAGATAAGCGCATTATAAATACCGTAATTATTATTATTATTATTAGATGCACGCACGTAGGGTTCTTGTAAAGATCAGCTGCAACTCGTAACACGTGGCACAAGGTTGTAGACCACTCAGGAGTAACAGTTCCAACAATATTTTATGCAGCGATGCGATCTCCACAAAATGCATTAACAAATGCACCAACACTATACACTGTCTTCTCTACAATGCATCAACACTTTTGACACACTGCGTCTCTCATACAATGTACGCCACTGTTACACTGCATAATGACTCCGTCACTGACAATGTACGAGGAATAACCTCTCCTAAGCCCAAATTACCACATAAACACATATTACTGAGTACTTAAAGTAGCAATATTGATATATTTGAGGTTGTAGGTGCCGTAAAAGTTGTTTATTTAGCGTTAGAAAGCTTCGAAGGGCTTGTTCTTCGAGCCTCTTGATCTATGCCTATCTTCACCCTACGCGCATTCGGCCACACCGTTCGTCCTAATCACATTTCGTCCCATGGTGTTTCATCCCGGATGCTATTTAATGGGCGACATTACGCTATGAGCGGACCATGATAATCAGTTGACATTCAAAGAAAACATAACTGGACCGTTTCTGAGCTCAAATATTTTCTGAGTTCGTATTTTTGAAGCAACCCTTAATTTATGTTTAAATATTTTTGGGCAATGAATTAAATTAATTATACTCTGTGTGGATTAAATTTATTATACTCTTTTTTATTTTAAATTTATTTCCTTTGTAGTTTTTTTAAGTCCCTTCTATTTATAGAAGGGACTTTTTAGGATGGGTCGCGGTGGGGCGAATTTAATAGCATGTTTATTATGTCAAAGGCGGGCACTGATGCCCAAACCTCTGACAACTGAATAACAAGATAAAAATTACGTCATGTCTAGTTTGGCGCGAAAGGCTGTGTGTGTGTGTGTGTGTGTGTGTTTGTGTGTGTGTGTGCGTACACCAAATGACTGAACTGGGTTACTTTCTTTACCATCCTTATGCAATCTGGGTCTGTGTAAAATTTTGGGTGGCCAGATCAGAAACCCATTTTTTCTGAGGGTTGTTTCTGTATTATCTTTCATTCAAAATTCAGAAAAAAATATCAAAATACGATGTGCCCATTTTAACAGATTTACTTCATCGTTGTGTTTCAGGGATGCCCTGGGCCTGTGTGTGGACACGGAAGCGGCCGGAGTGTTTTCAGATCAATTTGATTGGTCCAACACCGATGAACGGAGTTCCTTCCCTTGCTTAAACGTCTTTCGTCTCCAACGGACGCACCGGTCATTCTCTCGCATTTGCAGAGGTATTTTATGCAATATTTCTTAGTTAAGAGCACGCCCAAATGTACTTGTTCAGTGCAGTTATTTAACTGAGAGATGCCTCCAATCCCCGTACCCGTTTGGCCCAGAAAAATAAGGCGTCTGCTTTCAAACGTGTCTTCGGCCGCACCGGCCGGGCCTGACCGTTGAGTCTTGTAGTAAATGATAATAGAACCCCACGATTTTAACAAAAGCTTTCTTCTTCAATGAAAGGAATTCGTTCAATAACCCCATTACAAGGTCAATCTGCCACGCGATTTTGTTTCTTCTTTCTTTTTTTTTTCTGACGTGTTAACTTGCCACATGCATGCACAGTAACTATCAGTTGACTTTTTTTTTTTTTTAAAACAAAAATGGCGCCAGATTTCAATCCTCGTTCGCAAAACTGCCTCGCGATTCGAAGAACGAACGTCCACAAACAGGTCTCGTTTAGGAATGTGCAACTGAAGTATCGCTTTTTACTGTATTGCCAGTTTTTAGTTCTCAGGGTCACCCTGGTCAGCCCCACAGGGTGGGTTTTTCTCTCAATTCTGGGGCATGCATGTGTTTCTGTCGACCCTTTGTCCATTCACCTGTATAAATTTGCCTTTTTAAAACTCTCCCTACTGTCTGCACTGCCTGTAGCTCTTGATATTGGATGTGTGTTGCTAAATGGTCTTAGCTTTATGTCTTGGCCCCATGTGTTAGGTTTATTTAACTCATTCTACCCCAGACACACCACGGCAGGATAAGGATCCACCATGATAGTTCAAGGGTGATGCCAGAATAGCTTGGCGCCTACGGGCGCCAAGCTATTCTGGCATCTCCCTTGAACTATCATGGTCGATCTGTGCCCTGCACTGCAATGCAGTCTTGAGAGGACAGGGGCAAAATTTAAGGATTTTGGTGTTGGGGTAGAATGAGTTAGCGGGCGACATACATGGCAATGTTCTGTTTAGGTGGGTTTTTTTTCACAAGCAGTGCAGGCACGTCCTGAGAAAGCCTAGTGGCTGTCGGGACGTTAAGCAATGTACAATCAATCTGATTCAAAATGTCAGTTGGTTTACATGGTTGTATTGGACATGTTCTCAGCAACACCATTTTGGTCACACCGGCTCAGGACTTTCTGGCACACACCCAGCGCCGGATGGCAGCAGGATGTCCAAACCCATCAGGATCTATGCTGCAGAATCATGGCCCCCCAGCCTCTGCCACAGAGGGTGCGTCTGGTAGGAGGGTGCATGGACGGCAGCGGAATGCCCCCAATTACAAACTGGTAAGTAAAGTGATTCTATGATCATCTTCATTTTATTGGCTGGCGTGCGTGCGAAGCAAAAGTGAGTTTATGTTCTGGGCCACTGGTCGTCCGTCCGTCGTCCATGGTAAACTTTAACTCATTCTACCCCAACACCAAAATCCTTAAATTTTGCCCCTGTCCTCTCAAGACCGCATTGCAGCGCAGGACACAGATCGACCATGATAGTTCAAGGGTGGTGCCAGAATAGCTTGGCGCCCGTAGGCGCCAAGCTGTTCTGGCATCACCTTTGAACTATCATGGTCGATCCTTATCCCAGGGTGGGATTCTTCCGCGTTTCCGCGGATTTCCGTGGAAATTCTTTCACAATTCCGCTGAAGCATATTTATTTTCCGCGTCTAATAACAACAAAAAAGACGAGAAAAAAAAAAATCTTCTTAAATGGCAAAAAAATCTCAAATGGGTTGGATTTGTATGCAGTTTGGTTCACTATCGCCCGACACTTCCGGTAGCTTTAGGTCGCAGTGGAAAATGGCGGTGAAAAAGGATATTGTCCAAGACAGAGTGCCGTTTAGTGTGCATCTGAACATAAACTGGTACGCACATTCCATTTTTATACTGCAGATCAGGAGTGTCATAACAAAGTCCATTTTCGGGTGTGTTTGGTCTCGCTCCCCGTGTCGGTTTTTGGATACTTTGGCGAACGGTGGAAACGCGTGCCTATCCCCCCCCTCCCCCTGTCGTTTGATTTTTCGGCCGCTGAAAATGAAGGACATGAAACCACCCCCCCCCCCACCCCCCACCCCCCCCCCACCCCCCACCCCACCCCACCCCACCCACCCACCCACCCCCCACCAATGTCGTTTGATTTTCCGCGTTTTCTTTCTTACTAGAATCCCACCCCTGTTATCCTGCTGTGGTGTGTCTGGGGGTAGAATGAGTTAACGGTGGCATTTTCTCGGAGACTATTCAAGCCACATTCTTCAAGCTTGGCCCAAGGATACTTTGTGGCAAGACCTTTTTAAACATGCCAATTTGAGTGACCTCTCTCAAAGGGTCACGCAGGGTTGACAAATGTGTGAAAACTGCTTGCATTTTCAGAAAACGTGGATTTTGACTGCTGCAGAAGCCAGCCCTCGTCACCGAGGTCACACATATGTAAATCGGTCATACACGGGATTACTCTTTTTATTCTTGTGCAAGGCCCCTTTAAACCAAAATTGGGCTGTTTCTGTTTCTAAGGCAGCTTTGGTTTTAATCTTTCTTTCTTTCTTTCTCCAGTTGGCAAATGGCGCCTGGGATGGACCCGAGACTGAGAGCAGTGCCAGCGCATCGCAATACGAGGGCAGTGATGACGAGGAGTTTGTTCCTGGCTCGAGCTCACCGGATTCAGAGGGTGTGTCAGCATCAATTGCTGGGATCTCGGACATAGACAGTATTGTATCGACTATGTTAGATTTCATCAAAGTGGCAGGTTTGGGGTGGCCAGGTGTTGGTGACGCTAGTACCAGCAAGGTGCAGTGTGCGTTAGGGGGTGGCAATGAGAATGTGGATAGGCAGGAGGAACATGATGCTGGAAAGAGTGGGGAAAGAGCACTTACAGAAGAAACGGGTGTGCACGTGTCGCAGAGAGGGAAAGGAAAGTACAAATGGGACAAGAAACATGCATGCAAATTGTGTGGCAAGCTTGTCTTGAAAATGAGCACGCACTTACAAGATGTCCATGCAGATGAGGCTGACGTTGCTAAAATTTTGTCGATGAAAAAAGGGACCAAGCAGAGACGTCGAGCATGGATCAGACTACAAGATGAGGGTGATTACATGCATAACGTTGCTGTTCTTGAAAACAAATCCGGATGTTTGATTCCTAAGTATCGCACCAAAACTAGTAAGGCAGACGACCTTCTCGCCTGTAGCCATTGCAAAGGGCTCTATCAAAAAAAGCTGATCTCTGTACACTCAAAACGTTGCTGTCAGAAGCCAGGAGGGTTTCAGATCACTCGGCGAGGGGACGCCGCTCGCCGTGGTCGGCTCATGCTTCCAATACCCTTAGACGTTGAATTTTCCTTCTACCACAAGGTCTTGGCTACCCAGAGAGATGATGAGATAAGCCGTCTCATCAGAACTGACCCCTTGCTTCTTGAGTATGGAAAGAGATTATTTGACCGCAGGGACATTGAAGAACACACGGCTGGACAAATCAGCTCCAGGATGCGGGAGTTAGGGAGACTGTTGAAGATTATCAGAGTGAGGTCAGAAATGAAAATCGCAAGTTTAAATGCTGTGATCAATTCAGCTAGCTTTGATCATGTTGTCCTGGCTGTAAAAGAGCTAGCAGATTTTGATGAGGACACACATCAGTTCAAAAAAGGCAATCTCGCAATGCGCATAGGCCATGCTTTGAAAAAGTGTTCACAGATCAAACAGTCACAGGCATCCAAACAGCTTGGACAGGGTTCAGACGACAGGTGGCGACAGGAGCTCTCTGAGGCGCAGCGGTTTGACTCCGTCTTCGACGGGGACTGGTATGATTGTGTGTCCGCTACAGCAGCCCAGTCGGTCGGGAAAATGACCATGAACAAACCCAAGCTGATCCCATCATGTGAAGATGTGAGGAAGGTCCAACAGCTTCTTGAGACAAGGATGGTTTCGGAAGATTATCCGACAGTGGTTAAAGCAACTCTTTGTGCTGTATCACTTTTCAACCGAAAACGAGGGGGAGAAGTTCAGAGAATGAAGGTGTCAGACTTCCAGAATGCTAAGATTGGATCGATCACCAATCAAGATATCTTGAAAGGTCTCACAGAGGTTGAGAAGAAAATGGTGAATCATTTTCAGCGAGTGGAAATCAGAGGCAAGTTTAATAGGAGTGTTCCCGTTTTGCTGACGAAGAAGATGATGACAACTGTGGACAGAATCCTTCAAATGAGGCAATCGGTGCCAGCTCTCGCTGATTCCCAGTACATCTTTGCCACACCTTCTGGTCAGAGGCCTTACAGAGGCCATGATGTTCTGAAGGCCCATGCCCTAGAAGCAGGGTTGTCATACCCAGCCATGTTCACATTTACTCAGTTGCGGAAACAGGTTGCAACTTTGGCTCAGTCAATGGCCATCTCGGAGTTAGACCAGGATCAGCTGGCAGATTTCCTTGGCCATGATATTCGGATACATCGCCATATCTACCGCCAACCTCAAGACGTCCTTCAAAAGGCAAAAGTGGCAAAGATTCTTCTGTCAGTTAACAATGGGATGACAGATTTTGAGAGTTGCATTAGAGCTGAGCTGGGCGATGATGAAGAGATTGACTTTGACAATGAAGACGCATCAGAAACTGGCAGAGAGGTCTCGGGGGGAACAGCACCTGTGAATGAAGCAAGTAGCAAGTCAGCAACACAGGAATCGATGAGCATGACGGAGAAAAGACGTCCAGAGCCTGATGACAATCTAGATAGTTTTGATGATGACAGTACTGCGTCGGCTCCTGTTCGAAAGAAAGCTAGATTTACAAGAAAACCATGGGGGGAAGCTGAAGAGAAAGCTGTTCAAACTCGTTTCAAGACACACCTCGTCATGAACAAACTTCCTGGAAAGGCCGAGATACAGTATGCAATGGCGCTGGAACCTGCACTTAGACATAGGCGCTGGACAAACATTAAGGATTACGTCCGCAACAGACTGAAAAAGTTACAAAAGAAATGAATTGAGCCGCCACTCGCAGCATTTTCGATTTCATACAGATTTATTACATCAGTGTTATTATTGGGGTGGTTTCAGCATGTATAGCCTGCTTTTTTTTTTTTTTTTTTTTTTTTTTAATCTGATGGACGCCTGGATCATTTGTGACCCTCTCTCTCACAAAATCAGTCTTAAGAACTCGCATTTTGCATGTTTTGACATATATGCATTTATGAAAACTACAGTGTTTGCTGATTACTGTGATATATGACTGTATGCTGTAGTGCAAAAATTGTAAAAGCTGTTCTTAAGTGTTTAAAGTTGTTAAAGCCTCCGGCGGCCATTTTGAGAAAACAGCCTGTGAAGTTTCTGTGTGCAGCATAATTGGGGCCAAGGGCAGACTTTTAAAATCATTTTTTACCTATTTAATGGCATTTTTCATGATAAAGATTTTAACCATACGATACTTTGGTGTATGTAGAATACATTTCTCCCAAAAAGTGAAAATGCCCCAGATTGACCCCCCCACCACATATTATTGCGTGTAGTGCTGATTGGCTCGCTGCGAGTTAAGACTGGTTTCGTGAGAAAGGGTCACATTTTGTATACTGTATAACCTTTGGATTTGCAAAACGAAACAGCCGGCTGGGGACAAAAGACAATATAATAAGATAAGAAAACCATTGACAATGTAAAAATTGATTACAAGAGTGTTATTGGGGGGGGGGGGGATCATTTTGTAATATACTGCATGCCATTTTAAAAACTCTGCAAATGAAAGAATCAGAGCATGGAATTTTCCTCTTTTTGGCGGATTTCCGCTTAAATGAAGCTGCCATTCCGCCGAATTTCCGCCGAAAACAAAATCGTAAAGTCACTATTCCAATACCGTGTTTCGTGATCTTTATGTGGCGGATATCCCCAAATCGCGTATTGAAAATTGAGCGAGGCGTTAGCTTTAGCTCGCACAGGTCACTTCCGGTCTTCAGTGGAGTCGTAGTCTGGTCAAAATACGGCGAAGAGAAAATACTTAAACGCGGAGACAGAATAGACGTCAGACGTTTCTGGAGCCAAGAATATTTGGAGATGGACTTGGCTCGAGAAAAGCGTAAACGACGAGCTCCGCGCTCAGTGTATTCGCAAGTTAGCCGGGCCTGTGGGCAGGCGTATTGCCGCGAACTGCGCAGAGTTGATATTAACTACGCGGCCGCGTAGCACTTGATGCTCACGTGTCTACAGCGAAACACAAGAAAGCTAAAAGCAGTGCCATTGGAAATATTACTCATGATGGAGAATAAATTTATTACAATGTATTTTTTTCCCAGTAAAGTTTGATGAAATTATGTTGAAAAATCTATATAACCTTTCTCCAGCTCAGTGACCATGGTACATAGTATTAAATAAGAGATAAAAGGAATCCATACTTACAGCTGATTAAGCAGAGATTATTAAAGAAACTATATATATTATATAATTAAACTCAAATTTTAAAAAAAAATGGAAAGACATTCAGATGTATTTTGAATAAGCATTTGGATATAAATATTCTGTTGAATACTTTGTTTTAGTATAACTTTTAAACCTTTGACACAAAAAATGAAAAGTGCACCCCAAAAATAAGAAAAAAAAAGCAAGATTTTTAGGTGGTTAAACTGCTCAGTTTCTCTCTAAAATGCACCAGATTGCACAAATTTTAATGTAAATTTTCAAATTTTTTTTCCGGGGGGGGGGGGGGGGGGGGGGGGCATGCCCCCGGACCCCCCTAGTGAAAAGGGGTTTTCCTCTTTTTTTTAGTACGAGTAATTCCATGCTCTGAAGAATGGTTGGTTGTACTGCCATACCATTTTGCAAATGAAAGAATGGCTGGTTGTTTGTTGGAGACGAAAGACGTTAAATAAAGGCTGAAGTTTCAAGTGATTTCTTATGTTGTCAGTTAGTTAATTAATGTCGGTGTTCTGTTCTGTCATTTTAACTCGTTCTACCCCAAGATCGGAATCCCCAAATGTTGACGTCGTCTTCAGAAGACTGCGTTGCAGTGCAGGACACAGATCCACCATGATAGTTCAAGGGTGATGCCAGAATAGCTTGGCGCCCATAGGCGCCAAGCTATTCTGGCATCACCCTTGAACTATCATGGTGGATCTTTATTTTGCTGTGGTGTGTCTGGGGTAGAATAAGTTGAGCCCAATGTTGAAGTCTTCTTGAGAAGACTGCGTTGCAGTGCAGGACACGGATCCACCATGATGGTTCAAGGGTGATGCCAGAATAGCTTGGCGCCCATAGGCACCAAGCTATTCTGGCATCACCCTTGAACTATCATGGTGGATCTTTATTTTGCTGTGGTGTGTCTGGGGTAGAATAAGTTAAGCCCAAATGTTGAAGTCGTCTTCAGAAGACTGCGTTGCAGTGCAGGACACAGATCCACCACGATAGTTCAAGGGTGATGCTAGAATAGCTTGGTGCCCATAGGCGCCAAGCTATTCTGGCATCACCCTTGAACTATCGTGGTGGATCTTAAATTTTGCTGGGGTAGAATAAGTTAAGTGTTCGTTTCTTCGTCTGGGTCTTTTTCTATCTTTGATATTTTTCCACACTTTTTGACCCGCATCATAGTCATACTGAGGCTAAATAGCTTCAAATCTGTTCACTGCCATAATTCTATGCAAGCTACATTACAGTACTTACAGATGAGGACATAGACCAATGGCTTTAGTTCAAGGGTGGTGCCACAATAGCTTGGCGCCTAGAGGCACCAAGCTATTCTGGCACTAACCCTTGGACTATTTCAGTTACACTAGTTGCACACACTGGTGTATTCCGAATGATAAGGGTTAATATTCAAAATGCTCTGTTGCTGTTTGTCTGAAACTCCAGAGTACCCCAAAACGCACAAAAAAGGTCCTTTAATTTCCAGAATACATTATGTTGATTCTCACATCAATGCCATGATAAACTGTTTTGCTTCAAAAGGACAAAACGCAGCAATGTTTAAACGATTTCCTCTGTAAAAATCATAATCGAAAGGTTTCGGGCCAGTGTTTATTGAATTTTGCACCATACTATGTAAAGAATGTTAAAGCACACATACACATTTAAGTTGGGAAAAAAAAATTAATGTGAAAAAGAAGTATTCCATGAACTTGACCTTATTACAGACGCCTACTGTTGTGAAGACACCCATTTTGACTGTAATGCCAGTTTCATTTGTGTGAGAGAGACACCCACCCACTTTATTGGCAGAAACCCATTTTTTCGGCATCTAGTGGCTCTGTTTCTAGAAAATGTCTATTTTATTTTAAGTTATAGAGCTTAGTTATAATGTGAGTTCTAAACATTCGCATCAATTCCAGAGCCTTAGAATAAATAGAAATATGGGAACCCATTTTCACATGAAATGCTAGGTAACCCACTCTGATGGTTGCGTCTCCCTGTGTGTGTGTGTGTGTGTGTGTGTGTGTGTGTGTGTGTGTGTGTGTGTGTGTGTGTGTGTGTGTGTGTAGACATGAGAATCTCAGATATTGCGTACATACAAGCTCAGTTGACACCTGGCGAAATACTTTATTTAAGGAGTGGTTAAGAGAGCCTCCCAGCATTTTGTACCTGGATGTCTCATTGAAGACATAAAACCAGAAATGGGTAAAAAATAGCCATATTTTCACATACAGTAAACTGATTTTTTTCTCAAATAATATTCTCAACTTCATACTCAAACTTGGTATTGAGATACCTGATGGTAAGGCCTTTCTATACATGTGAATTTGAATGACTCCTTAGTTCACGAGGTTGGCAAGTGTGTGAAAATTCCAGTTTTTGATTGTAGTTTTCATCAACATTTTTGCAAACTTTTCAGTCGAGTTTGGCATAAAGGTAGCTGATGATAAAACCTTTCTTGACATACTAATTAAGTTGACCCCTAACAGAGGTCAAGGGTCATGGACGGTTGACAGATTTGTGAAAAATTCATACATTTTGATGGTATAAAAGCCAAACCTTACGTGAGACACTTGCACACTTGCTCAAATCATTGACCTCTGAGCCAGTCACAGACCACTTGTGCCATGTGAACCTTCATTTTGTGCGCGAATTTTGAACTGCATTCCGCTTGCAAGACTGAATATGTGAAGGACTCCTGTGCTGAGTTGTGCCTCTGCACTGCTTTAGTACTTGGTACAATAAACAAATGTCATAGCGACCTCTTTGTTGACTCCTCCGTCACATGCCTCTGTGGCCTGTCAATCAAAATCAATTTCTTGTATCACCGCTCGGTTACAAGTGGCGTCTCCGACAGGATTATAGAGGTGGAGGAGTTGCTAGTACCAAGTACCAACTGGAAGCAGTGTAGAGGGCGTGCTGTCATCTCGGCTCGACCACGACCAACATGGGGAGGAAACACAGGTGGCCGCTGACGCCATTCCTCGTTGAGCTGGAGGACCTCGACGGCAACATCATGTTGGATGAGCAGGGAAAGCAGCGTCTGATGCCTCCACTCCCAATCTACAAGGGTCCGGGCTTCAGAGGTCCATCTTTCGCATCATTCAAACGGCGTGCTGAGCAGGTCATGACTGACCTCAGTGAGGATCTTGTCTGCCAGATCCACCCAGCTGTGTTTGCAAGATGGGTCAGATATGCGTTAGATGATGGGGCGGACGTGGCTACTCCTATCACTCGACAATGGAAGACAGATCTTCTGCAGCTGCCCTCTTTGCATTTCTGCAACGCAAGTTCAGTGATGATGAAGCACCACAGACTCAGCCTCCTGGTGCTACAGCGGAGACATCGCCAGTGACGCTGGACCTCAGCGATACGTCAATGGCACCAGTCATAACACCTGCTCTCCAGCCACCCTCTCCATCGCCTTCCAAACCATCATGCACGGAAGCACACGTGACACAGTTGGCAGTGGAGGTGACTACTGTCGATGCTGTCCATGAGCTAACTGTCTCCATGTCACCACCTCTGGGCACATCGACACAAGAGGTGGCTGAACCTGCAGAAGAGGTGCCACTCAGTGAACTACTTGCTCCACCATCACACGGTGCACCCCCTGTAAAGCCGGCTGAGAGGCCACCTACACCATCTTCCATGCCATCCTGGACATCTTGTGGCCCACGGCAGTCAGCTAGGCAGTCACATCCCCAACTTGTCTGTTGGGGATGTAATGTGCCAGGACACCGCCGCATTGATTGCCCCAGTGACCGACAGCGACAAACATTCCAGCAGCACAGGGAGTCCACAATGCCCTCTGTCCATGTGGAACTGCCACCATTCATACCAATGCCTATTTTAATGTTGTGCCAGATGGCACTGTTTCAAGCTATTTGCCAAGCATGTATTTTGCCGCCATGAACATTATGATGGCTATGCATGCTAGTTTTATGCCTTTGTTTCGCATATGAATCAACTGTGACTCTGCTTTAGTTTAATCTCCATATCCAAAATGAGTTTGCATAGTTTGTTCACTACCAAAACGGAGCTAAATAAGTATCTTTTGGATAGGGATTGCTGAGCATGTGAACACTGTGAGGACATGCAAGACGGAAGTAACCGCATTTTTTTTGTTTTTTTTGTTTCCTTTTTGTGCACCTTAATTCATCTGCATGTTGTTTTTTATGCACAGTATGTGAAAAGTGTAGTTTTGTTCATGTGTGTATGTATCTGATTTGTTTATTTGCTGTGGAGTTTATGCAATTAATTATGTGTGCTTACATGTTGCAAGTGGCTTTCTGAGTCGAAGTGATGATTTAAATCCTGATTGGCAAGCTTGTTTTTGTCTGTATTTACTGTTATCACTTTGTATTTTTGACCACTTTAATGGTTGCCCAAAGCAAGTTAGGGTGCCCTGAGACATATAGACTTGAAAAGTAAGTGCTACTGCCACTCACTGATTTCCAATTTGTGCTGAAATTTTCATTAAAGCATCCGGACTACCTAGGACTTTCCATGCTATGTAGTGTGTGTAGTACAGTTACAAATGATCATTTGTGTAGTGCATTATAGTAGATAGTAGAGAAGCTTAGGGGCTGATATTTAGTTCAAGAATGTAATTTTGGTTTGGTTAGTAACCTGATCTTCATATGATGGACTGTGGAAGCAAGAGTTAAGCTATGAACTGTGGAAGCCGACTAATCATGAAATGGACTTGTGGACACGGACTGATTATGTTCAAATTTATATCAAGCTGAATTATTATGGATTACAGTATGGACTCTGTATGCCTGTGGTCATTTTGTTCTGTCTCTTCCATTGGGTTTTGTCTGGTCAGGTTTAATATGTCTTAACTGCAATAATCCTGTCAGATTCTTGCAATGCAAGACAATGGAAGAGATCTATTATTTTTGGAAGTAGCCATTTGTCTATCATAATATGTTGACATAAGAGGGTAAAGGATTTTGTGTTGTTCATTAACCTCAGGTTCGTACAGCCTGATGCTTCTGTTGTTTGTTTTTTTTTTGTTCGCCAGCGCGGATGCTGGCACTTTTCGGTGGGCTGAAATGTGACCGGGTACAGCTGGCTCTCATAACCCATCTGATGTAATTTTGTTTGTTGCATCACGACTTGGTTTGCAAAAAGTGGTGTGTATTATCATTCAGTGGTTTTCCTTTAATGTAAGGTCTCACAAGGTATTGCTTTCATTGATGCCTGTGTTAGTCCAACCCCTCCGGCTTACTTCTAGACCACTAGGTATTCAGCATCTGTTCAGGGGACGCAACCGTGTCAGCCACCTCGTGGCTGTGTTCTATAGCGTGGGTGCCCACAATGGCGATGATAGCTTGTGTTTGTGATGAGGCATCCTAAGTTGAATATATCTTCAATGCCTGTACCGATTGTTTTAAACCAAGATCCATAAGATTCAGCATGATAGTCTCTTTCATTTTGTAATCTATTTCTAGTCCGATCGATTTTGGGTTAAACATTATTTTGGGAGTTTGCAATTTTTACACCGACCAGGTCGATGGAGAAAAGTCGTTTAAAAATTCATAGTTAATTTTAGCCGTCTTTAATCAAATCAATGTCTGATACTAGTGAAACTACAATTGCGGATTTTTCATTAGTAACAAACCGCAAGTTTCTCGGTTCAGTAGTATCAGAGCTATGGTCAGAGAACCTAGTCCACATTAGCACAAATTTCAGCTTCCCGGTTCCAAAAGCCCGAGTTCTGAAAGCGAACAAGTGGTGCTTTCTTTGCGGCCCGCGTGCGCCCTACATAAAGCCCCGCACGCAGCGTAGCATTCATTCACCTCTGAGCCAGGCACAGACCACTTGTGCCATGTGAACCTTCAGTTTGTGCGCGAATTTTGAACTGCATCCCGCTTGCAAGACTGAATAATGTGAAGGACTCCTCTGTGCTGAGTTTTGCCTCTGCACTGCTTTAGTACTTGGTACAATAAACAAATGTCATAGCGACCTCTTTGTTGACTCATCCATCACATGCCTCTGTGGCCTGCCAATCAAAATCAATTTCTTGTACCACCGCTCGGTTACATATATAAAGTGACCCAGATTAGAGTCCGTAATTTTTATCATATTTCCTTGAAATTTAGGACATAACTAGTTTGAAGAAAGACACTAGATGAGTTCGTTAGCCAGCTTTGTACCTGTTCAACTTACTTAAAATAATAATTAATTCACTTTTGCAAGTTTTGATCTACCATATACTCCCATCAAACAGTCAGCCCTGGAAGAGGCTGTGTGGAACAAAACTGTCAGCCTTGGACTGAAAAGGCTGCCTGCCTTTTGGACGAGTGACGTAAAACATCAAATTTGTCCCTGTGTACACGGGCGTCGTGATTATTGCGTTGCGTTGACGTCAAGCTTATACTGATGTCATTTTATTGCTCCTGCTAATCTTCTTCATAACTGCTGTCGCTACTCCAGCCCACAGAGCATACTAATGGCAGTAAGTCTTGCTATAATTTGAAAGCAGGTTGACTTTTCCTAGCTACATAATAATTATACTAAGTATACGGGTCACTTCCATGCTCTTCTGAAAGCGCGTCGAAGTGTGCCAGTGTGTGTGTGTGTTAGTGCGTGCGTGCGCGCACGCTCCAAACATCTTCAAGAGGCATAGATCCTCATGCACCCCAAGGGCGCTGAAGGATCTATCCCTCCTGGAGATAAGCGCACATTTGTGTGTGTGTGTGTGTGTGTGTGTGTGTGTGTGTGTGTGTGTGTGTGTGTGAGAGAGAGAGAGAGAGAGAGAGAGAGAGAGAGAGAGAGAGAGGGAGGGAGAGAGAGAGAGAGAGAGAGAGAGAGAGAGAGAGAGAGAGAGAGAGACTGACTGACTGACTGAAACTTTATTTATCAAGGATTGAGATATTGGGCGCACAGGCCTTTCTTCCAATCTGTCCTTGCTACATCTACTGACATATAATAACAGGCAAAGCTACATTACACTCACAAACAACATCGAAAGTAATGCGAATTACAACAACACTACAAACAGCAACAATGATTTAACAAAACACACAGGTACCCATACGAAGATTTTAGCACATGTCATAATATCCGTTTGCGGGAGCCCTCCCCAGAAACTCCCACCCGGGGGGGCACGCCACAAGTATACTTTCACTCGAATGACATGCTAAGCACATCGTTTGAATAAACTGTGCACCGGCACTGCATCCCCTGACCAGGTCTATACGGGAAGCACCCCCACAAACGTCACGTGAGCGCAAATTGTATGATAAAAAAAAAAATAATAATAATAGTTGCATAAAAAGAAATTAAAATATATTATGTTTTGACAACATGAGAAAATTAAATTTACGTTGCCTTGGATAAGTGCTTGTACAGTTTTGCTTTAAATGCAGCTAGGGAATTAACTTGTTGTAGATGCAGAGGAAGTGAATTCCACTGGAAACCACCTGAGTATGACAAACTGGATTTATACAAATCAATGCGGGGCCGTTTTATGCTCAGGTTGCTCCGAGAGGTGCTGTATCTCTTCTTAGTAAGAGTAAAGAGTTTCGATAAGTAGCCGGGGGCCTTACCGTTAAGAGCTTTGTGCACTAGTACGCACTTGTTAAGTACTAAGTATTTGTCAAGAGGAAGGAGTCCAGCTGCCTCGAGCCTCATCTCAGTGGGTAGAGATGAGCTAGGAATAATAAGTTTGGCTGCTCTCCTGTATAGCGAATTTATTTTCTTGAACTGGACCTCGCTGCAGCCATCCCAAACTGTTGAGGCATAATCAAAGTGGGGCTTGATGTATCCATTAAAAAATAGTTTACGCGTGTTCAGATTAATGACCGCTTTCAGTTTAGACAATAAAAAATAATTTCTTTGAAATTGTCTTTCCGATGTGTATGAGGTGAGGCTGCCAACTAAGTTGGTTATCTACAATTACCCCTAGTAAACGGTGCTGCTGTACTTGCTCTATGGAGACAGCTTCAAATGAGAGGTTTAGAGGCGCGGGTTGCAGCTGATGTTTCTGACGTGTTGTGACTAACATGCTTTTTGTTTTAGCTGGATTGACTATCATTCTATTTCTACTGCACCATTCACAGACTTCTTGTAGGCTCTGCTGGAGGCTGATGGTTATATCAGCTACAGTTTTACCGGATGCATGTAGCGTCCAATCGTCAGCAAACATGTCACACTCAGCACTAGCACATGTGATGTGTAGTAGTAAATCATTAATAAAGACTGCTACAGAATAACAATGGACCCAGAACCGAACCCTGAGGAACACCAAGCTCTACGTTACCCTCTGTGGAATAGTTACCATTTACATAGACGGCTTGTGTTCTCGCAGAAAGATAAGAGATAAAGAATGAAAGGGCTGACGGGCTGTTGTTTTGAAATAAACATTAAGTTTCCTCAGCAAGATTTCATGATTTATCAGATTGAACGCTTTTTTTCAGCTCCAAGAATACCGTGCCAGTCATTTTGTTATTGTTGATGTTATCTAGCCATGAATCAACCATACGTACTAATGCTGAGTGGCATGAGTGTTTGGGTCTAAACCCGGATTGGAACTTATTTAACAAGGACCGTTCTTTGAGGTACTGGAGGAGATGCTTTTGAATATGCTTCTCGAGTGGCTTTGATAAAACAGGCAGAAGAGAAATGGGACGAAGGTTATTTACATCAGTAGCATCCTTGGTCTTGGGTATAGGAACAACTTTTGCTTTTTTAAACGCCACAGGAAAAGTAGTATACTGTATGCATAAGTTAAAAATGTAAGTGAGGGGTTCAACAATATAAGGCAGTGATATGTGGAGTATATAACCATTTATACCGTCCACACCAGCTGTCTTGTTCTTAAGGCATGTTATATAACGCCCGACTTCGTGAACAGCGATAAAGGGGATACCAAACGTATCATCGGACGATAATCGTTCCTGGCAAAACATGGACAGTTGATCCGATATTACATACGCTGACGGATCAGGGCTGTTGGAAGTAAGTAGCTGTTTTGGAGCTGAGAGAAAGCAATTGTTTGTGCTTTCCGCAGAGAATTCGTGTGGAATGATATGAGTCTGCCTGCGCGTGTTGCTTGTTAGAGTATTCAAAGCAGTCCAAACAGAAGCAGGAGATTTTTCGTTCTCAATTGTCTTTTCAACAAATGATTTTTGAGCTTCTCGAACTAAGTACTTAACTTTGTTACGCAAACGTTTAAACTCAGGGAAGTTCTTTTCTCGTTCAGCGGTGTTTCGTGCCTCCATAGTTTGTTTGATTTCCTCTGTTATCCAGGAGGGAGGCTCGCGGCGTCGGACTCGCTTCCTTCTTAGCGGCGTGTGTTTATTCAGCACCCCGAGGAACAGATCAAGCCATATAGTGAGCGCATTATCAGGGTCAGTGCAGTTATACACTTGATCAAATCCTGCATAGCTTAGATTATGTAAGAAAGCATTCGTATTAAGCTTTTTAAACGATCTCTACGTTATGTACGCGTGCTGGTCCCGACTTTGTTTTGCGGGCAGATTGCACGACCATGTACAGGCGATGGGAAAGTGGTCACTGACGGCTAATGAAGAAACATTAGTTTCCGCTATTGCTGTTGGGTTATTAGTGTAAATGTGGTCGATGATGGTGGCAGCAGAGCGTGATACTCGCGTTGGATATTTAATCATCTGCTTTAGACCGAAAAGAGTGATCGGGTTGCACCAGGGCCTTCAACCAGTTTTTTGGCATCCAGAAAGGACAGCCCCTTCTCCACACGCACCTGCTGAATCTTGCAATCGGATATCCAACGAGGGCATTTATTATCCGAAGCCATATGCGCCCCCTGGTAATTTACACACAGAGGGGTGACTGTGCAGGACTCAGCAGAGTGTCCGGGCTTAGTGCAACGGGCGCATGAAGCCTCTGCCTGGTGGCATGTCTTCTGCCCATGGCCATACTTTTGGCACTTAAAGCACCGGAGGGGGAGAGGAACTTTCCTTATCACTCTCAATGAGTAATAACCTCCCCAGATGGTATTAGGAGGGGTGGGGGTGCCAAACGTCAGGATGACGGTAGGGAGACGGGTCTCCCCACCACCTCGTTTGGAAGTGAAGCGCCTGACATAAGTCACCCCCTGAGACTTAAGGTTCCGTACAAGTTCATCTTCTGACAGTTTTGCCAAAGCTTGATCTTTGATTATGCCTCTTGACGAATTCATAGTTTTGTGGGGTGTAACCTCCACTGGAGTGTCTCCGCCTCCAATGGAAGAGAGCCTCAGCAGCTCGCTGGAGTGTGCCCGGTTACGGCACTCCACCAGCAAGTCACCAGACCTCAGGCTCTGGGCGTCAGGCCTGCCAACACGGCTACTGAGAGATTTCCCCACCAGAAATGGATGTAGCTTGGAAACAGGTTTGTCTTTCATCTTGCTATGAACAATGAGTAAGCGAGGCCATACGGCGGACGCCTGAGGCGTCGCTTCCTCACTGTCCGAGTCACTGTCATGTTCAGTGTCGGTGGCTATGTGCCGCTTGTGTGCAAGTTTAGTTTTTTTTTCCCGATATTATAATAGTAGAGATATTCATTCCCCCGGGGGGGGGGGGGGGGGGGGGGGTTCCCCGCCCGCCCGTCCGCCCGCCCGCCCGCCGCCGAGTCATACAAAGGAAAGTGCAACTGTCGGCGGGTCTCCAGCGGACGCACAATGGAGACTGCCCGAAAGATATACTCAAGGGGGTAAGCCCGATTGAACCGTCTGAGCCACCACCTTCTATCACACGGTTGAATGCAGGGGAATACAGGCGTAGAGCACCTAATTAGCAGCAGAGACTATAGCATGGTGATCCGTATCTCAGCCTGCATGTCAACAATGGGATTGGGCTCAACGTGACAAGAGCCGATTGACTAGGCCGGTACGACTAGCCTCCCGTTTAGACAGAAGTCAAGGCCAAAGTGGAGTGTTTCAGCCACCAGGATTCTCTTCTCCCCCAACACGGGTCTTCAAGCACGGCAAACACTTGGGACCAGAGGACCAAAAGTTCACGAGTTTGATTTAGTTTGAGCTTGTGCACCTAGTATACACCACACGTACATTCTGATAGACTCATTGATGTGCTCGACTCCCGCTTGAGTAAACCCGTCACTCCTGTCTAAGATAAATGTGGTCCAGGCATTAGACTGTTTCTGTTCTATTGAGCCTAACCAGACTTCAGATTTTGATGAGAATGAAGAGAAGGGAGGCCAGTAATCTTGAGGGTATTGTCTGTGACTCATAGCATAATACAATGTACCCATACCGTTGTGATCAGCAACTTTTTGAGTAAAGTCATACCTGGTGCTGATGTTAATTTATTACAGATGCGTTCAAATGCTTTCATATCCATGGGGTTTTTAACTGGTTAAAACTGGATTCAGTGGGTAGTGGGACATGCAGTTCTGACAGTATTCTTCTAAGCTGGTTATATGTGTGAAAACAATACACACACCTAATCAGTTTGTATGAGTGATTCAAATGATCTGTAAAAGAAACACCACAGCCTGTAGTTGAACACAGTATAGCAAAGTAAAGCTGGTTTTGGAACATCTGTAGTGGGCTTGATGACCACTTTCTTGCAGTTGCATCATCTGCAATTGGAGGGTTTAGGTATTTATCATAAGGATTGGGTACTTTCACTTTGAATAAATCTCCTTCAGACACAGCTATATCAAGCTGATTTAGTTGAATTATTTTCTGATCATAAGTAGGCACGACATTGTACTTGGCATCTATGTTAAATTGAAACGCATTTGTAGTAACAATTGTTGGTGATTTAAATTCCATTGCTTTTTTATGTGATAATAAAAATGTTTATTACCTTATCAAATCTTGACACAAGCAAACCTGTGATTCTAACTAATGGGATTGATAATCGAGATGGTAGCAAGGCTGTAGCTATCCATGAAATTTTTACACTGTAAAGTGGTTTAATGTAACAGATGATACAAGTTATTAAGTACGTGGAACTCTTGATGGTTTATAGATGGGTGATACTTTACGATCTGGGTACTATGACTTTTGTACTTTAGCTGAATGGCTTCAAATGAATTTAAAATTAAAGCAACTTTAAATCCAGCTAATTTAATTGTTACAATTGAATTTCCGAAAGGTAGTCAGTTTTCTTTATCAATTAGTCTTGTAGTATTACTTGGGTTTTTTTAGGTAAAAAAATAATACATCCAGATGAAGATTGGAAACCATCAGACAAACAACTAATATCACCACAAAAAACCAAAATAAAACCCTGGTGTTCATTTGTCAGTACACACAGTGCTAAATGTTTATTTAAAAGAACTGAACACGTCTGAAAATGTTCACAATGGAAAGTCTTCAACTTTGTTAAAATATGTGTTGACTGGAACTGCTCCCTATTGTGAAAGTGTAGTTGCTAGATTTCCTAATTCAGAGTTTAAACAATTAGGCTCCAGTTTCTTTAAATCACTGTGTTTATATGTAACTAATCAGGATGACAACCCAGTTTTGATGCATGATTTTTGTGTTGTGTTGGAAGTTAAATATTTTTTTTTTTTTTTTTGCTAAATAAAAAATGAGTGGTCTTGGTCCAAAGCTGAGAATTATACCAGTTGCCTGTCCACTAATAGAGTTGAAAGATTTGGCTGACGTGATAAAAAAAAGGTGAGATAGGAGAGGTATGGTCATGAACTTGATTCCTATGGATTGTACAAGTGAAAATTAATCGATGACATGAAAGATGGCACCAACAGACCGTATCCTAAACTTAATCAGCTTCGTGATGTCACCGTGCCTACTCCTGTTAGTAATGTGCTCTACAGCTTAAAACATATGGGTAATAAGTGGGTAGTTGTTCCTGCCCCTGTTCCGCTTGCGCCTATACCGAAAATTGACTGGGACATAAAGTTTGAATTTATTAGTCCTTATGTTTATACTGAGGAAGGAGCCTTAGTGTTTAAGAAAGTTATTAATTTTGTGCCGTTGCTTGTGAGTCTTGTTCCAAGCTTTGCTAAAGACAACAATAGCAGAGATAAACTAAAAGTGCAAGAGTATGAGAAACGGAGGTATCTTCTTACAAATAGAAAGTGTAGATCAGATACTTCTGTTGTGTTTGTACCAGCAAATTTTACCATTGCTAGAGAAGCAACAATAGTATTTGAAATTTTTATGAGATCTTTGGCTGATGCTAAAGAAGCAGATGTTGCAAAGGGAATCAAACTTACGTGGGATGACTCAGTAATTGAGTCAACAAAGGTCTTCATTGTTATAAGAAAAGGTGCAGATATAGACGTATTGAGTAGTAATCCTGCTGTTAAAATAGTGATCAATAAAACAACTCTAGTTTATCTAATTTACATAAACCTGGAACACATAGATCTTGTTTCGTTTTATTACGCCAGCAAATTATATAGTCTTGAAGAGTTGCAAAATGTATTCACTTATTAAATAATAAAAAAAATATTTGTCATAAAAAATGATGAACTTGTATCCACAAATACAACCTGAGCCACCTGAGCCGATAGTGCATGATGAAATATTACAGGCAGACTCATTCCGTTTAATGAAAATTACAGACGCGTTGAAGTATTTGGAAGGACAACAGGCAAAATATTCCAGGTGCAAATGACGATATAAAACAGATTTCAGTTCTGTACACAACACATCAATGGCTGTGGGTGTGGTTTTAGCTGGATTATTTGTAGGAGGTATAGCCCTGTTTGCGACAGGAACTGGAAGTTTAATTGGAATTGCTATAGAAGGTGTTAGGGTTGCCACAGGCTTGGCATGCTTTGGTATGGAAGCCCTTAACAAAACATTTCATACAAAGTTGCAGAAGCATAAAGCATTGAGTACCCTCGCAGGAGCTAAGTTGAGCAGTATGAAACTTATTATCAGTAAAGTATTAGATGGTAATAAAATTGATGATCATAAATTTAAGAGAGTGCAGGATAATTTGGTCAATTACAAACAACAGATGTCTGAAATTCAGAATAAGATGTGGAGTCAACCCTTGAATGTTGAAGAACTTAAGGCATCCTTTTTAGAAGAAGGGAAGAAAATAGGCGTAAAAGAAACAATGAAAAAAGTTCAAGGACTTTTAAGCAAGTAAAGATCAGTTTTGGTAATCATTCATTATTTCTGTCATACACTTCACAAAGAGATGTCATGCCTTTCATGCCTGCCCATTTGACGCCATCCACCCTACCACCAGAGTATTAATGAGAAAAAGTTTTTTGTTGTCCTTGTAACTTGGGAAATCTGTCTGAGTGTCTTAATGACTTGGGTCAAGAACTTACAAGAACTTTTTTTTTAGGTTCTTATGAGTTTTTATTTGAAGTCACTTATAAGAACTTATGCCAACTAATTTATAAGAACTTAAAAAGTTACCTGTAAAGTTAGTTGGCAGTTGTAGGTGACTTTGGAAATTTGTTATCAAGTATATGTAGGTAACTTTAAAAATTTGTTATCAAGTGCATGTAGGTACTTGTTACAATTTTTTTTGTGGTGAGTTGTGCATGGTCATTAAAAAAATAGCCTTGTTGGGTATTGGCTTAGTGGTATGAATGTCCAGGATTACCCTTTTTCTTCTTCTTCTTCTCTCTCTCTCTCTCTCTCTCTCTCTCTCTCTCTCTCTCTCTCTCTCTCTCTCTCTCTCTCTCTCTCTCTCTCACACACACACACACACACACACACACACACACACACACACACACACACACACACACGCACGCACACACACACACGGATGCACACACATACATGCATGCACATACAGACGGACATACACACACAGACACATGCACACACAAACTCTTTATACAACATGTATGAATATTTATTGTAGACTCCAGTCAGAACACCGGCAGCATAGACTGGTAAGGCTATGTCTGTCTGTTTACCTTAGGGAATCGTCCAACGCGTAGGACCAGTTGCTAAGCCTAGGTCTTTCCGTTTACATTAGATACCAAATTCTCACTGTGAATGCCAAGGTGTTACAGTGTGTAAAGAGTCATTTAACTCTATGTTCTGTCTCTCATTTCTTAGGTGTCCACAACGCGGAATTTCCCACACTTCAGTTGTTTGTCACATGGGTAGATTACAAACTAGCAGTGACGTAGTGCTGACATAGTCTGCAGCACCGGCAGCATAGGTTACTAAGGCTGTTTCTATATGTTTACCTTAGTGAATCGTCCGACGCGTTGGACCAGGTGCTAAGCCCAAGACTTTTTGTTTACCTTAGATACCACGTTCGCACTGTGAATGTCAAGGCCGGGTGTTAACAGAAGAATGAGAATTTTGATTAAGAGTCATTTAACTCTGTGTTATGTCTCTCATTTCTTAGTTGTCCATGACACGGAAGTGATAGTATATGTATCTGTTTAGATAAGGTTCAATATTCAGTTAACACTGCGTGGTCAAACGCCGTTGATTACAGTCTCAGTACAACCTTAGCAACTGGTACGAAACGTTACCGCGGTTGCTAAGGCCCTAGTAAACATAGTCATTTAATCCTGTGGTCTATCTTGTCCACGACATGGAAGTGATAGCAAATAGCTTTGTTTAAGAAGGCTCAATGTTCTGTTTACACCCTGAGCTAACTTTGTAATAGCACACAGTCAGTGAGTGACTCGGCAGAATTGAAGGCTTGTCTTAACTCGGGTACTATGCAGTTGTTTTAAAAGGTCTAACGCAACACTGCCTAGCTAAATTAAACAACTGAGAAAATAACTGTCCATATTGGATAGAGGCCGACAGGTTGTTTCATTTAGTATCCTGTAGTATCATGTAGGCGACCACAAATATATTTTAAACATAGCAAATGTTAGTCAGTGTAGACAAATCACATTCGGATAGCTAACAATCTATCAGTAAGATTTTCTTTAGTCTCGGCTCACTAACCTTAATGTTGCTTTAAAACAACGCTAATGAGTACAACAGTCAAACTACCAATAGTAATATTCAGTTAGTTAGTTAGTTATTTGGGTTTAACGCCGAGCAGGCGACTAAGGCCATCTCACGGCGGGATGGGTAAAAATCTGGTCAGCCAGACTAAAAGCAAGGTCTTAAGACAAGATGTAAATATAGCTTAAAAATGGCAGGCTAAAATGTCGCACAAGTCTTTAAAAGAAGCGTATACAGACTCTCTGAAAAAGGGCAAATAAAAAATATTTACATAGGCTATGAATGCTCAGATCTTATTAAAAATATTGCATTCTCTCAAGAACCAAACCTTCAAGGAGTCCACTGTGAAGTGTTTATATCTCGTGTCAATTAGAACAGCACAATACAGCAAAAAGTGTCGAACAGAAAACTGCTCATCACAGGCAAAACACCATGGACGCTCATCCTGTTTAAGTAAGTAAGAGTGCGTAACATACGTGTGCCCGATGTGGAGCCGAGCAAGGATAGTAATATTCAGCACGATTTAGTGATAACACTGAATATAAAGTCCATCATTTGCGGTACCTCCAAGAAACTGTAAAACGTAAAACACCGTTCTTTCTCACTCACATTAGTGTTTTAAGATAAAACACAATAAGCCAGTTGTACTCACTCGGCTAGCTAACAATCAATCAGTAAGATTTTCTTTAGTCTCTGCTCACTAACCTTTTTGTTGTTTCAACATAACGCACCATAGTAATATTTTGCAAGATTTAGTGTTAACACTGAATATGAAGTCCAGCATTTGTGATATCCCCAATGATGAACACAGAATGAACACGTCCTTACACAGCAACTTCAACGCTATACTGTCATAAGACCAGAGTCAGTCATGAGCTTGGCACGTGATGTTGCTATTAGCAACATTGACGTCACTTCTGTTGGGCGGGGTGTTGTGATGTGGAAATTATGTCTATCAGGAATTCCCACAATGATGCAAGCGGGTAGGAGTCTAGTCATTTCCCGAAAACAGCTGATCGTAAATTTGATTGCATTGGCAAAGGTAAAAGCTGTGACTATTGATAGATTAATTAACCTTTGTTTAAAGAAGACAATTTGGTATTAATAATTTAGGTGGGGGTGGGGGACCTGCCTTAATAATCGCGGGTTGACAGCTGATCAAAAAACGTAGCTTCAATTATTTTCGGAAAGGAACTAATATGGCTAGAAAAACAATGAGGTGATTGCAATTATTTGAGTCAATAGTCTAATTACTGAGTTAATTAAATAAATCTATTGATTACGAAATGGGTGGGGTTGAGCTCTCAGATTATCTCTCTCTACAGCAGCCCAGTCAGTCAGGAAAATGACCATGAACAAACCCAAACTGATCCGATCATGTGAAGATGTTACGAAAGTACAAGTTCATACTTAACTGCCATTTTGTCAGTTTCGTTATTTTCAGTCTCCGTGTTTTTTCGTATTTATCATTCGTTTTGGTCGGTCTCGAACATCCCCGATGGCCAGGTAAGGCCTCGGACATTGTCTCGCCCGGCGTTTACTGCTTAATGGGGCAATTTCTGTGGAATTACGGCGTTTTGGCCTCTTCTTTCGACTTCGTGATCGGTCGTTACAACGGTCGTACTCTTGGCCTTCGTAGCCCCGACCCCGCGCGGTTCTCCTCTGTTGGCATGATTTGTTGCAGTCGTCAACTAAGAACGTGTACCTCCTGCGGCACCTTCCAGTGGCCGTCGGATTCACAAATGAAAGTACAAGAGCTGCTTGCGATAAGGATGGTTTTGGAAGATTATCCAACAGTGGTTAAAGCAACTCTTTGTGCTATATCACTTTTCCAAACATAAACGAGGGGGAAAACTTCAGAGAATAGAGGTATCAGACTTCCAGAATGCTAAGATTGAAATGATCACCAATCAAAATATCTTGTAATGTCTCAAAGAGGTTGAGAAGAAAATGGTGAATCATTTTCAGGGAGTGGATATAGAAGTGTTTCCATTTTGCTGACCAAGAAGATGATGACAACTGTGGACATAATCCTTCAAATGAGGCAATCAGTGCCAGCTCTAGCTGGTTTCCAGTACATCTTTGCCACACCTTCTGGTCAGAAGCCTTACAGAGGCTATGATGTTCTGAAGGAACATGCACTACAAGCACGAGTGTCAAACCCAGCCATATTCACATTTACTCCGTTACGGAAGCAGGTTGCAACTTTGCCGGCATTCAATGGCCATCTCAGAGTTGGATCAGGATCAGCTGGCAGATTTTCTTGGTCATGATATTCGGATACATCGCCATACCTACCGCCAACCTCAAGACGTCCTTCAAAAGGCAACAGTGGTAAAGATTCTTATGTCAGTTAACAATGGGATGACAGATTTTGAAAGCTGCATTAGAGCTGAGCTGGGTGATGAAGAGATTGACTTTGACAATGAAGACACATCAAAAACTTGCAGAGAGGTCTCAGGGAAAACAGCACCTGTGAATGAAGCAAGTACCAAGTCAACAACACAGAAATCATTGAGCATGACAGAGAAAAGACGTCCAGAGCCTGATGAAAATCTAGATAGTTTTGATGGTGACAGTACTGCGTCAGCTCCTGTTCAAAAGAAAGCTAGATTTTCAAGGAAACCATGGGGGAAAGCTGAAAAGAAAGCTGTTCAAACTTGTCATGAACAAACTTCCTGGAAAGGCCGAAATAGAGCAGGCAATCCCAGAAGAGCCCACACTTAGACATAGACAAACATTAAGGATTAAATCCGCAACAGACTGAAAAGGTTACAAAAGAAATGATTTGAGATTCTCCTAGAAAACACACTCGCGGCATTTTCGTTTTCTGACGCATCACACACAGTGCAGGTGTTCTCCGTAAAGTTATTTTCGATCACAATCACACATGTCAGAAAAGGCAACAAAATCGCATGACAGATTGGCCTTTTAATGGTGTTATAGGACAAATTCCTTTCATTGAAGAAGAAAGCTTTTGTTAAAATCGTGGGGTTCTATTATTTGTAACGAAATAAAATGATAATAGAAGCAGGCGACCATAGCAAGGAGAATCTAAGTTAAATATTGTGCTCAATATGTATACCCGGGCGTGCTATTAAATGGCCAAGCGGCCAGGCCTGCAAGGCAGCAGAACAATGATTAATTTTTCGAGGTTCTCTCCTCTAGATCCGCCGTGTTTAGCCTGGGGGCTCGTGCTGCCCAGTTTTTGGGGTCACCTTGGAGAGGATGTGGCCAGGGACCTCTTGGGATAGAGGGATGCTATGCTAGCCCGGAGGGATTACACACGAGGGTGCCTCGCGAAGGCCAAGAGGCCCTAGACTAGGGTGATCCCGGGGAGACGCTGTAAGAGTTCCCCACTACCCGCACCACCAACGCAACTCGTCCCCTGGGGCCCCCACCCTTTGAGTCAGGCAGAGACCCCTTGACCCCACAAAAGACAATAATAAGATAATAATAAGATAAGAAAACCATTGTCAACAAATGATTTATTACAAGAGTGTTATTATTGAGTTGGTTTCAGTGTGTATAGCTTGTTTGGTTTCAGTGTGTATAGCTTGTTTTTATCTGACATATGCCTTCATCATTTTTGAAATGTCTGTAACTTTTATTGTTACTATAAAGTACACTTTGCATACTATGCATTCTTTCAAAGGTCACAGGAAGCATAAACTTTAGCGGAGTTGGTATACCTCGCCCTCTACCTAGGTTAAACGCACCAGCGGCGCAATTGTTGCTATTTTCGCACCAGGCCGGACGCTCGGACCAGTTATGTGCACCAGAACTGCGCGCACAGGTGGGCTTCTGCACTTGTAGTGTGGTCTCGTACGTTCACACGGAAGATTGTGATTGCAGTCGATTAACGGTTCGTTTCCGGTTTTACTTTTAGCTCCTTTTACCTCCCCTAACACGCCAGTATTGTGTAGAGATAGCGGAGGCTTGTCATGCCCCACGCCCCTGAATCAAGTCCATTGTACTTGTAGTATAACAATGACAGTGCTTTCTGCCGCAAACGAAGCAGATGTCGCAAAATCAACACCATTGAGGAAAAAAAGCTATTTTTCAAATCTGCCAAATCGTGTAATGTTTCGTGATTGATTGATTGATTGTACATTGCTTAACGTCTCGACAGCAACAAGGCTTTCTCCGGACGTGCCTGCACTGCTTGTGAAAAAAAACTAAACAAAATATTGAATGTATGTCGCCAGCCGGTCCAATACGTTAAATAAACCTACGATATTGGGCCTAAATAAAGCTAAGACCATTTAGGAACACACATCCAATATCAAGAGCTACAGGCAGCGCAGACAGTAGGGAGAGTTTAAAATAGGAAAATACAGGTGAATGAACCACGGGTAGACAGAATAGCATGCCCCAGAATAGAGAGGAAAACCCACCCTGTGGGGCTGACCAGGGTGATCCTGGGAACTAAAAAGTAGTTAACCCCACCCTAGTCCCCCAGGGTAGACCCGGATGGGGGACATCAGCATACAAGCATGGCAGTCACCTTTTTGGGTGGGGGGTAATGTTTTGTGGTGCTAGCAAAAGGATGGATGCATTATTGCAGGATTGCATATGGGAACGAGTTTTTTTTTTAATTCATGTTATTTTGCAGCAATCAAACGACGGTCGCGTGATTCTTTCTCCGAGATAACCCATTACAGGTGCAGAAAGCACACGGTCTAAACCGATCGGGTGCACATGACCGGTCCGAGCAATTGGTCTGGTGCGAAAATAGCAACAATGGCATCGCTGCTGCGTTTAACATAGGCACAGGGCGAGGACTCGGCTAAATTTTATTTTCGCACTTGCTAGAACTCAGTATAATTCTCCATTTTATGAATAGAGGCACAGAAGTCGCTGAAACCCTTTACGTGCCGAAGGCAAGAACTAGTTTTCCTCATCACAAAGTTGCCAGAAAAAGGTTTGACTGCTCATGATTGTTTGATTTGAAGTGTTTACAAACAATTACTGTGATTTTATATGTATGCACCTTTGATGTGATTAATAAAGGCTGAAGTTTCAAGTGATTTCTTATGTAGTCAGTTAAATTATTAATGGCAGTGTTCCTTTTTGTCATTTTAAGTGTTAGTTTCTTCCTCTGAGTCTTTTCCTATCTTTAGTATTTTCCCACACTTTTTAACCCTTATCATACTGAGGCTGAAAGCTTCAAATTTGTACACTGCCTTATGCAGGCTACATTACATTACTTACAGATAAGGACATAGACCAATGGCTTTAGTTCAAGGGTGGTGCCAGAATAGATTGGCGCCTAGAGGCGCCAAGCTATTCTGGCACTACCCTTGAACTATTTTAGTGACACTTGTTGCACACACTGGAGTATTCCAAATGATAAGGATTCATATTGAAAATGCTCTGTTGATGTTGTCTCAAACTCCAGAGCACATAAAAAATGTCCCTTAATTTCCAGAATACCTTATCTCGATTCTCATATAAATGCCATGATAAACTGTTTTGCTTCAGAAGGACAAAACGTAGTAATATTTAAGAGAATCCCTCAGTGAAAATCATAATCTAAAGGTTAAGGGTCAGTTTCATTCAATTGTTGCACAACTGAATGTTAAAAATGTTAATGCATACATACACATTAAGTTGAAAAAAATGAACGTGAAAAAGAAGTATCAAATAATCCATGAACTTTACCTTATTACAGATGTCTAATTATTTGACGACACCCATTTTCACCGTAAAGCCAGTTTTGTGCGAGAGGCACCCACTTCATTGGTAGAAACCCATTTTTTTCTCCATCCAGTGGCTCTGTTGCCAGAAAATGTTACTTTATTTTAAGTTAAAGAGCTTAGTTATAAGATGAGTTCTAACATTCGCATCAATTACAGAGCCCTAGAATAAACACGAACATAGGAGCCCATTCTCACATAAAATGGTAGGTAACCCACTCTGAGGCTTTTGTCGTCATGTGTGTGTGTGTGTGTGTGTGTGTGTGTGTGTGTGTGTGTGTGTGTGTGTGTGTGTGTGTGTGTGTGTGTGTGTGTATGTGCACAAAACCCCTGAAATGGGTGACTTACTTTACCATCCTTATGGAAAATGGGTGTGTGTAAAATTCTGGGTGACCAAGTCAGTCACCCGTTTTTTTCTGAGGGTTGTTTCTGCATTATCTTTCATTCAAAATTTAAAAAAATATATATCAAAAAAGAATTTTCCCATTTTTTTTACAGGCACTTTTGGGTGTACAAGACACCCAGCGAGTGTGTCTCTAACGGAAGCCAGTATGTGTGTAACATCACCCTACTTAGCGATATTGAAATAACTTTATACCTGATTAGGCGACTCCTCCACCAACAAAAACTGAGTAGCTTCCCCTGGCTCATTGGCTGTTGGCGGTTGCCATGTCACAAATTGTCTTTCCTCCCGAGCCGCTGGATTTGCAAATGTAAGTCTTTTATATCATGCCCATTTCATTTAAGAGCACGCCCAAGTGTACTTATTCAGCTCAATCGTTAACTTAGATGCTCCCAATCCGATACATTTGCACAGTCCGCCGAAAACCAGCGTCGAGAAACTTTAGACGTCTGCTACAAGGTCATCTGCTTTTATTCACCATTTTGTTTCCTAAAAGATAATAGAACCCCACGATTTTAACAAAAGCTTTCTTCTTCAATGAATGGAATTCGTCCTATAACACCATTTAAAAGGCCAATCTGTCAAGCGATTTTGTTGTCTTTTCTGACATGTGTGATTGTGATCGAAAGTAACTTCACGAACAACACATACACCAAAATTTAAAGAGATTTTCTATTGCTATGATGCATGATTTGTGGGGAAAATTTGCATGCATATCAGACCCACAAAGTAATTAAAGAAAGAAAGGACATTTGCAAAGCCTCACACATACTACTACTACTACTACTAGGATGATGCGTAAGAACAATAAAAAGGCCGCAGATTTCAGTGTGTATTTCAATCCTCATACGCAAAACTGTCTCAGGATAGACTTCCACGAACAGTTTTTTTCGGATTGTGCAAAGTGTCGCTTTTTACTGTATTACCAGTTATTGTCCATAGGGGCGGTGGGGTGGGGCGTGTGAGGAGGGGGGTGGGGTGCGGAGACGATGGCATGGGAAGGAGGAGGGCGGGGCGGGGGGGGGGGGGGGGGGGGCGGGTGCGGCGAGGATACTTTTTTTAAAACCTATTCAGTGCCAAGGACATGCGCTGTTCATGCCAAGAGCAAGAGTGTCTCAGGTTTATGCCAGAGATGCCTTCCTTTCCTCGTCTTGCTGGTAACATAGGTGTAGGGAGCTTCTATTACACTGAAGAGTTAGTGATTGGTCCACAGACATGAGAATTAGACAAAGAGAGCTAGAGAGACCGTCACGTATATGAACAGATGTGTACTTAGTGCTAATCCTACACAATCACAGTGATATTGAAGTGGAAGGTATGTTGCGAGGATACATGACATGATGGTTCAGTAATTTATGGTTTCTTTGATCAAAGTAACTAAAGGTTTCACATGGTTTAATTAAATTACATTTACCAAAAAAAAGGATACTGCAGTAATTACGTATATCTGATCCCAAATGTCAAGTTTACATGGTTTGTATTTGACATGTTCGCAGCAATACTTTCGCCACACTCAGGACTTTCTGCACACCCAGCACCAGATGGCAGCAGAATATGCAAAAGCATCCGGATCTGTGCACGCCCCTTCCTGGCACATGACCAAGGCCCACAAAATATTTCAGCTGCCTGAGCAGCAGAAGGATAGCCCAGCCTCTGCCGGAGAGGGTGCGTCAGGTAAGAGCGGGCATACAAGGCAGGGGATAGACCCCAGTTACAAACAGGTAAGCGATTCTATGATCATCCTCATTTTATTGGCTCACATGCGAAGCAAAAGTGAGTCTATGTTCTGGGCCAGTGGTTGTCTGTCCATCGTCTGTCTGCCGTCCGTGGTAAACTTTAACGTTGACATTTTCTCAGAGAATGTTCAAGCTGCAAACTTAGCCCAAGGATACTTTGTGGCAAAACCTTTCTAAACATTCCAATTCGAGTGACCTCTCGCAAAGGTCAAGGTCTCAGGGGATGAGGGGATAGGCCAAGAATAGCTATATTTTGACATAATTTTAAATACCATTCACAAACTTCAAACCCAAACTTGGTAAAAAAACAATATACCTGATAGTAAGACCTTCTATGCATACTAATTTGGTCGATCCCTCAGAAAGGTCAGGGGTCACAAGAGCTCCAGGAATAGGTCCAAAATAGCCATATTTGACAAAAGATGTTTGTTATCAAATACTATTCACAAATTCAAACCAAATTTGGTACAGAGATACCTGATGGTAAGACCTATGTATGCATACTAATTTGGATGACCCCTTGGAAAAGTCAAGGGTCACAAGAGACCGGCAAGTGTGTGTAAAATACATACATACGCACATACGGCACTTCACGTAAAATGTACGTTCAGCAGTGAGGTTAGCGTAACTAGACATGACGTAATTTTTTTTCCATCCTGTTACTTCAATTCTTAGAGGTTTAGCCTGCCCGCCTTTGACATGGACATGCTGTTAAATTCGCCCCACCGGGACACGTCCGCAAAGTCCCTTTTATAAATAGAAGGGACTTAAAAATAAATGGAAGCACAAAAAAAATTCATGTATGCCTTTTTTTTTTTTCATAACTCTTTTTATTCTTCTGCAATGCCCCTTAAACCAAAATTGTGCTATTTCTGTCCTAATCCAGCTTTTTTTTCTTCTGTCCAGTTGGATGAGCCTGAGAGTGCAAGCTCATCAGAATATAAAGACAGTGATGACGAGGACTTTGTTCCCGGCTCAAGTTCACAGGATTCAGACTGCATGCCGCCATCAATCTCTGGAAATTCTGACACAGACAGTATTGCATTTCCCTTGTTAGATTTCAAAGTGACAGGTTCAGGTTGGGCAGGTGTTAGTGAAGCAAGTACCAGCAAGGTGTAGCTGCATAAACTGGTGAATTAGGGGGTGTCAATGAGAATGTGGATAGGCAGAAGGAACATCACATTGGGGTGGTGAAAGAGCGCTTACAGAAGAAACAGGTGTGCACTTGTCACACAGATTGATTGTATTGATTGTACATTGCTTAATGTCCCGACAGCAACAAGACTTCTCAGGACGTGCCTGCACTGCTTGTGAAAAAAACCAAACAGAATATTGAATGTATGTCGCCAGCCAGTCCAATACGATAAATAAACCTACAACATGGGGCCTAAATAAAGCTAAGACCATTTAGCAACACACATCCAACATCAAGAGCTACAGTAGGAGCGCAGACAGTAGGGAGAGTTTAAAAAAGGAAAATACAGGTGAATGAACCAAGGGTAGGTAGAAACACATGCCCCAGAATAGAGAGGAAAACCCACCCTGTGGGGCTGACCAGGGTGACCCTTGGAACTAAAAAGTAGTTAACCCCAGCCAAGTCCCCTAGGGCAGACCCAGGTGGGGGATTGTCACACAGAGGGAAAGGAAAGTATAAATGGGACAAGAAACATGCGTGCAAAGTGTGCAGCAAGTTTGTCTTGAAAATGTCCATGCAGATGAGGCAGAAGTTGCTAAAATTTTGTCAATGAAAAAAGGGACAAAGGAAAGGTGTCAAGCATGGATAAGACTGCAAGATCAGGGATATTACATGCATAACATTGCAGTTCTTGAAATGAAATCAGGATGTTTGATTTCTAAGTATCGCACCAAAAGCAGTACGGCAGAAGACCTTCTTGCATGTAGCCATTGCAAAGCGCTCTATCAAAAAAAGCTGATCTCTGTTCACTCAAAACATTGCTGTCAGAAACTAGGAGAGTTTCAGTTCGCTAAAAGAGGTGACGCAGCAAGACTTGGGAGGCTAATGCTTCCAATACCTTTAGATGTTGACTCTTCCTTCTATCTTAAGGTATTAGCCAGACAGAGAGATGATGAGATAAGCCGTCTCATCAGAACTTACCCCTTGCTTCTTGAGTATGAAAAGATTATTTGACCCCAGGGACATTGAAGAACACACGGCTGGACAAATAAGTTCCAGGATGCGGGAGTTTAGGAGACTATTAAAGACTCTCAGAGTGATGTCAGAAATGAAAATCGCCAGTTTGAATGCTGTGATCAATTCAGCTAGCTTTGATCATGTTGTCCTGGCTTTAAAAGAGCTAGCAGAATTTGATGAGGACACACATCAGTTTAAAAAAGGCAATCTCGCAATGCGAATAATCCATGCCTTGAAAAAATGTTCACAGATCAAACAATCACAGACATCCAAACAGCTTGGGCTTGGTTTTAAATTACATCATAAGTCTATTATGTATAAATGTATATTCCCTTGACGTCAGTCATGTCTGGCGTGATCCAGGTCGGAAGATGTCCTCTTAATTTCTTTTACGAAAATAGTTGAGGAATGAAAACAAATACGTTATTGGTAGCAGGTGCTTGCTGCACAGACCCCTGCGACCAATAACTTATATTGTAGCCCTCTTCGTGATGCGTCTTGGATGCAAGTTTTGTCCTAGTAAAGATCACCAAAACGTTCTAAAGTAAAAGGTTGCTTAGTGTTGTTCCAAACAACAAGCACACTCGGTACTGGAGACGGCAATTTCATGATATATTTTAAATTACATCATAATTCTATTATGTATAAATGTATATTCCTTTGGCCAAGTTCTTGGAGGCTGCCTTCCTCTGGGAGGCATATTTCGCTGAGCGCGGCGATGTCGATGTTTAACCTCCGCAATTCATGGGCAATAAGGGCGGAGCGACGTTCAGGGCGTCCGCTATCTGCTGTGTCGAGCTTGGTTCGGATGTTCCAGCATGCTACGTTGAGTCCGGTCGTGGTCGTCATGGGAGTGGAGCCGTTGTTTTTTCTTGTTTTCTGACCGCAAGTGAAGTTGCCCGTTGACCGTGGCTAGCCAACTGGGGTTATGAGGGGATGAGCTTTGGTTAGGCCACCTTTTCTAGGCCCCTCTCCGTGTGGAGCAAGCAGTGCTGTCCCTAGAGTAGGCTGCTTGGTCGTTCAGGGTGTGCCGAGTGACGTTGTCATCCCCAGGTCAACATCAGGCGACCAATATCCTGAACCGCCTGCATGCAGGTTTGAGACTGTGGCTTCCAGTGACATCTTTCACCTGCCGTTTCGCCCCTTGCCCATCGCTACAGGACTTGGATAGGTCGGTGTCATGGTCCGTGGGCGTTTCCTAAAGCCTGCGCGGTGGAGCTTTTTGGTGGAGTGCAGTGTGCGCAGTACTGGATCTACCCTTTAAAACCTTGGTTCGTCTGCCATGGCCTAGCAAGCTGGGACGGTGGCATCAAGGTCCTCGGGTCGTAGGTTTTATATCAGACTGTCCTTGTCCTAGTCTCTGGCTCAAAAACCTTCCCCAGAGACATGGGGGGCTTTGATGTCAGGGTTTTCTTCCCTTAGCCTTTCTGCAGCCAGGCCTGCAAGGCAGCAGGACAATGATTTATTTTCGAGGTTCTCTCCTCTAGATCTGCCGTGTTTAGCCTGGGGGTTAGTGCTGCCCAGTTTTTAGGGTCACCTCGGAGAGGATGTGGCCAGGGACCACACATTGGCGCTCTTGGGATAGAGGGATGCTATGCTAGTCGGAGGGATTACACACGAGGGTGCCTCACAAAGGCCAAGAGGCCCTAGACTAGGGTGATCCTGGGGGAGACGCTTTAAGAGTTCCTCACTACCCGCACCACCAACGCAACTCGTCCCCTGGGGCCTCCACCCTTCGAGTCAGGCAGAGACCCCTTGACCCCAGACACCTTGGCGCGGCTACACCATCTACTGGTCAGGCAGGCCTGCATCAGAAAGACGGCTCTCAGGAGTTGGCTTCATGGTCAAGACCCCCATTGCGTCTAAGCTGGAAAACCTACCAACGGGTCACTCCGACCGCATCATGTCCATGCGCCTCCCACTGAGACACCAGCAATACGTCACACTTCTCAGTGTGTACTCCCCAACCCTCCTGGCAGAGCCTGCAGAAAAAAGACAAGTTCTACTCTGACCTGCGCAGCCTCCTACAGAGCACCCCTGCAGACGACAAAGTCATCATCCTTGGCGACTTCAACGCCAGAGTGGGCCAAGACTCTGAAGCCTGGAAAGGAGTCCTCGGCAAGCATGGCGTTGGGAACTGCAATGACAATGGCCGCCAACTGTTGGAGTTCTGTGCAGAGCAGCAACTTGTCATCACCAACACTACTTTCCAGCAAAAGGACAGTCGAAAGACCACCTGGATGCATCCTCGCTCCAAGCACTGGCACCTTATCAAATATGTCCTAGTGCGTCAGAGGGACCACAGTGACGTCCTCTTCACCAGAGTGATGCGCAGCGCAGAGTGTCACACTGACCACCGCCTTGTCCGCTGCAAACTCAGGCTCTGCCTCAAGCTGAAACCCAAGAAAGCTCCCCCCCCCCCCCCCCAAGAAAAAGCTTGATGTTGCCAGCCTTCAGCGTGATGACAAGAAAGCTGCCTTTCGGACAGATTTACAGCGCATGCTCAAAGACACAGTTGATCCAGCAGACTCCTCCCCTGAAACACTCTGGGAACAACTGAAAACTGCTATTGTAAAATCTTCTGTGGAAGTCTTGGGCTTTGTTAGAAAGAGGAACAAAGACTGGTTTGACGAAAAGGACGTAGAGATCCAGGAACTTCTAGCAAAAAAAATAAAAAAGAGCCGCCCACCAGGCCCACCTAGCCCAGCCTTCCTGCCCTGTGAAGAAGTCTGCCTTCCGCCTCATCTGCAGCAGTCTCCAGCGCAAGCTTAGAGAGCTCCAGAACGAGTGGTGGTCCAGACTCGCACAGAGGACCCAGCTTTGCGCTGACAACGGTGACTACAGGGGCTTCTACGAAGCACTGAAAGCAGTGTATGGCCCCAGGCACCTGGTACAAAGTCCCATGCGAAGCGCTGATGGACAGGCACTCCTCACAGATAATACCTCCATCTTGAACCGTTGGTCGGAATACTTTCGGGAACTCTTTAGCGCTGAGCGCACTGTTCAAGAAACAGTCATCCTCCAAATCCCACACCTCCCACAAAAGGTTGAATTGGACGAACCGCCCACTGCCGAAGAGACCCTCACAGCCATCCACCAGCTCAAGAGTGGCAAAGCAGCAGCCATTGATGGAATCCCGCCAGAGATCTGGAAACATGGAGGTCCAGCACTGCGCAACAAGCTACACGACCTCTTTCTCTGCTGCTGGGAGAAAGGAACACTACCAAAAGATCTCCTGATGCAGTCATCATCACCCTGTACAAGAACAAAGGAGAGAAGTCTGCCTGCTTTAATTATCGTGGAATTACCCTGCTGTCCATTGCCGGGAAAATTCTCGCAAGGCTGCTCCTGAATCGGCTGGTACTTACCATCGCTGAAGACCACCTCCCAGACAACTTCAGAGCCAACAGGAGCACCACCGACATGGTCTTTGTGCTGAGACCGCTTCAGGAGAAGTGCCGCGAGCAGAACACAGGGCTGTACATAACATTTGTCGACCTAACAAAAGCGTTTGACACTGTGAGCAGGCAAGGCATGTGGCAGATCCTGGAGCGCCTTGGTTGTACCCCAAAGTTCCTCAGCATGATCGTCCAGCTCCAAGAGGACCAGCAAGGCTAGGTCAGACTCAACAGTAACCTCTCAGAACCATTTCCTTTCTCAACGGCGTGAAGCAGGGCTGCGTGCCGGCACCGACCCTCTTTACCATCTTCTTTAGCATGATGTTGAAGCAGGCCACAGTGGACCTTGACGATGACGACGCAGTGTACATCAGGTATCGTCTCGATCGCAACCTGTTCAACCTCAGACGACTGCAGGCCCACACCAAAACCCTAGACCAATTGATTTGTGAGCTGCTCTTTGCTGATGATGCTGCCCTCGTTGCACACACAGAGAGAGCCTTGCAGCGCATCGCGTCCTGCTTAGTAGATGCCGCCCAGCTCTTTGGACTCAAGGTCAGTCTGAAAAGTCCTTCATCAGCCGGCACCCAAGGAAGAGCATCACCCTCCCCACATCACCATCGGTGAGAACGAACTGAAGTCTGTACACCAGTTTACTTAACTTGGCTGCATCATCACGTCAGACGCCAAGCTGGACAAGGAGCTAGACAACAGGCTGGCAAAAGCAGTGCTTTCGGGCGACTATTCAAGCGGGTGTGGCGCAATCAACAGCTGAAAAAGGCACCAAGATCAGCGTGTACAGAGCTGTTGTCCTCATCACCCTGCTGTATGGTTCCGAGTCCTGGGCCTTCTACAGCAGCCAACTACGACTCCTCGATCGCTTTCACCAGCGCTGCCTGCATACCATCCTCAGCATTCACTGGAGTGACTATGTCACCAACGTCGAGGTCCTTGAACAGGCGGAAACTGTGAGCATCAAGGCTTTGCTGCTGCGGACCCAGCTTCGCTGGGCGGGGCACGTCTCCAGGATGGAGGATCATCGCCTACCCAAAATCACTCTGTTCGGTGAGCTCGCCACTGGACACAGAGACAGAGGGGCACCAAAGAAGCGATACAAAGACGGTCTCAAGAAGTCACTTAGTGCCTGCCAAATCGACCACCGCCAGTGGTCTTCGCTTGCTGCGGACGGCGACACCTGGCGCTCTACCATTTACAAGGCAGCCGCCTCCTTTGAGGACTCTCGCAGAGCTAGTCTTAAGGACAAGCGGCTCAGGAGAATAAACAGAGTTGTCGAAACTCAGAACCCTAACCAGACCTTCCCCTGCAGCCACTGTGGTCGAACCTGCCTGACCCGGATTGGCCTCCGCAGCCACGAACATGCCTGCAGACGACGTGGGCAACCCCTATAGAATCTTCGTTCGCGAAGTCAAGCCAAGAGAGATAGAGATATATTCCTTTGACGTCAGTCATGTCTGGCGTGATCCAGGTCGGAAGATGTCTTTTTGATTTCTTTACGAAAAGAGTGGAGGAATGAAAACAAATACTTTATTGGTAGCAGGTGCTTGCTGCACGGACCCTTGCGACCAATAACTTATATTATCGCCCTTGCTACAACTCAGTATATTTCCCCATTTTATGAATAGAGGCACAGAAGTCGCTGAAACCCTTTACGTCTCGAAGGCAAGACCTTTAGTTTTCCATATCACAAAGTTGCAAGAAAAAAGTTTGACTGTTCTTGATTGTTTGATCTGAAGTGCTTACAAACAATTACTGTGATTTTATATGTATGCACCGTTGATGTGATTAATAAAGGCTGAAGTTTCAATTATTGTCAGTGTTCTGTTTTGTCATTTTTAGTGTTAGTTTCTTCCTCCGAGTCTTTTCCTCTCTTTCGTATTTTTCCACTCTTTTTAACCCATATACTGAGGCTGAAAGGTTCAAATTTGTACACTGCCATTTCAAAGCCACATTACAGTACATACAGATAAGGACATAGACCAATGGATTTAGTTCAAGGGTGGTGCCTAAAGGCGCCAAGCAGATCCGTATAATTAATGATCTTTGTGACCTTGACATTCCAGCAGGTCATTGAAATAAGCAGTGTATAAGTGTTCTAACATAACAAAAGGAGAGGGTTGGCATTGTGCCCGTAAAATCCACTTTTTCTCAAAATGTACGCATTTTTCACTTTTGTCAAACTCCCATGACCCTTGACCTTTTTCAGTAAAGGTAGTGAAACAAATTAGTGTGCATAAAAAGGTCTTATCATCATCTACTTTTCTGCTAAAATTGGGAATGAAAAAAATAGACATTGTTCACATTTTGCTGATCTATTGTGATCCTTGCCCTTTACAAGAGGTCATCTAAGTTAGCATGCATACGAAGATCTTACCATCAGGTATCTCTGTAACAGGTTTGGATGGAAGTTGTAAATAGTATTTTGAAAAATGGTAGAAATGGCTATTTGTCACCTATTTCCTGAACTTCTGTGACCCTTGACCTTTCCGAGGGGTCATCCAAATTAATATGCATAAGAAGATCTTACAGTCAGGTATCTCTGTACCAAGTATGGATTTTAAGTTGTGAATAGTGTTTGAGAAAACACATCTTTTGTCAAAATATGATTCATTTTTTTGTTACCTATTTCTTGAGCTCTTGTGACCCTTGACTCTTACGATTGATCAACCAAATTAGTATGCATAGAAAGGACTTGCAATCAGGTATCGTTACACCAAGTTGGGAATAGTATTTGAGAAAACAAATATTGTTTTCAAAATATGGCACTTTTTTTAGCCTATTTCCTGATCCCTTGAACCTTTGAACTTTACGGGAGGTCACTCAAATTGGTATGTTTAGAAAGGTCTTGCCACAAAGTAACATTGGGCCAAGTTTGAAGACTTTGGCTTGAATAGTCTCCGAGAAAATGCCAACGTTAACGTTAACACGGACGACAGCGGATGTAAAGACGACCATTTGCCCAGAACACAAACGCATTTTTGCTTCGCACGTGAGCCAAAATATACTTTTTTAATATCATTTTCTGATCTCTTGTGACCCTTGACCTTTCCAAGAGGTCATCCAAGTTAGCATGCACGAGGCGGTCTTACGATCATGTATCTGTGTACCAGGTTTAGGATGAAAGTTGTAAATAGTGCATGAAAATGGCTATTTGTGACCTATTTTCAACAAATCAATCAGAATAGTATGCAGAGAAAGGTCGTACCATCAGGTATCTTTGTACAAGTTTGGATTTGAAGTTGTGAATAGTATTTGAGAAAATAATCTTGTCAAAATAAAGCAGTCTTAAACAATTTCCTTATCCCTGTGACCTTGACCTTTAACGGAGGTCCCTCAAGTTGGTATGGCCACAAAGTAGCCTTGGGCCAAGTTGGAAGACTGTGGCTTGAATAATCTCCGAGAAAATGCCAAGACTAAAGTGTACGACGGACGGACGACCACTAGCCCAGAACACAGACTCACTTTTGCTTCAAGCGTGCGCCAAAATCGGTTTCAAATATCTTGCCGGTGCGTCGTTGCTCGCGGTAAAAATACTGCCTGTGAAAGAACTGTGGGTAAATTGGTTCCGTTTGAGACAATCAACACGCGAAAACAGAAATGCCTACGACATAAACAAAAGGTCCAACGCAACAGTTTGAAAAAATATAGTGTCACACACTCTGAGAAAAATACGTCAACGTCATGAACGATTCTCAGCGAAAAGTCCGATTACTGTTTTCGATTGATATTTGCTGCTGGCTCAACCAAAACACTCCACTGACACAAAACTGTGTCATCAGACGATCTTGTTTGCTGTTTGCCAGGATGGTGAAATGACAAAGTAGGTTGCGACTGACATATACGTTTTTAAAGTTCGTGTTTAAGAGCAACAGTACGTTTTCAATGTGTTACTTTACAGAATCACAGGGGAAAAAGAAACTTATTACAAAAGAAAATTTGTCTGTGACCCATAGATTTTGGAGGGCAAGGGTTCTTGCGAGACACCTGGAAGTGTTCCACTTTTCGTCGCTCCTCAGACTTCTTTGACATTTTTCTTGATGTAGTGTGTAGTTATCAACACGATTGGATCATAACTATGTCTTCATGTTACACTCTTTCAGATAAGCATAACCAGTTCTGGTAGGGTTTTGTATATTTTGTTACATAATTGGTCAAACAGAGATGCTGTTCCATGGCTAAGGTTCATATTTGTACTATTCTAGTTGGATCGATTCATGTCTGAGCGGATCCGTGCATCCTGACAAGTATTCTGTGTAAATCAGCACAGAGTATTAACACTGAGTATATCAACATCTAAATTACGAGTGGAATCGTGGCATCGTAAATAATGTTCACAGGACTGATTCTCGCGGTAACTTTCTGCCGGGCAGATTCACTGAGAAGATTTGCACCTGCATATAGAAAAATTTTGAACAAGAACAAAAAACGACAAAAACCTGTCCGCCACCCCTCCCCCGCTTTTTAATATTTTGCAGGTGGTGAGAATCAAGATGTTCTTACAGACGCGTAGGGTTATCCGCCCTGTGCCCACTTTCTGTTATGATGTTCCTTTTTATTGCCAAAACACGATTTAACAAGAAAGGCAAATCTATTATGGTCACGTGTATGACCTATTTACATAATTATGTGTGACCTTTGTGGCAATAAGCAAAGGGCTGGCTTCTGCATCAGCAAAATCCATGTTTTCTCGAAATGTAAGCATTTTTCACACACCTGTCAACCCCACCTGACCCTTGACCTTTGTGATGAGTCGACTAAATTAGTATGCATATACAGGTCTTATCATCAGCTATCCTTGTGCCAAATTTGATTCAAAAATGTGCAAAAATAATACCTACCATTTCATCAAATTGGCATTTTACACACATTTGTTGGCCTCTTATAACCCTTGACCTTTCCGAGGAGTCATCCAAATTAGTATGCATAGATCCACATCAGGAATCTCTGTACAAATGTGGATTTGAAGTGGTAAATAGTATTTGAGAAAAAAAAACATTTTTGTGGTCAAAATATAGCTATTTGGGTTCTATTTCCTGAGCTCTTGTGACCCTTGACTTTTCTGAGGGATCACCCAAATTAGTATGCATAGTAAGGTCTTCCCGTCACGTATCTCTGTAGCAAGTTTGTGTTTGAAGTTGTAGAAAGTATTTGAGTAAAAAAACATATTTTGCCAAAATATGGCTATTTTGGACCTATTTCATGAGCTCTTGTGAATCTTGATCTTTCCGAGGGCTCATCCAAATAAGAATGCATAGATAGGTCTTACCATCAGATATCTCTGAAGCAAGTTTGGGTTTGAAATTGTGAATAGCATTTGAGAATAAAAATCGTTTGTCAACATATGGCTATTTTTTCAACTATTTCCTGAGCTCTTGTAACCCTTGACCTTTCCGAGGGATCAACCAAATAAGTATGCATAGAAAGGTCTTGTGTATCGTTGTCCCAAGTTTGGGTTTAAAGTTGTGAATAGTAATTGAGAAAAAATAAATTATGTCAAAATATAGCTATTTTTGAACAATTTTCTGATCCCCTGTGACTTTGACTTTGTGAGAGGTCACTCAGATTGGTATATTTAGAAAGGTCTTGCCACGAAGTATCCTTGGGTTAAGTTTGAAAAATGTGGCTTGAATAGTCTCCGAGAAAATGCCAACGTTAAAGTTTACCACGGACGACTGCGGACAGACGACCACTGGCCCAAAACATAGAGTCACTTTTGCTTCGCACGTGAGCCAAAAACTGTTCATTGTTTAAAAAATATTATTGCAAAAATGTTGTTCATGGCCATTACAAAAGTGAAATATACCGACCGATATTCAGCCCCAGCCGTTACTTACAGGCGTTACTTACAATTGACGGAAAGTGCGATGACACTGGAGACAGTCTGGTTGTTCCTCTTCGCTTCACACTTGTATCTGTCTTGTGACTGGCAGCTGTCTGGCGACGTGATTAGGTAAGCTTTAGAATTAGCAGAAATTCGCGTTGGTGAGAGCTTTACAGTAAATGGAACTTGCTTATCTTCATCACTGACGCCAGGACTGTGGAACACGTCGACAGAGGGAAGTGGATATCCCGCTACTTCACACAACAACTCCATACGCGTACTGGTAGTGCTTACACGTACGTGGGGTTGGGCGACCTCCCCAATACTCAGGAGCTTGATGACAATGTGCCCCTTATCTGCAATAAAGAAATATACCCCTTCGGTGCCCGTTGACGCAGATTGTGCTTATAGTCTTCCTTAATTCATTGACAAAGACCCCAAGCCGTCCGAGGAAGTCCGACTTCAAGAGGCATCAGCAAGAGGCATAGATCCTCATGAGCCCTTGCAGCAATTCACTTTTTCTCGGCAGTGAAGGGTTAAACTCTTTGGCTATCAGTAGCGTTGTTTTGTCCAGGTGAATCACCTCGACAAAGAGCGCTATCGAATGCGAGCGAGTCAGGAATAACATCGACAAAGAGCGCTGTCGACAGCCAACAAGTTAAATATCGCCTCAACAAAAAGCGCTACTAATCGCATAAGAGTTAACCCTTTCATGATCTATGCCCAGCTAAAGCAAACGTCACCCAACGACACGAGGGCTAACTTGGTTGTGTCTCTGTTGCTGGCACAGTTTAAGAAACAAGGCAAAGCCGTTGTGGCTCACGTGTATGACCTATTGACATACGTGTGACCATTGTGACAATAAGTACAGGGATGGCTTCTGCACCAGAAAAAGCCATGTTTACTCAAAATGTAAGCAGTTTTTTTTACACATCTGTCAAACCCCGTGACCCTTGACCTTTGCGATGAGTCAATTAAATTAGTATGCATAGGAATGTCTTATCATCATCTACCTTTGTGCCAAATTTGATTACAAATTTGCAAAAATGATGATTTTACCTCCAATTTTTTTTAAAAACAAGATGTAATGAAAAATAACCCACAACGTTCCTTCTATATGAGAGCTGTCCTCGCTGTGAATGGTCTCTACCTTTTGTTTTTGACCTGATTCTGATGTTAACATATCTCCTAGTTGAAAAAATCTCGCAGATCTGCCAATGCGTCAGTGAGTTCTACAAGAGGCGAAGGACATACGCATCGTTGATTTGCCAAACGTCATTTGCCATGACGTAAATTTTAGTTTTTACGTAATTTATATTTTACGTGATATGAGTTTCACTTTCGCTTCATTGGCTTGAGAAAATGGTGACAAAACTAGAACTTCACGGTACAATTTCAGTCTTGCTATAATTTGTGTGAAAGCAGGTTGACTTTACCTAGCTTCATGATATACACGGGTCACCTGCATGCTCCTCTGAAACGCGTCGATGTATGTGTGCGTGTTAGTGCGTGCGTGTTAGTGCGTGCGTGCGCGCGCGCTCCAAACATCTCCAAGAGGCATAGATCCTCATGCGCCTGGAGGGCGCTTGAGGATATATTCCTCCTGGAGATGCGCGCTTGTTTGTCTGTGTGTGTGTGTGTGTGTGTGTGTGTGTGTGTGTGTGTGTGTGTGTGTGTGTGTGTGTGAGAGAGAGAGAGAGAGAGAGAGAGAGAGAGAGAGAGAGAGAGAGAGAGAGAGAGAGAGAGAGAGAGAGAGAGAGAGAGAGAGAGAAATGAAATGAAATGAAATGAAACTTTATTTCTCAACGGATAAAGTAATTAGCACGTGTGCCATTTTTCATACTTGCCGTTGCTACTCTACAAACACAGGATAATAATTGTAATACTAATAGTACCAAATTACACAAAGAAAAATTAGAAAACATTAAACATGAAGAGACATTAAACAAAATTCATTCATTCATTCGGTCATACAAAAAACAAACGAAAAATAAAAAGTACACGCAACGCGCGCACACTGACACATACACGCTCGCGCGCACACACAGACACGCGCTAATGATAACTTGACCTATATACGAAGCAAATCATTTGGATCATAGTGAAAATTCACTTCAGACAGCAAAATTATTTGGATTATAATAGAAAGTTGAATTATGTAATTAGGCGATTATTATTAGTATGGACAAACCATACGGCAGCATGCACTGATTATACGATAAGCACATGTTTGATACGAATACTTGTGGTAGATTATGTATCAGCAGACAAGTACTTGAGGAGGCATTCCTTGAAAGAGGAGAGGGAGCTAGCGTGTGTTATACATGTTGGCAGTGTGTTCCAGAAAGATGCGCCTGAGAAAGATACACTGGTTTTAAATAGATCTATCCTGGGGCGAGGTGTAATAAAGTTTCGTCTTGAAGTAGAATAACCTGAACTTGCCTTGGTAAAGAGCTTACAAAGATATTTTGGGTGAATCTCATTCCAGATTTTATACATAACCACACCCTTGTTTAAGAGGTGATGCTTGCTAAGAGGTAGCATTTTCAGTTTTTCAAGTCTTTCATCAGTTGTTAGGGCTGAATCAGGCAGGATATGTTTCGCTGCTCTCCGATGCAGGGAGTTAAGCCTCTTTAAGTGTATGTCACCGCTGCCATCCCATATCGTGGACGCATAATCGATGTGGGATTTGACATGCGCATTGTAAAATAACTTGCGGGCATCAACATCGATAAAGTACTTCAACTTTGAAAGCATAAAAACATTTCTAGCAACAGTTTTACATACAGCATTTATGTGTGATTGCCACTTCATCTGGTCATCAACAATTACACCAAGTAATCGGTGTTCCGTGACCTGATTAACGATGTCATTATGGATAGTCAGGCTGAGTGTAAGTGGCTTGAGCTGGTGCTTCTGACGGGTTGCTATCGTCATGCATTCCGTTTTGGAAGGATTTAAAATCATTTCATTGTTTGCGCACCAAGTGGAAATTTCGCTCAAACCCTGCTGCAAACGGCCATTTAAAGAATCAATACTCTTGTCCGGGGTGTGAATTGAAGAGAGAGAGAGAGAGAGAGAGAGAGAGAGAGAGAGAGAGAGAGAGAGAGAGAGAGAGAGAGAGAGAGAGAGAGAGAGAGAGAGATGATGATGATGATGAAACGTTTTTATTCAGGATAAAAAGTTTTAGGCATAGCAATGCCTATCTTCCAAACTGTCCTGCTACTCTACACATATAAAAATACATCAGACGATACATCAAAAGATAAAACATATGTAAGTAAAAAGACCCATCCCCCCCCCCCTCCACCATCACCACTCAGAGGAAAAAAAATATAAATAAAAAAATTAAAAAATATATAATTATATACACAGGTATGAACCTGACATGTTAATGCAGACAGTCGAGCTATTACATAATCTGCAGCAGCAGTAGAAGAGTATTAGGTAATAGGAAACTTGTCACTAACTATACGAATAGTAGCATAAGGGAGCCGAACATACTATTACTTCTGAAGTAAATATTTATGGAGGCGATCTTTGAAGACGCTAATCTTACAAATTGATTTCCGGTGTGGAGGTAACATATTCCACGCTTTAGCGCCTGTAAAAGACAGACTGGTTTTACAGATGTCTAATTTAATTTTTGGAAGGTGGATCGAGCTATTTCTCGTGTTTTTCCTATTATTGTCGGAAAATAGAGTTTTTAGATAGGGTGGGGCTTTTCCGTGCATGATCTTGTGCAGTAGAACACAGCGATTAAATTCATACTGTTTCTTCAATGTTAGTAACTTAAGAGATTTTAATTTTTCATCAGTCGAAGTAGGACCGGGAAGTATTAATTTAATGCCCCGACGATACAAGGAATTAACTTTTTTCATGTTAACTTCGCTGCATCCATCCCAGACGGTAGAACTGTAGTCGCAATGCGTTTTGATATGCGCATGGAAAAAGAGTTTACGGATATCAGTATTAACTATATGGCGCAGTTTTGATAACAGGAACAGATTTGTGGAGATTGTTTTGCATATTGAGTCAGTATGCGGCTCCCAGCTTAATCGGTTGTCCACTATAACGCCTAATACGCGATGCCTAGTTACTTGTTCAACAAGCTGTCTATCTAAGGAGAGTGTTAAAGGTGGTAGGCCATGCTGGTGTTTCTGACGTGTAGTAACTAACATGCTCTTTGTCTTTGGAATACTAATAATCATGTGATTATCACTGCACCAGCCTGCTACTTCATCAAGACTTTGTTGGAGTACCTTATTAATGGTTTCGATATCTTTATCAGATGTGTGTATGGTCGTGTCATCTGCGAACAGATCGCAGTTTGCGTCTAAATGAGATATGCACAGTGGCAGATCATTAATAAAAAGATTAAATAATAAGAGCCCTAGAATAGACCCCTGTGGAACACCGCAAGTTACTAAACCATCAGAGGAATATTTGCCATTTAGCAGTACTTTCTGTGTTCTGGCCCTGAGATAGGAAGATATAAAGGAGACAGTATTTGAGTCAATGTGATAAAATGGTATTTTTTTAGTAGGATAGAGTGGTTGACAAGATCAAAAGCTTTTTTCAGGTCAAGAAAGATTGTACCTGATACTTTACTGTCATTTATGGCAGAGAGCCATTTATCAATTAAATGATTGAGGGCAGTTTGGCACGAATGTAGAGGTCGAAATCCTGATTGTGCTGCAGTTATCAGATGGTTTTGCTCCAGAAAGTTTAGAAGATGAGTATGGATATGTCTCTCGAGCGGTTTTGAAATACAGGATAATATGGAAATGGGCCTGTACTCGTTTAGGTTGCATAAATCTTTGCTTTTGGGAAGCGGGATTACCTTCGCTTTTTTCAGCTCGTCGGGGAAAACGTTATGTCTGATCGATAAATTATAAATAAAGGTCAGGGATTCGACGACGTAGGGCAGAGATATTTTTAAAATTTGACTATTAATACCATCTGGACCGCAAGACGATTTGTTTTTTAAACTGGAAATAGATTTGCCTACATCTAGGACAGTCATAAGCGGTACTAAAAATGGGCCGCAGGCTCTCTGTTGACTATGGTGACGTAGTTGATGAGAGCAAGTGTAGTTTACAGGGTTAGGTGTATTTGACTTCGCCAGAGTTTGAGCAACAGTTATGAGGTGAGCGTTGAACGCATCAGCAGTAAGATCGGGCGGAATATTAGGCGATCGTTTACTGTTACCTTTGGTGAAATTGTTTATTACTTGCCAGACTGAACGGATGTCTTTGCCGTCGGCAATAATTTGTTCTGCATTTTGCCTCTGTGCTTTACGAACTAGAGATTTGACATGGTTTCGCTGCTTCTTGTATTCAGTAAATTTCTTGTCTCGTTTTAATTCATCTCTTACTTCCATTGCTTGTTTTATCTCACCAGAGAGCCATTTTGGCATAACAGGATATTTGACGCGTTTGATGCGCTTAGGCGCGTGTCTATCCAGAACGGCGAGAAACAGCTCGTACCAGCGTGACAGGGCATCGTTAGGGTTTTGCAGTTTTGTATATCATAAAATGGTACTAAAGATAGGTCATATAAAAAAAGCAGTTTGGTCGAATTTTTTAAAACATCTATACATTATGGTAGTGTGTCCTTTGATTGACTGTTTAGCTAACCTAACAGACAACGTAAAACAAACAGGAAAGTGATCACTAATGGAAATATTAGGTACGCTAACATTTTTTACAACGCTGACATTTGTGCTATATACATGGTCTATCAGCGTTGAAGATGAGGAAGTCACTCTAGTAGGTGACTGGACAAGCTGTTTCAACCCTAAAAAATTCAACATGGATCTCCACGAAGTGTGTCCTTGCTTTTGCAAGTCTATTGAAGTCTCCCAAAATATGTACATCACCTTTGGACTCCTGAACCACATCCATCATTAACACAAACTCGTCCTGCCAGGAGGCTGAGGCCGCTGGGTTTCTATATACAAAACCTATAAGAACAGGCGAGGACTTAGTCGTTTTAACTTCTAACCACATGCACTCTAGATTCTAAATAACAACGCCTCTTTACATAGTTGTTGATGGAATTGTGTACGTACACTGCTAGGCCAGTATGTCCGGGGGCAGATGCATCTCGCCTGAAAATGGAGTAATTGTATATAGCTATGGCATGGTCACTAATATTAGCTGTTAGACGAGATTCCGTAAATCCAAAAATGTGAAATGGTGAGGACTGGTTTAGGAGAATAGCTATATCTGGTATTTTGTGACAAAGGTGATACACATTAAGATGACCGATATTTAAAGAATGAATGCTGTTGCCACCTGTTGACATATTAAAAGGGAACGTATAGATAGTCAAGCAGAACAAAGCAAAAACAACAATAACAACAAATACAAAAGTTGAATAAACAAAAACAAGAAAAACAATGTGTGGGTTGAAGAAAACAATCGTGTAAACACCTAGCATGTAATTACACAACATAAAGTGTCTAAGTATCCAATTGGTACTAGAGGATTCCAATAGTCAAAAGCTGTAGGCGGTTCAAACAAACTATCACACGCTCAAACAATCTTCACACGTGACTGCTGGCGGTGACTAGCGCAATCACAGCAGACAACACGCGGTCAATACAATCCATCACTCCTTTGTTTGGATTAGCTGTGTCGCCAACTGAGAAACCACTCGAGTATTGAATTGTTTCAGCCTGCACAGACGCACTGGTTAGCTTTTCTCCGGAAAGCAGGGCTAAGCAAGGTTGTCAAGCAACGCAATAAAAGTCCACCGTGCTCTATGTTATAGTCCAGTCACAAGTGTGAAGATAGGTCCCTTTGGGTCCATGCAACACCATACGTAGTTGTAATAGTTACCGTGTACGCTTCGCATTCGTGGTATAAATGAGACGTCATGCAACAGTCTGTGATAATAAGTTTATGCAAAAGCAAATCACCTTGTCAACCTAAAACGTCATAAAAATCTGTATGTCTGAAAGTCTATGTTTACTATTAAAAACAAAGCAATGGATGACATCATCCTCCATTCCAAATATCAGATCAGTGCTGACATTGTGTCGAAAAGACTGTCACAACAGTTAATAGAAAACGTTATGAAGAGTCTCTGTCACACAATCTTGTATCGGCATGGTTTCATTCGCTAAATCATTGTTTATTATTGTGTCGCAGTGACTCACATAAAATCAAGCTTAGATGATGTTATGAAGAGTCCCTGTGACACAATTCTGTATCAATTTATTTTCATAACCTAAATCATGGTTTCCATTGTGTCGCAGCGACTCACACAACACCAAGATTCATTAGTGTTAGGAAGAGTCTCTGTGATACAATCTTGTATCAGCATACTTTGTATCAGTATAGTTTGATATGCTAAATCATCGCATATTATTGTGTCGCAGTGACACAAATAACATTAAGTTTTGTTAATGTCATTAAGAGTCTCCGTGACACAATCTTGTGAACTGTACTGTACTGTTTAATAAATCGTTGCAGCATGCACTGTGTCGCAGCGACTCACATAACATTAAATATAGTTAATGTTATAAAGAGTCTCTGTGACACAATCTTGTATCGGCACTGTCTGACGAAATCGAGGTTTGAATTGTGTCGCACTGGCTGTACTTAACATGAGGTATTGGTGATGCCACGAGGATTCACTGCAGCACAATCACTTACAAACACAGGCAGATGTGCTTATGCACCGGGCCTGGATGAATAAATAAGCTGTGCGATTTGTCTCAAGACGTGGTCCGGGATGTGAAAACTGTCAACACAAGCAGGGCCAACACGACCCCAGGCGTTAGTAGAAGATGGCGGAGCCGGCGTGACTGCAGGACTTGGTCCCATAGGACACAAGGGCGGAAAGTCAGTCGGCTGAAAGTTTGCTGGCTGATGTCCCACGAAAACCTGTTGGGGACGCGGATGGTGGGAAATTGCGTCACCCGGCTGTGGGCGGTACATTGCTGGCTGCTTCAGTTGACCTGATAAGGCCTGACCGTGGCGGACTGGCCCCTCAGACCTGCCATGGTCGTGTCTCCGAGTCAGGTTGTGGCCACGCCCTTCTGACCTGTCAGAATTGCACGGCTGTAGACTGTTGTGGTCAGACTGGTCCTTGTAGATTGCCGCGCGACTTTGGTCGCGGTGAGGTGCAGAAGGCCGGTATTCACCATACCGTATGTTGAGGGCCATGCGTTTGGTGCCCTCGGCTCTGGGGTGTTTCCTGTCGCCGTCACGATAGAGCGCCTGACGGGGGGGCGAGGTTCCTGGTCAAGAAGGTGGCAGTGTGGTCGACTATGGCGATATCCGTCTGTCTGCAGGCTGCGTGGAGGTTGTCGTTGGATTTTGTAGCTGCTGCAAACAGGGGGTGGCGCTGACCAAAGGGCGGCATGATGGTGGACGCCTGGAGTGACGCCTGCGGGAACTTCCTGGCAAGCAGGTTGATCAGCTGCAGCCACGTGTTGCAGGAAACCGGCGCATTCATGTTTTGGCAGCTGTTAATGCCAACATGAAAGGTGACGTGGCGCACATGTCGGACAGGTTGGCGCGTGCCAAGCCACTTGAGGAGATCGCTGACTGTCAGGCCTGACACCGCCATGTTCTGCACGATAAAGTCCGGCGCCGACATTTTCCGGTCGTCAACGAACCGGATGACCGAGTCGCCAAGGAGTAGAGCGTGCGATTGCGGGTTCACCTTCGCCAGGCACAACTTTTCATAAGCTGTCAGCAGCTTGGTGGTGTTGATTGCGGTGTCTGAAGAACCGGGTTTCGAACTGTCAGATTTCTGGTTACATCACTTGTTCTGTTCTCACTTTGCTGCGCGTCGAGGGGAGCAAAACGGTTGTGAGTAGTGACGCCGAACAGTGATTCAAAAGGTGGGGGGGCTACTCGACCGGCGGGAGTAAGGATCTAAGGTATTAGACGCATGACTGGTAGGAGACGGGGTGGCTGGGGGCCGGGGGCCGGGTGGGGGAGACGTGGAGGATAGGGTTGATTTCATTTGCGTCAGCAGTTCAACATGACTTTTCAAAGTACCAATCGAGGCACCCTGTGCATCTTTGGCAGCAACAAGTTTTGCCACCTGTTTGGCGATGGCTTCCTTCTCCGTAGCTAGTTTAAGGAATTCGGCACCTGTGGCCTGTTCCACTTTGATTAGGTCTTTCTCAACAACAGAAAGACCATGTTTGATTTTGACCTCATTGTCTTTCACTTGGCGTCGAGTATGTTCTGTTGCTGACGGAGTTTGTCACATTCAGCCTTGACACTTGATTCTTCACGGCTCGTAGTTGAGATTGAAGTTCATTGATGTGAGCCTCTGCGGTCTCCATTTTTTTATGCATCTGACCCATATATCGTAGGGTGGCTGGCATGGTGGCTAATTGTGCAATGGGGAGGGGCATGTGGGGAAGTGGCGGAGTACTAAGATGTAGCGGGAAAACAAACGGACCATGTGTGACGATTCTCTCACCGTCTGATACGGCCGCGAGGTGGTGGTCAGGTCGGATGGACAGGGTGGGACTGGTAGGTGTGGCCACCACTCAATGGCCATTGTTGTCAGCGGGGGCTCCTTTGCTGTCAGAGCAGTCAAGCGACAGGATTAGGGCTTGCTGGGCGCGGTCAGCAGGTTGGCTAGGTGGGGACTGGGTCGTGTCAGGGGGTGATGTGCCGCTAAAATTCACCACACCATAGCTGTGTGGAGGTGAGAGATTGGAGGCCTGGGGGTACGTGTCGACTTTGGCGGGGGAGGGCGGTGGCAGGGCCAGCTGATCGGCGGGGGGTGTTAGGGATGGAGACTGCTGGGCAGACATTTTTTCCACACAGTCTTTGAGCGGTTCAAAATCTTTATCTATCCAGTCTTGGCAGCGTGCTCCCTGGGCTCTGATCAGACAAGTGGTGTAAAAGATAGTGATAGCGACGGCGAGTTTCTTGCCTGGGCCCCTGTAAACTCGTATCAGGGTACTATGCAGGGCATCATTGTGCAGGGGAAAGATGGCAGAGTCTATTTCGTCTTTGTCACTGTCCTGGTCAATCCATTCGGCTCTGTAACCAGGGGGCAGGGGGTGTTTAATGTAACGTTCATGCAGAGCTAATCTCCACAGTTGAACACGCGTAGAATCCGTCTCAAATTTTTTTGTATGGGGTCCTCAGTGGAGTTGATGTTTTGAAGTGTGGGGTTTGGAGTCTTGGCGGCGGCGCGTGTTATGCGATGGGTGGACATAGTGTACAGGAGATGCGGTGGAGGGGATGGAGGGGTGATGTCTTCGCTCAGCGCGTCAAGTGATAGGAACCATGGTGGTGGGGGAGGGATAGGGAAGGGGGGCGGTGGTGGTGGAGGGAAGGGGTGGTGGTGTGCTACATACTAAGTTCCAGCACAGAGCTTGTCGTCCATTGTGAAAGGAAGGTGGACTGAGGGGAGGGTGTAATGGTGGCCGGAGGGAAGATGGTGGGATAGTCCATTATCTGACGTGGTTGGCGCGGGCGGAGGGGCCCATGGAGGAGGGTGGGTGTGTTTGGCTGATTACACAGCTGATGTCAGCCTCGCGGCCATGCCGACTGCCATGACAACTCACTGCTGCGCTTAAGATTGACGGTAGAGACTGTCAGGCACTCAGTGGGGCTAGCGTCAGTTTATTTTACACACATCGAGAGCTCTAACTCACTGACTCCGAGGCCTAATCATTTTGATAAGCTGGAATGTGAGCGCGCACTAGCAGAGCAGTCTGTTTATACTTGCTGTCAACAGGTCTAATACACGATGGAGCAGTCACTGAATCTACTCGCGCAGCCAGGATTCCAATGCGCTTTCGCATCTGCGGGGACCATAAGGATCTATGTAAAAGGTTCGCGGCAGCGCAAAAACGCCGGGTCTGGAGACTGCTTAATGCAACTGTACTAGGCACGCCAGGCTGGCGCCAAGCGGGGGACACAGAAACGAAGAGTCCATGTTTCACGGCTCGAAGTATTCAAGAGACAGTGATGGAAAAAAAGAAACGTTGATAACTCTCGAAATATGAATGTTACACAAATTAAAAAAAATCACAATCCAATAGAAGTCACTTTTACAAGTCACTGAGGCAAAAATCACATATCACAAGCAAACACTGCCAACACAATTGTCACTGGAGACGGAGAGAGAGAGAGAGAGAGAGAGAGAGAGAGAGAGAGAGAGAGAGAGAGAGAGAGAGAGAGAGAGAGAGAGATAGATGATGATGATGAAACGTTTTTATTCAGGATAAAAAGTTTTAGGCATAGCAATGCCTATCTTCCAAACTGTCCTGCTACTCTACACATATAAAAATACATCAGACGATACAGCAAAAGATAAAATATATATAAGTACCCATACCCCCACCCCCACCCCCACCCCCACCACCAGAAAGAATAAAAAGTAATAATAAAATAAATACAAAAGATAAACAATATAATAATATATAATAATAATATAAATATAATATATATATATATATATATATATATATATATATATATATATATACGTGTATGAACCTGACATGTTAATGCAGACAGTCAAACTATTACATAATCTGCAGCAATCTGCTGTGCTGGAGCAACATACTAAGCAGAAATATAGAACATTCACATCGACAGCAGATATTTATGGACGCGAGCTCTGAAGATAGATAACTTTGAAATAGACTTTAAATGAGAGGGTACGTTATTCCATGACTTAGCACCGGAAAATGATATGCTAGATTTGAAGATGTCGATTCTCGGTTTTGGGAGATGGAGTAAGCTGTTCCTCGTGTTCTCTCTATTCGTATGGGAAAACAGCTCACGGAGATAGGGAGGGGCGGCATCATTTAGAATGTTTTGCACAAGTAAGCATCTATTAAGTTCCAATTGTTTACTGAGTAGTAGGATATTAAGGGCCTTCAGTCTTTCATCAGTAGGGGACGAACCAGGAAGAATAAGCTTAATACCTAGCCAGTAAAGGGAATTAATTTTTTTCAAATGAATGTCTCCACAGCCGTCCCAGATATTGGAAGCATAATTACAATGTGTCTTGATGTGTGCGTTAAAGAATAGTTTTCGAGCATCAATGTCAACTATACGACTTAATTTGGATAATAAAAAGAGATTCTTCGAAATAGTTTTACAGGCAGTTTCTATGTGAGGCTCCCAGCTGAGCTGTTCGTCGACTGTCACTCCTAACAAACGATGTTTTGACACTTGCTCTATGGGCTGAGAGTGAAGGGACAGCGCAAGGGGTTGCAAACCACGTTGACTCTTTTGGCGTGTTGTCACCAACATACTTTTCGTTTTAGGAATACTAATAATCATATGATTTTTTTCACACCAAGTTGACACTTCATCTAAACTATGTTGGAGGACAGCGCTCACGGTTGAAACATTTTTATCAGATACATGTAATGATGTATCGTCAGTAAATAGTTCACAGTTTGTGTCGGGGTGTGATATTGACAGTGGAAGGTCATTTATAAAGATGTTGAATAATAACGGTCCTAGGGTGGATTCCTGAGGAACACCATGGGTCACCAGTCCTTTCGCTGAGTATTTACCATTCAAGAACACTTTCTGCGTTCTGTCTAAGAGATAGGACGAGAGAAAAGCGACTGCATTGAGTCAATGTGATAAAAAGGTAACTTCTTTAGTAAGATTGAATGGTTAATGAGATCGAAGGCTTTTTTAAGATCTAGAAATACTACACCTGAAAGTTTGGACTCATTTATGGCAGTAAGCCATTTGTGGGTTATGAGAGTTAAGGCTGTCTGACACGAATGTTTAGGCCGAAATGCTGATTGTGCAGTACTAATAAGGCGGTTTTTCTCCAGGAATTGAAGTAAATGATTATGTATATGCTTTTCAAGTGGTTTGGACACTGCTGATAAGATTGAAATGGGTCTGTACTCACTTGGGTCGCTCAGATCTTTGCTTTTTGGTAGAGGAATAACTTTTGCTATTTTCAATTCATCGGGAAACATGTTCTTTTGAATCAAAAGGTTATATATAAAGGTTAATGATTCAACAATATAAGGGAGCGCAATTTTCAGGATTTTACTGCTAATACCATCTACACCACAAGATGTTTTACTTTTCATGTTGGTTATATATTTTCCTACATCAAGGACGGTCATTAGGGGAACTGAGAAAGTATTGCCGGCGTTTATCTGACTGAAGAGAGAGAGAGAGAATGAATGAATGAATGAATGAATGAAACTTTCTTTTCCAAGGATAAAAGAATATATATATATATATATATATATATATATATATATATATATATATATATATATATATATATATATATATATATATATATATATATATATATATATATATATATATATATATATATATAGAGAGAGAGAGAGAGAGAGAGAGAGAGAGAGAGAGAGAGAGAGAGAGAGAGAGAGAGACTGACTGACTGACTGACTGACTGACTGAAACTTTATTTATCAAGGATTGAGATATTAGGCGCACAGGCCTTTTTCCCAATCTGTCCTTGCTACATCTACTGACATATAATAACAGGCAAAGCTACATTACACACACAAACAACATCGAAAGTAATGCGAATTACGACAACACTACAAACTGCAACAATGATTTAACAAAACACACAGGTACCCATACGAAGATGTTTGCACGTGTCATAATATCCGTTTGCGGGAGCCCTCCCCAGACACTCCCACCCGGGGGGGGGGGGGGGGGGGGGGCACGCTACAAATATACTTTCACTCGAATGACATACTAAGCACATCGTTTGAATAAAATGTGCACCGGTACTGCATCCCCTGACCAGGTCTATACGGGAAGCACCCCACAAACGGCACGTGAACGCAAATGGTATAATAAAAATAATAGTTGCATAAAAAGAAATAAAAATATATTATGTTTAGACAACACGAGATAATTAAATTTACGTTGCCTTGGATAAGTGCTTGTACAGTTTTGCTTTAAAAGCAGCTAGGGAATTAACTTGTTGTAGATGCAGAGGAATAGAATTCCACAGGAAACCACCTGAGTATGACAAACTGGATTTATACAAATCAATGCGGGGCCGTTTTATGCTCAGGTTGTTCCGAGAGGTGCTGTATCTCTTCTCAGTAAGAGTAAAAAGTTCCGATAAGTAGCCGGGGGCCTTACCCTTAAGAGCTTTGTGCACTAGTACGCACTTGTTAAATACTAAGTGTTTGTCAAGAGGAAGGAGTCCAGCTGCCCCGAGCCTCGCCTCAGTGGGTAGAGATGAGCTAGGAATAATGAGTTTGGCTGCTCTTCTGTATAGCGAATTTATTTTCTTGAACTGAACCTCGCTACAGCCATCCCAAACTGTTGAGGCATAATCAATGTGGGGCTTGATGTATCCATTGAAAAATAGTTTACGCGTGTTCAGATTAATGACCGCTTTCAGTTTAGACAGTAAAAATAATTTCTTTGAAATTGTCTTTCCGATGTGTATGAGATGAGGCTGCAACTAAGTTGGTTATCTACAACTACCCCTAGTAAACGGTGCTGCTGTACTTGCTCTATGGGGACAGCTTCAAATGAGAGGTTTAGAGGCGCGGGTTGCAGCTGATGTTTCTGACGTGTTGTGACTAACATGCTTTTTGTTTTAGTTGGATTGACTATCATTCTATTTCTACTGCACCATTTAGAGACTTCTTGTAGGCTCTGCTGGAGGCTGTTGGTTATGTCAGCTACAGTTTTACCGGATGCATGTAGCGTCGAATCGTCAGCAAACATGTCACACTCGGCACTAGCACATGTGATGTGTAGTGGTAAATCATTAATAAAGATACAAAATAACAATGGGCCCAGAACCGAACCCTGAGGAACACCAAGCTCTACCTTACCATCTGTGAAATAGTTACCATTTACATAGACAGCTTGTGTTCTCGCAGAAAGATAAGAGTTAAAGAATGAAAGGGCTAACGGGCTGTTGTTGTTGAAATAAACATTAAGTTTCCTCAGCAAGATTTCATGATTTATCAGATCGAACGCTTTTTTTCAGGTCCAAGAATACCGTGCCAGTCATTTTGTTATTGTTGATGTTATCTAGCCATGAATCAACCATACGTACTAATGCTGAGTGGCATGAGTGTTTGGGTCTAAAACCGGACTGGAACTTATTTAACAAGGACCGTTGTTCGAGGTACTGGAGGAGATGCTTTTGAATATGCTTCTCAAGTGGCTTTGATAAAACAGACAGAAGAGAAATGGGACGAAGGTCATTTACATCAGTAGTATCTTTGGTCTTGGGTATAGAAACAACTTTTGCTTTTTTTAAACGCCACAGGAAAAGTATTATACTGTATACATAAGTTAAAAATGTAAGTGAGGGGTTCAACAATGTAAGGCAGTGATATGTGGAGTATATAACCATTTATACCGTCCACACCAGCAGATGTCTTGTTCTTAAGGCACGTAATATAACGCCCGACTTCGTGAACAGCGATAAAGGGGATACCAAACGTATCATCGGACGATAATCGTTCCTGGCAAAACATGGACAGTTGATCCGATATTACATACGCTGACGGATCAGGACTGTTGGAAGTAAGTAGCTGTTCTGGAGCTGAGAGAAAGCAATTGTTTATGCTTTCCGCAGAGAATTCGTGTGGGATGATATGAGTCTGCCTGCGCGTGTTGCTTGTTAGTGTATTCAAAGCAGTCCAAACAGAAGCAGGAGAATTTTCGTTCTCAATTGTCTTTTCAACAAATGACTTTTGAGCTTCTCGAATTAAGTACTTAACTTTGCTACGCAAACGTTTAAACTCAGCGAAGTTCTTTTCTCGTTTAGCGGTGTTTCGAGACTCCATAGTTTGTTTGATTTCCTCCGTTATCCAGGAGGGAGGCTCGCGGCGTTGGACTCGCTTCCTTCTTAGCGGCGCGTGTTTATTCAGCACCCGAGGAACAAATCAAGCCATATAGTGAGCGCATTATCAGGGTCAGTGCAGTTATACACTTGATCAAATCCTGCATAGCTTAGATCATGTAAGAAAGCATTCGTATTGAGCTTTTTAAACGATATGTACGTTATGTACGAGTGCTAGTCCCGACTTTGTTTTGCGGGCAGATTACACGACCATGTACAGGCGATGGGAAAGTGGTCACTGACGGCTAATGAAGAAACATTAGTTTCCGCTACTGCTGTTGGGTTATTAGTGTAAATGTGGTCGATGATGGTGGCAGCAGAGCGTGATACTCGCGTTGGAGATTTAATCATCTGCTTTAGCCCGAAAAGAGTGATCGCTGATTGCCATGTAGGCTTGGGTTTCAGCATATCGATGTTAAAGTCTCCCAGAATGAGAACATTTTTACCGGTGTCGTTCACTTTATCCATCACTTGTACAAAGTCGTCATACCAGTCAGCAGTAGCAGCTGGATTTCTGTACATAAAGGCGATAAGGATGGGAAAGGAATGTGGTATTTTCACCTCCAGCCACACACAGTCTCTGGACTCAAGGTCTTCACGTCTGCGCACCATATTTCGGATAGAGCTATGTACATAGACAGCTATTCCAGTGTGTCCAGGGTAGCCTGGGTCACGCCGGATTAGAGAAAAGTTAGGAATAATTAAGCTAGCATCAATGATGTCTGGGCCCAGACGTGATTCCGTGAGACCAAAGAGATGGAAGTGCGATGGCTCATTTAAAAATAAACGAATATCGGGGACCTTGTGAAACAGGTGAAAAATATTAAGGTGTCCGATTTTCAGTCCAAGTGATTGTACGCTAATTGAAGCTTTCGGCATCGCTTCTCGTCAGTTCGCGTGAAGTCACTGTAAAAAGCCTCTATGATCTCAAAATGGGATCACATACACAAAAATGCACGATGATCTCAAAATAAAATCACATACACACACAGTACGGTTAAGTTTCTCGAGCCAAGAGAACTTGGAGTCCACAAAGACAATTCACTGGCTAAAGGCCAAAAGGTCACTGTGACTTCCGTAGTCAAACAGTTCTCAGTGTGCTGCCTCAAAGGCAAACACACAGCCAATGTCAAAACAGTCTGTAATATTTCGCAGTTCCGATTACCAGAAAGTAATCACTATTTACGTAACACGGTAAACAAAAAACTAAATAAAAATGTCTAAGTGCCGCAGCACATGCACAGAAATTCGAATGTTTCTGTTATTATTTCAAATTAAGTCCGTACAACCTATACAAGGGCTCACACACCTATGCACATAGGAACACACGCTATTGTCCGCGGCTCGCGGATTGCGGGTTGAATCGTAGTCAAGATTAATTATTTAAAAAGAGAGAGAGAGAGAGAGAGAGAGAGAGAGAGAGAGAGAGAGAGAGAGAGAGAGAGAGAGAGAGAGAGAGAGAGACAGAGAGACACAGAGAGAAAGAGAGAGAGAGAGAGAGAGAGAGAGAGAGAGAGAGAGAGAGAGAGAGAGAGAGAGAGAGAGAGAGAGAGAGAGAGAGAGAGAGAAGGACGTCATATTTAGAGTATTATGTCAGTGTCTGCGTGGTGATGGAGTTGATTCTTTTACGTCACCGCCACTGTCTGACTCTATTAGAAAAAGAGTTTGTTTTTTTTACTGTTATAATTCTCTTTTGAAAAAAAATTACTAAAGAAGTTGAAAGGATTACTAAGAAGTTGAAAGGATACAAAGCTGGCTAACGAACTCATCTAATGTCTTTCTCCAAACTAGCTATTTGCAAAAGTTCAAGTAAATATTACAAGAAATACGGACTCTAATCTGGGTCAACAGACTTCCTATAAACGGTTGTTTATGTCTTTAATGAGACATTGAATTATAATATGCTCCGAGGCCCTCTTAGTCACCCACTTAAGAAAGTATTTCGCCAAGTTTCAAACTTGTGTGTACAGAAATATCGGAGATACTCTTGTTTACATACATACACACAGACATACATACGCACATACGGCGCTTCGCGCCAAATGTACGTTCAGCAGCGAAGTTAGCGTAACTAGACATGACGTAATATTTATCTTGTTACTTCAATTGTTAAAGGTTTAACCTGCCCGCCTTTGACGTCATGGACATGCTATTAAATTTGCCCCAAAGCTACCCGTCCTAAAAAGTCCCTTCCCTATAAATAGAAGAGACGTAAAAATTAAACAAGATGGGAAGAACCATAACCCACAAAGTCCCATGTATATGAGAGCTGTCTTCGCTACCAAGGGTCTCTACTTTTTGCCTTTGACTTGATTCTGATGTTGAAATATCTACTTCTGAAAAAGCCTCACAGATGTGCCAATGCGTCATAGTGACGTCTAGAAGGGGCGCGCGCAGTGCATACGCGTCATTGGTTTGTCAAACGTCATTTGTCATGACATTTTTTTTTTGTTTTGTTTTGACGTAATTTTATATTTAACGTGATATGAGATTCGCTTTCGCTTCAAGACTTGGGAAAATGGTGACAAAACTAGAATTTCACGGTACAATTTCAGTCTTGTTATAATTTGTGTGAAATAGACTTTACCTAGCTACATGCTATACTAAGTACACCTGCATGCTCTTTTGAAAGCGCGTCGATGTGTGTGTATGCGTTTGCTTGTGCGTGAGTGCATGCGCGCGCTGCAAACATTTTCAAGAGGCTCTTGAGGATCTATGCCTCTTGGAGATGCGCGCATAATTATGTGTCATTGATTTGTCAAACGTCATTTGTCATGACGTATTGTTTTGTTTTTACGTAATTTTATATTTAACGTGATATGAGTTTTGCTTTCGCTTTAAGACATCACGGTACAATTTCAGTCTTGCCATAATTTGTGTGAAATCAGGTTGACTTTACCTAGCTACATGCTATACTAAGTACACATGCATGCTCTTCTGAAAGCGCATCGATATATGTGTATGCGTTTGCGTGTGCGTGAATGCATGCGCGCTCCCCAAACATCCTCAAGAGGCACAGATGTTCATGCGCCCATATATGCGGGCATATGAGGATCTATACCTCTTGGAGATACGCGCATATGTGTGAGAAAGGAGAGAGAGAGAGAGAGAGAGAGAGAGAGAGAGAGAGAGAGAGAGAGAGAGAGAGAGAGAGAGAGAGAGAGAGAGAGAGAGAGAGAGAGAGAGAGAGAGAGAGAGAGAGAGAGAGAGAGAGAGAGAGAGAGAGAGAGAGACTGACTGACTGACTGACTGACTGAAACTTTATTTATCAAGGATTGAGATATTAGGCGCACAGGCCTTTCTTCCAATCTGTCCTTGCTACATCTACTGACATATAATAACAGGCAAAGCTACATTAAACTCACAAACAACATCGAACTGAAATTAATGCGAATTACGACAACACTACAAACTGCAACAATGATTTAACAAAACACACAGGTACCCATACGAAGATGTTTGCACGTGTCATAATATCCGTTTGCGGGAGCCCTCCCCAGACACTCCCACCCGGGGGGCACGCCACAAATATACTTTCACTCGAATGACATACTAAGCACATCGTTTGAATAAACTGTGCACCGGCACTGCATCCCCTGACCAGGTCTATACGGGAAGCACCCTCACAAAGGGCACGTGACGCAAATGGTATAATAAAAATAATAGTTGCATAAAAAGAAATAAAAATATATTATGCTTAGACAACACGAGATAATTAAATTTACGTTGCCTTGGATAAGTGCTTGAACAGTTTTGCTTTAAAAGCAGCTAGGGAATTAACTTGTTGTAGATGCAGAGGAATAGAATTCCACAGGAAACCACCTGAGTATGACAAACTGGATTTATACAAATCAATGCGGGGCCGTTTTATGCTCAGGTTGCTCCGAGAGGTGCTGTATCTCTTCTCAGTAAGAGTGAAAAGTTCCGATAAGTAGCCGGGGGCCTTACCCTTAAGAGCTTTGTGCACTAGCACGCACTTGTTAAATACTAAGTGTTTGTCAAGAGGAAGGAGTCCAGCTGCCTCGAGCCTCGCCTCAGTGGGTAGAGATGAGCTAGGAATAATGAGTTTGGCTGCTCTTCTGTATAGCGAATTTATTTTCTTGAACTGAACCTCGCTACAGCCATCCCAAACTGTTGAGGCATAATCAATGTGGGGCTTGATGTATCCATTGAAAAATAGTTTACGCGTGTTCAGATTAATGACCGCTTTCAGTTTAGACAGTAAAAATAATTTCTTTGAAATTGTCTTTCCGATGTGTATGAGATGAGGCTGCCAACTAAGTTGGTTATCTACAACTACCCCTAGTAAACGGTGCTGCTGTACTTGCTCTATGGGGACAGCTTCAAATGAGAGGTTTAGAGGCGCGGGTTGCAGCTGATGTTTCTGACGTGTTGTGACTAACATGCTTTTTGTTTTAGTTGGATTGACTATCATTCTATTTCTACTGCACCATTTAGAGACTTCTTGTAGGCTCTGCTGGAGGCTGTTGGTTATGTCAGCTACAGTTTTACCGGATGCATGTAGCGTCGAATCGTCAGCAAACATGTCACACTCGGCACTAGCACATGTGATGTGTAGTGGTAAATCATTAATAAAGAGACAAAATAACAATGGGCCCAGAACCGAACCCTAAGGAACACCAAGCTCTACCTTACCCTCTGAGGAACCATTTACATAGACAGCTTGTGTTCTCGCAGAAAGATACGAGTTAAAAAATGAAAGGGCTGACGGGCTGTTGTTGTTGAAATAAACATTAAGTTTCCTCAGCAAGATTTCATGATTTATCAGATCGAACGCTTTTTTCAGGTCCAAGAATACCGTGCCAGTCATTTTGTTATTATTGATGTTATCTAGCCATGAATCAACCATACGTACTAATGCCGAGTGGCATGAGTGTTTGGGTCTAAAACCGGACTGGAACTTATTTAACAAGGACCGTTCTTCGAGGTACTGGAGGAGATGCTTTTGAATATGCTTCTCGAGTGGCTTTGATAAAACAGACAGAAGAGAAATGGGACGAAGGTCATTTACATCAGTAGTATCTTTGGTCTTGGGTATAGGAACAACTTTTGCTTTTTTAAACGCCACAGGAAAAGTATTATACTGTATACATAAGTTAAAAATGTAAGTGAGGGGTTCAACAATGTAAAGCAGTGATATGTGGAGTATATAACCATTTATACCGTCCACACCAGCAGATGTCTTGTTCTTAAGGCACGTAATATAACGCCCGACTTCGTGAACAGCGATAAAGGGGATACCAAACGTATCATCGGACGATAATCGTTCCTGGCAAAACATGGACAGTTGATCCGATATTACATACGCTGACGGATCAGGGCTGTTGGAAGTAAGTAGCTGTTCTGGAGCTGAGAGAAAGCAATTGTTTATGCTTTCCGCAGAGAATTCGTGTGGGATGATATGAGTCTGCCTGCGCGTGTTGCTTGTTAGAGTATTCAAAGCAGTCCAAACAGAAGCAGGAGATTTTTCGTTCTCAATTGTCTTTTCAACAAGTGACTTTTGAGCTTCTCGAATTAAGTACTTAACTTTGTTACGCAAACGTTTAAACTCAGCGAAGTTCTTTTCTCGTTTAGCGGTGTTTGGAGACTCCATAGTTTGTTTGATTTCCTCCGTTATCCAGGAGGTTGGCTCGCGGCGTCGGACTCGCTTCCTTCTTAGCGGCGCGTGTTTATTCAGCACCCGAGGAACAAATCAAGCCATATAGTGAGCGCATTATCAGGGTCAGTGCAGTTATACACTTGATCAAATCCTGCATAGCTTAGATCATTTAAGAAAGCATTCGTATTGAGCTTTTTAAACGATATGTACGTTATGTACGAGTGCTGGTCCCGACTTTGTTTTGCAGGCAGATTACACGACCATGTACAGGCGATGGGAAAGTGGTCACTGACGGCTAATGAAGAAACATTAGTTTCCGCTACTGCTGTTGGGTTATTAGTGTAAATGTGGTCGATGATGGTGGCAGCAGAGCGTGATACTCGCGTTGGAGATTTAATCATCTGCTTTAGCCCGAAAAGAGTGATCGCTGATTGCCATGTAGGCTTGGGTTTCAGCATATCGATGTTAAAGTCTCCCAGAATGAGAACATTTTTACCGGTGTCGTTCACTTTATCCATCACTTGTACAAAGTCGTCATACCAGTCAGCAGTAGCAGCTGGATTTCTGTACATAAAGGCGATAAGGATGGGAAAGGAATGTGGTATTTTCACCTCCAGCCACACACAGTCTCTGGACTCAAGGTCTTCACGTCTGCGCACCATATTTCGGATAGAGCTATGTACATAGACAGCTATTCCAGTGTGTCCAGGGTAGCCTGGGTCACGCCGGATTAGAGAAAAGTTAGGAATAATTAAGCTAGCATCAATGATGTCTGGGCCCAGACGTGATTCCGTGAGACCAAAGAGATGGAAGTGCGATGGCTCATTTAAAAATAAACGAATATCGGGGACCTTGTGAAACAGGTGAAAAATATTAAGGTGTCCGATTTTCAGTCCAAGTGATTGTACGCTAATTGAAGCTTTCGGCATCGCTTCTCGTCAGTTCGCGTGAAGTCACTGTAAAAAGCCTCTATGATCTCAAAATGGGATCACATACACAAAAATGCACGATGATCTCAAAATAAAATCACATACACACACAGTACGGTTAAGTTTCTCGAGCCAAGAGAACTTGGAGTCCACAAAGACAATTCACTGGCTAAAGGCCAAAAGGTCACTGTGACTTCCGTAGTCAAACAGTTCTCAGTGTGCTGCCTCAAAGGCAAACACACAGCCAATGTCAAAACAGTCTGTAATATTTCGCAGTTCCGATTACCAGAAAGTAATCACTATTTACGTAACACGGTAAACAAAAAACTAAATAAAAATGTCTAAGTGCCGCAGCACATGCACAGAAATTCGAATGTTTCTGTTATTATTTCAAATTAAGTCCATACAACCTATACAAGGGCTCACACACCTATGCACATAGGAACACACGCTATTGTCCGCGGCTCGCGGATTGCGGGTAGAATCGTAGTCAAGATTAATTATTTAAAAAGAGAGAGAGAGAGAGAGAGAGAGAGAGAGAGAGAGAGAGAGAGAGAGAGACAGAGAGAGAGAGACAGAGAGAGAGACAGAGAGACACAGAGACACAGAAAGAGAGAGAGAGAGAGAGAAAGAGAGAGAGAGAGAGAGAGAGAGAGAGAGAGAGAGAGAGAGAGAGAGAGAGAGAGAGAGAGAGAGAGAGAGAGAGAGAGAGAGAGAGAGAGAGAGAGAGAGAGAGAGAGAGAGAGAGAGAGAGAGAGAGAGAGAGAGAGAGAGAGAGAGAGAGAAGGACGTCATATTTAGAGTATTATGTCAGTGTCTGCGTGGTGATGGAGTTGATTCTTTTACGTCACCGCCACTGTCTGACTCTCTTAGAAAAAGAGTTTGTTTTTTTTACTGTTATAATTCTCTTTCCGAAAGATCCTTGAGTTGGACGAACCGCCCACCGCTGAAGAGACCCTCACAGCCATCCACCAGCTCAAGAGTGGCAAAGCAGCAGGCATCGATGGAATACCACCAGAGATCTGGAAACATGGAGGCACAGCACTGCACAACAAGCTCCATGACCTCTTTCTCTACTACCAAAAGATCTCCGTGATGCAGTCGTTATCACCCTGTACAAGAACAAAGGCGAGAAGTCTGACTGTTCCAACTATCGGGGAATTACCCTGCTGTCCATTGCTGGGAAAATCCTTGCAAGGCTGCTCCTGAACCGGCTGGTACCTGCCATCGCTAAAGACCAACTCCCAGAGGGCCAGTGTGGCTTCAGAGCAAACAGGAGCACCACCGATATGGTCTTTGTGCTGAGACAGCTGCAGGAGAAGTGCCGCGAGCAGAACAAAGGTCTGTACGTAACATTTGTCGACCTAACAAAAGCGTTCGACACTGTGAGCAGGCAAGGCATGTGGCAGATCCTGGAGCGACTTGGCTGTCCCCCAAAGTTCCTCAACATGATTGTCCAGCTACACGAGGACCAGCAAGGCCAGGTCAGACTCAACAATGACCTCTCGGAACCATTCCCTATTCTCAACGGCGTAAAGCAGGGCTGCGTGCTGGCACCGACCCTCTTCACCATCTTTTTTAGCATGATGTTGAAGCAGGCCACAGTGGACCTCGATGATGACGATGCAGTGTACATCAGGTATCGTCTCGATGGCAGCCTGTTCAACCTCAGACGACTGCAGGCCCACATGAAAACCCTAGACCAACTGATTCGTGAGCTGCTTTTTGCTGATGATGCTGCCCTCGTTGCACACACAGAGAGAGCCCTGCAGCGCATCACGTCTTGCTTCGCAGATGCTGCCCAGCTCTTTGGACTCGAGGTCAGTCTGAAAAAGACAGAGGTCCTCCATCAGCCGGCACCCAAGACAGTGTATCGCCCTCCTCACATCACCATTGGCGAGTCTGAACTAAAGTCAGTGCACCAGTTTACTTACCTTGGCTGCGTTATCACGTCGGACGCCAAGCTGGACAAGGAGCTTGACAGCAGGCTGGCAAAAGCGAACAGCGCTTTCGGGCGACTTTTCAAGCGGGTGTGGCACAATCAACAGCTGAAAACAGGCACCAAGATCAGCGTGTACAGAGCTGTGGTCCTCACCACCCTGCTGTATGGTTCCGAGTCCTGGGCCCTCTACCGCAGCCAACTACGACTCCTCGAACGCTTCCACCAGCGCTGCCTGCGTACCATCCTAGGCATTCACTGGAGTGACTATGTCACCAACGTCGAGGTCCTTGAACAGGCTGAAACTGTGAGCATCGAGGCTTTGCTGCTGCGGACACAGCTCCGCTGGGCGGGGCATGTCTCCAGGATGGAGGATCATCGCCTACCAAAGATCACCCTGTTCGGCGAGCTTGCTACTGGACACCGTGACAGAGGGGCACCAAAGAAGAGATACAAAGACTGTCTCAAGAAGTCACTTAGTGCCTGCCAAATCGACCACCACCAGTGGTCTTCGCTTGCTGCGGACCGTGACACCTGGCGCTCCACCATTTACAAGGCAGCTGTCTCCTTTGAGGACTCTCACAGAGCTAGCCTTAAGGACAAGCGGCTCAGGAGAAAAAACAGAGATGCCGCAGCTCAGAACCCTGGCCATACCTTCCCCTGCAGCCACTGCGGTCGAACCTGCCTGTCTCGGATTGGCCTCCGCAGCCACGAACAAGCCTGCAGACGTCGTGGGCAACTCCTATAAAATCTTCGTTCGCGAAGTCAAGCCAAGAGATAATTCTCTTTTGAAAAAAAAATTACTAAAGAAGTTGAAAGGATTACTAAGAAGTTGAAAGGATACAAAGCTGGCTAACAAACTCATATAATGTCTTTCTCCAAACTAGCTATTTGCAAAAGTTCAAGTAAATATTACAAGAAATACGGACTCTAATCTGGGTCAACAGACTTCCTATAAACGGTTGTTTATGTCTTTAATGAGACATTGAATTATAATATGCTCCGAGGCCCTCTTAGTCACCCACTTAAGAAAGTATTTCGCCAAGTTTCAAACTTGTGTGTACAGAAATATCGGAGATACTCTTGTTTACATACATACACACAGACATACATACGCACATACGGCGCTTCGCGCCAAATGTACGTTCAGCAGCGAAGTTAGCGTAACTAGACATGACGTAATATTTATCTTGTTACTTCAATTGTTAAAGGTTTAACCTGCCCGCCTTTGACGTCATGGACATGCTATTAAATTTGCCCCAAAGCTACCCGTCCTAAAAAGTCCCTTCCCTATAAATAGAAGAGACGTAAAAATTAAACAAGATGGGAAGAACCATAACCCACAAAGTCCCATGTATATGAGAGCTGTCTTCGCTACCAAGGGTCTCTACTTTTTGCCTTTGACTTGATTCTGATGTTGAAATATCTACTTCTGAAAAAGCCTCACAGATGTGCCAATGCGTCATAGTGACGTCTAGAAGGGGCGCGCGCAGTGCATACGCGTCATTGGTTTGTCAAACGTCATTTGTCATGACGTTTTTTTTTTGTTTTGTTTTAACGTAATTTTATATTTAACGTGATATGAGATTCGCTTTCGCTTCAAGACTTGGGAAAATGGTGACAAAACTAGAATTTCACGGTACAATTTCAGTCTTGTTATAATTTGTGTGAAATAGACTTTACCTAGCTACATGCTATACTAAGTACACCTGCATGCTCTTTTGAAAGCGCGTCGATGTGTGTGTATGCGTTTGCTTGTGCGTGAGTGCATGCGCGCGCTGCAAACATTTTCAAGAGGCTCTTGAGGATCTATGCCTCTTGGAGATGCGCGCATAATTATGTGTCATTGATTTGTCAAACGTCATTTGTCATGACGTATTGTTTTGTTTTTACGTAATTTTATATTTAACGTGATATGAGTTTTGCTTTCGCTTTAAGACATCACGGTACAATTTCAGTCTTGCTATAATTTGTGTGAAATCAGGTTGACTTTACCTAGCTACATGCTATACTAAGTACACATGCATGCTCTTCTGAAAGCGCATCGATATATGTGTATGCGTTTGCGTGTGCGTGAATGCATGCGCGCTCCCCAAACATCCTCAAGAGGCACAGATGTTCATGCGCCCATATATGCGGGCATATGAGGATCTATACCTCTTGGAGATACGCGCATATGTGTGAGAAAGGAGAGAGAGAGAGAGAGAGAGAGAGAGAGAGAGAGAGAGAGAGAGAGAGAGAGAGAGAGAGAGAGAGAGAGAGAGAGAGAGAGAGACTGACTGACTGACTTGACTGAAACTTTATTTATCAAGGATTGAGATATTAGGCGCACAGGCCTTTCTTCCAATCTGTCCTTGCTACATCTACTGACATATAATAACAGGCAAAGCTACATTAAACTCACAAACAACATCGAACTGAAATTAATGCGAATTACGACAACACTACAAACTGCAACAATGATTTAACAAAACACACAGGTACCCATACGAAGATGTTTGCACGTGTCATAATATCCGTTTGCGGGAGCCCTCCCCAGACACTCCCACCCGGGGGGCACGCCACAAATATACTTTCACTCGAATGACATACTAAACACATCGTTTGAATAAACTGTGCACCGGCACTGCATCCCCTGACCAGGTCTATACGGGAAGCACCCTCACAAACGGCACGTGAACGCAAATGGTATAATAAAAATAATAGTTGCATAAAAAGAAATAAAAATATATTATGGTTAGACAACACGAGATAATTAAATTTACGTTGCCTTGGATAAGTGCTTGAACAGTTTTGCTTTAAAAGCAGCTAGGGAATTAACTTGTTGTAGATGCAGAGGAATAGAATTCCACAGGAAACCACCTGAGTATGACAAACTGGATTTATACAAATCAATGCGGGGCCGTTTTATGCTCAGGTTGCTCCGAGAGGTGCTGTATCTCTTCTCAGTAAGAGTAAAAAGTTCCGATAAGTAGCCGGGGGCCTTACCCTTAAGAGCTTTGTGCACTAGTACGCACTTGTTAAATACTAAGTGTTTGTCAAGAGGAAGGAGTCCAGCTGCCTCGAGCCTCACCTCAGTGGGTAGAGATGAGCTAGGAATAATGAGTTTGGCTGCTCTTCTGTATAGCGAATTTATTTTCTTGAACTGAACCTCGCTACAGCCATCCCAAACTGTTGAGGCATAATCAATGTGGGGCTTGATGTATCCATTGAAAAATAGTTTACGCGTGTTCAGATTAATGACCGCTTTCAGTTTAGACAGTAAAAGTAATTTCTTTGAAATTGTCTTTCCGATGTGTATGAGATGAGGCTGCCAACTAAGTTGGTTATCTACAACTACCCCTAGTAAACGGTGCTGCTGTACTTGCTCTATGGGGACACTTCAAATGAGAGGTTTAGAGGCGCGGGTTGCAGCTGATGTTTCTGACGTGTTGTGACTAACATGCTTTTTGTTTTAGTTGGATTGACTATCATTCTATTTCTACTGCACCATTTAGAGACTTCTTGTAGGCTCTGCTGGAGGCTGTTGGTTATGTCAGCTACTGTTTTACCGGATGCATGTAGCGTCGAATCGTCAGCAAACGTGTCACACTCGGCACTAGCACATGTGATGTGTAGTGGTAAATCATTAATAAAGATACAAAATAACAATGGGCCCAGAACCGAACCCTGAGGAACACCAAGCTCTACCTTACCCTCTGAGGAATAGTTACCATTTACATAGACAGCTTGTGTTCTCGCAGAAAGATACGAGTTAAAAAATGAAAGGGCTGACGGGCTGTTGTTGTTGAAATAAACATTAAGTTTCCTCAGCAAGATTTCATGATTTATCAGATCGAACGCTTTTTTCAGGTCCAAGAATACCGTGCCAGTCATTTTGTTATTGTTGATGTTATCTAGCCATGAATCAACCATACGTACTAATGCCGAGTGGCATGAGTGTTTGGGTCTAAAACCGGACTGGAACTTATTTAACAAGGACCGTTCTTCGAGGTACTGGAGGAGATGCTTTCGAATATGCTTCTCGAGTGGCTTTGATAAAACAGACAGAAGAGAAATGGGACGAAGGTCATTTACATCAGTAGTATCTTTGGTCTTGGGTATAGGAACAACTTTTGCTTTTTTAAACGCCACAGGAAAAGTATTGTACTGTATGCATAAGTTAAAAATGTAAGTGAGGGGTTCAACAATATAAGGCAGTGATATGTGGAGTATATAACCATTTATACCGTCCACACCAGCAGATGTCTTGTTCGTAAGGCACGTAATATAACGCCCGACTTCGTGAACAGCGATAAAGGGGATACCAAACGTATCATCGGACGATAATCGTTCCTGGCAAAACATGGACAGTTGATCCGATATTACATACGCTGACGGATCAGGGCTGTTGGAAGTAAGTAGCTGTTCTGGAGCTGAGAGAAAGCAATTGTTTATGCTTTCCGCAGAGAATTCGTGTGGAATGATATGAGTCTGCCTGCGCGTGTTGCTTGTTAGAGTATTCAAAGCAGTCCAAACAGAAGCAGGAGATTTTTCGTTCTCAATTGTCTTTTCAACAAATAACTTTTGAGCTTCTCGAACTAAGTACTTAACTTTGTTACGCAAACGTTTAAACTCAGCGAAGTTCTTTTCTCGTTTAGCGGTGTTTCGTGCCTCCATAGTTTGTTTGATTTCCTCCGTTATCCAGGAGGGAGGCTCGCGGCGTCGGACTCGCTTCCTTCTTAGCGGCGCGTGTTTATTCAGCACACCGAGGAACAGATCAAGCCATATAGTGAGCGCATTATCAGGGTCAGTGCAGTTGTACACTTGATCAAATCCTGCATAGCTTAGATCATGTAAGAAAGCATTCGTATTGATGTTTTTAAACGATCTGTACGTTATGTACGAGTGCTGGTCCCGACTTTGTTTTGCGGGCAGATTGCACGACCATGTACAGGCGATGGGAAAGTGGTCACTGACGGCTAATGAAGAAACATTAGTTTCCGCTATTGCTGTTGGGTTATTAGTGTAAATGTGGTCGATGATGGTGGCAGCAGAGCGTGATACTCGCGTTGGAGATTTAATCATCTGCTTTAGCCCGAAAAGAGTGATCGCTGATTGCCATGTAGGCTTGGGTTTCAGCATATCGATGTTAAAGTCTCCCAGAATGAGAACATTTTTACCGGTGTCGTTCACTTTATCCATCACTTGTACAAAGTCGTCATACCAGTCAGCAGTAGCAGCTGGATTTCTGTACATAAAGGCGACAAGGATGGGAGAGGAATGTGGTATTTTGACCTCCAGCCACACACACTCTAGCTCTCTGGACTCAAGGTCTTCACGTCTGCGCACCATATTTCGGATAGAGCTATGTACATAGACAGCTATTCCAGTGTGTCCAGGGTAGCTTGGGTCACGCCGGATTAGAGAAAAGTTAGGAATAATTAAGCTAGCATCACTGATGTTTGGGCCCAGACGTGATTCCGTGAGACCAAAGAGATGGAAGTGCGATGGCTCATTTAAAAATAAACGAATATCGGGGACCTTGTGAAACAGGTGAAAAATATTAAGGTGTCCGATTTTTAGTCCAAGTGATTGTACGCTAATTGAAGCTTTCGGCATCGCTTCTCGTCAGTTCGCGTGAAGTCACTGTAAAAAGCATCTATGATCTCAAAATGGGATCACATACACAAAAATGCACGATGATCTCAAAATAAAATCACATACACACACAGTATGGTTAAGTCTCTCGAGCCAAGAGAACTTGGAGTCCACAAAGACAATTCACTGGCTAAAGTCCAAAAGGTCACTGTGACTTCCGTAGTCAAACAGTTCTCAGTGTGCTGCCTCAAAGGCAAACACACAGCCAATGTCAAAACAGTCTGCAATATTTCGCAGTTCCGATTACCAGAAAGTAATCACTATTTACGTAACACGGTAAAAAACTAAATAAAAATGTCTAAGTGCCGCAGCACTTGTTAAAACACATGCACAGAAATTCGAACGTTTCTGTTATTATTTCAAATTAAGTCCACACAACCTATACAAGGGCTCACGCACCTATGCACATAGGAACACACGCTATTGTCCGCGGTTCGCGGATTGCGGGTTGAATCGTAGTCAAGATTAATTATTTTTAAAAAAAAAAAGTCATAGTTTTGAATGACTCGATGGGCGCTAAACCAAATAAACTGAATGACAATTGTCAGTGTAAACGCTATGTACACAGCAAGGGCCGGTGCGTCTTAGTTCTAACACATTCACTGTGTCGAGCAGACACGGATTAATTTAATTTAATAGAGAGAGAGAGAGAGAGAGAGAGAGAGAGAGAGAGAGAGAGAGAGAGAGAGAGAGAGAGAGAGAGAGAGAGAGAGAGAGAGAGAGAGAGAGAGAGAGAGAAAATGAAATGAAAAATGAAATGAAACTTTATTTTTCAAGGATAAAAGAATAGGTGCGCAGACCTGTTTTCATTCTTGTCCTTTCTATACACTACAAAACAAAATAACGTACATAAAATCACTCTCTTACCCACACACACACGCGAGCCGGTGTGCAATTGCCGGGTGCACAGGTTTGTGCCAGATTAGCTTGTAGCCTATAGGCGCCAAACCAAGCCTGCACAACCCTCCACACACACACACGCACACACACACACACACACACACACACACACACACACACACACACACACACACACACACACACACACACACACACACACATGTCATGTACTCTTGGCTTGACTTCGCGAACGAAGATTCTATAGGGCTTGCCCACGTCGTCTGCAGGCATTTTCGTGGCTGCGGAGGCCAATCCGGGACAGGCAGGTTCGACCGCAGTGGCTGCAGGGGAAGGTCTGGTCAGGGTTCTGAGTTACGGCAACTCTGTTTTTTCTCCTGAGCCGTTTGTCCTTAAGGTTAGCTCTGCGAGAGTCCTCAAAGGAGACGGCTGCTTTGTAGATGGTGGAGCGCCAGGTGTCACGGTCCGCAGCAAGCGAAGACCACTGGCGGTGGTCGATTTGGCAGGCACTAAGTGACTTCTTGAGACCGTCTTTGTATCTCTTCTTTGGTGCCCCTTTGTCACGGTGTCCAGTAGCAAGCTCGCCGAACAGAGTGATCTTGGGTAGGCGATGATCCTCCATCCTGGAGACGTGCCCCGCCCAGCGAAGCTGTGTCCGCAGCAACAAAGCCTCGATGCTCATAGTTTCTGCCTGTTCAAGGACCTCGACGTTGGTGACATAGTCACTCCAGTGAATGCCCAGGATGGTACGCAGGCAGCGCTGGTGAAAGCGTTCGAGGAATCGTAGTTGGTTGCGGTAGAGGGCCCAGGACTCGGAACCGTACAGCAGGGTGGTGAGGACAACAGCTCTGTACACACTGATCTTGGTGCCTGTTTTCAGCTGTTGATTGTGCCACACCCGCTTGAAAAGTCGCCCGAAAGCGCTGTTTGCTTTTGCCAGCCTGCTGTCAAGCTCCATGTCCAGCTTGGCATCTGACGTGATAATGCAGCCAATGTAGGTAAACTGGTGTACTGACTTCAGTTCAGACTCGCCGATGGTGATGTGGGGAGGGCGGCTGGGTGCCGGCTGATGAAGTACCTCTGTCTTTTTCAGACTGACCTCGAGTCCAAAGAGCTGGGCAGCATCTGCAAAGCAGGATGTTTCGCTGCAAGGCTCTCTCTCTGTGTGTGCAACAAGGGCAGATTCATCAGCAAAGAGCAGCTCACGAATCAGTTGGTCTAGGGTTTTGGTGTGGGCCTGCAGTCGTCTGAGGTTGAACAGGCTGCCATCGAGACGATACCTGATGTACACTGCATCGTCATCGTCGAGGTCTACTGTGGCCTGCTTCAACATCATGCTAAAGAAGATGGTGAAGAGGGTTGGTGCCAGCACGCAGCCTTGTTTCACTCCGTTGATAATGGGGAATGGTTCTGAGAGGTTACTGTTGAGTCTAACCTGGCCTTGCTGGTCCTCGTGGAGCTGGACGATCGTGCTTAGGAACTTTGGGGGACAGCCTAGTCGCTCCAGGATCTGCCACATGCCTTGCCTGCTCACAGTGTCGAACGCTTTTGTTAGGTCGACAAACGTTACGTACAGCCCTTTCTTCTGCTCGCGGCACTTCTCTTGAAGCTGTCTCAGCACAAAGACCATGTCGGTGGTACTCCTGTTGGCTCTGAAGCCACACTGGCCCTCTGGGAGGTGGTCTTCAGCGATGGCAGGTACCAGCCGATTCAGGAGCAGCCTTGCGAGAATTTTCCCGGCAATGGACCTGCTGCCTTGCACATGTCATGTACACATACATTACATCACTTAAAACTATACTACAGCAAATATAAAGAGTATAAAGGATTTTGTACATGAAACCGCTATTGTTCTTATCATAAAAATCAACACGGTTCACTCCAACAAACATACAACACGCACACACACACACACACACACACACACACAAACACACACACACACACACACACACTGACACACTGAAACACACACACGCGCGCGCACACATACACTCGCACACACACAAACACACACACACATACGATAGCGCCGCCCCTCCCCCCCCCCTCCCCCGCGCCAAAACCACGCACAGCTAGCTGCTATAGTCTGCAGTAAAAGTAATGTATAGTGATCCCGCAATCATCGCGCGCGAGAGTCGACGCAAAGAAACTATAGCACTGCTGCGCGGGGCGAGCGTTTATGCTGTGTCTATCGACGGCATCCTGTCTGGCCAGCCGAGTCCATGGGGTCATGGATATTACATAATGCGGCTTGCTGGAATACCAGCGGTATATTACACGCGTTCATAAATGTTACAAGAGTATGCAGACTATCCGTGACATGCCGCACAAGGCATGGAGTGCTACATGTAAGCATAAAAATAAAAATTAAAAATAAAAGGAAAAATTAAGTTTTGCCTAGATGTTTCAGCAGCTTGGTCTTGTAAGTTTTAAGCGATGGCGCGGCTCTAACATCCGCTGGGATGGAGTTCCATAACTTTGCACCAGAATAGGACAATGACGACCTATAAATGTCCAGTCGCGGCATAGGTAACACAAGATTATTCCCTGGTGTTCGACTGGACCTCGTATGAGCAAAGTGGAACAAACTATTGAGATAGGCTGGTGTTTCTGAGAGGTTGATTTTGCGCATGATGATCACAGATGGTGATCGGGCCGAAGTTCTGCTCAGTAACCCGCCACAAGGGTCCTCCGGCAACAGAGACCGCCACTCGTCGCTGTACCTCGAAAGCCTCCCGCCGACTGGAGACCCTGCAGGAATCGGCGGGGAAGAAGTCGGGAGAAAGTCACTGGGCCCTCCCCCGCCCGGGCCTCCGGGCAAACCTGGGCCCGGCGGGGGCGGAGCCTGGGAGGGGCGGGTGCGGCCGGCGGGGGCCTGACGTCTGGGTCTGGGAGGTAGTCTAGTAACCAGAGGGGAGGTGGGTCTGAAGCTCCGCAGGGCGAGACCCTCGTCCTTGCGGGAAGCTGGAAACCGGGCGGTATCCGCTCTGGAAGCGCTCAGCCACAGGTCCTTAGCCGAATCCTTTACCTCTTGCCAGGTGGAGCCGAAGAGGAGGGCCCCGCCCAGAGGAGCACGGCGCAGTTGAGCGACGAAGGTCGAGGGGATGCCGGGGCAACTCCAACACGGCGTCTCGTCTGATGAGGTCGCAAATTGCAGCTGCCGCTCTGGAGTTGGCCGCGATGTGGTGCACGGTGCGATTAGCTGTCACCACCAGCGAGTGGACGTCCCGTAAACGCGTCTCGTTCGGTCGCTCCCAAAACTCCTGCACACTCCGCACGACTGCCTGCGTGGCCAAGTCAAAACAAAAAAAAAAAAAAAAAAAAAAAAAAAAAAAAAAAAAAAAAAAAGAACGCACAAGCCAGGGAATTCCGAATGAGACTTGCCGTGTTGTCCAGACCGGGGGAGGGGGGGGGGGGAAGATCCGTCGGGCGGGAATCTTGCCTCCAGCTTGTAACTCCGCTGCAGGGTCTACCGCTCGGAGAGGGCATGCGAAGGCTTGAGAGTGTCCTGCTTCGCGCCAAATGTACGTTCAGCAGCGAGGTTAGCGTAACTAGACATGACGTAATTTTCATCTTGCTACTTCAATTGTTTTCCAACTATCGGGGAATTGCCCTGCTGTCCATTGCTGGGAAAATCCTTGCAAGGCTGCTCCTGAATCGGCTGGTACCTGCCATCGCTGAAGACCAACTCCCAGAGGGCCAGTGTGGCTTCAGAGCAAACAGGAGCACCACCGATATGGTCTTTGTGCTGAGACAGCTACAGGAGAAGTGCCGCGAACAGAACAAAGGGCTGTACGTAACATTTGTCGACCTAACAAAAGCGTTCGACACTGTGAGCAGGCAAGGCATGTGGCAGATCCTGGAGCGGCTTGGCTGTCCCCCAAAGTTCCTCAACATGATTGTCCAGCTACACGAGGACCAGCAAGGCCAGGTCAGACTCAACAATGACCTCTCAGAACCATTCCCTATTCTCAACGGCGTAAAGCAGGGCTGCGTGCTGGCACCGACCCTCTTCACCATCTTTTTTAGCATGATGTTGAAGCAGGCCACAGTGGACCTCGATGATGACGATGCAGTGTACATCAGGTACCGTCTCGATGGCAGCCTGTTCAACCTCAGACGACTGCAGGCCCACACGAAAACCCTAGACCAACTGATTCGTGAGCTGCTTTTTGCTGATGATGCTGCCCTCGTTGCACACACAGAGAGAGCCCTGCAGCGCATCACGTCTTGCTTCGCAGATGCTGCCCAGCTCTTTGGACTCGAGGTCAGTCTGAAAAAGACAGAGGTCCTCCATCAGCCGGCACCCAAGACAGTGTATCGCCCTCCTCACATCACCATTGGCGAGTCTGAACTAAAGTCAGTGCACCAGTTTACTTACCTTGGCTGCGTTATCACGTCGGACGCCAAGCTGGACAAGGAGCTTGACAGCAGGCTGGCAAAAGCGAACAGCGCTTTCGGGCGACTTTTCAAGCGGGTGTGGCACAATCAACAGCTGAAAACAGGCACCAAGATCAGCGTGTACAGAGCTGTGGTCCTCACCACCCTGCTGTATGGTTCCGAGTCCTGGGCCCTCTACCGCAGCCAACTACGACTCCTCGAACGCTTCCACCAGCGCTGCCTGCGTACCATCCTGGGCATTCACTGGAGTGACTATGTCACCAACGTCGAGGTCCTTGAACAGGCTGAAACTGTGAGCATCGAGGCTTTGCTGCTGCGGACACAGCTCCGCTGGGCGGGGCACGTCTCCAGGATGGAGGATCATCGCCTACCAAAGATCACCCTGTTCGGCGAGCTTGCTACTGGACACCGTGACAGAGGGGCACCAAAGAAGAGATACAAAGACTGTCTCAAGAAGTCACTTAGTGCCTGCCAAATCGACCACCACCAGTGGTCTTCGCTTGCTGCGGACCGTGACACCTGGCGCTCCACCATTTACAAGGCAGCTGTCTCCTTTGAGGACTCTCACAGAGCTAGCCTTAAGGACAAGCGGCTCAGGAGAAAAAACAGAGATGCCGCAGCTCAGAACCCTGGCCATACCTTCCCCTGCAGCCACTGCGGTCGAACCTGCCTGTCTCGGATTGGCCTCCGCAGCCACGAACAAGCCTGCAGACGTCGTGGGCAACTCCTATAAAATCTTCGTTCGCGAAGTCAAGCCAAGAGGGACTTCAATTGTTAGAGGTTTTAGCCTGCCCGCCATTGACATCATGGACATACTATTCGCCACACCGCGACTCATCCTAAAAAGGCCCTTCTATAAATAGAAGGGACATATAAAATTGGCATTTTACACACATTTGCCAGCCTCTTGTAACCCTTGACCTTTCGAGGGTCACCCAAATTAGTATGCATAGATAGGTCTTACCATCAGGTATCTCTATACCAAATGTGGGTTTTAAGTTGTGAATAGTATTTTTTTAAAAAGCATCTTTTGTCAAAATATCGCTATTTTGAACCTATTTCCTGAACGCTTGTGACCTTGACCTTTCCGAGGGGTCATCCAAATAAGTATGCATTGATAGGTCTTACCATCAGGTATCTCGATAGCAGGTTTGAGTCTGAAGTTGTGAATAGTATTTGAGATAAACATTGACATATTTAGAGTGGTCTTGCCACAATGTATCCTTGGCCAAGTTTAAAGACTCTAGCTTTAATAGTCTCCGAGAAAATGCCAATGTTAAAGTTTACCCCGGACGATGGCGAACGGACGACGGAGGACGGACAACAGGTGACAGAAGACGGAAGGACAACCACTGGCCCAGAACATACTCACTTTTGCTTCGCACGTGAGCCAAAAATCTGTGTTCCATTGTTCTGCTGGGGTTCTTCGTGTTTTAAATTTATACGCCACATGTGGCCACTTGCGGATTAGGCTTTACAGAAAACTGGTCCGCATCGTGCTTTTGTTGTTATAAATGGCCCATACAATGGGCTTTCACTTTTCTCTTGCTTCAGCTGAGACATTTCTGCCCTTCATTTCACAATCAAATGCCAGTAGACACACGTGACAGAAGTTTCCTATTGGCCCTGGCACATCAGGAGAATTCTCCCACATACAAATGAGAAAACAAAAAAGCAGAAACGTCTTTAATTTTACGACATTCAAACTAAGATTAGCCCTGTTGTGCACCATTTTCGTACGATATAGAAAGAACATTTGTTAAAAAGACAATGCGAACTATAAACACTTTATTCCCTGGAGCTGGACACTTTAACCAGGATCATAGTACAGTCAGACCCTTGTACATGTTAGCTGGTCCGTAATTTTGGGCCCTAATACTTTAAGCCTCTAACAGTCAGTTGACACTGATTATGTCCTAAAATATTTCTTAATCCAACGCCAAAGAAGCCCATGCGTCCGAGGAACATGGATAAACAAGAAAGGCAAAGCTCTTATGGCTCACGTGTATGACCGATCCACACATGTCTGACAATAAGTAAAGGGATGGCTTCTGCACTAACAAAATCCATGGTTTCTTAAAATGTAATCGGTTTTCACACATCTGTGAAACACCCGTGACCTTTGACCTTTACGATGAGTCGAAACAATTAGTATACATAGGAAGGTCTTATCTTCAGCTATCTTTGTGCCGAATTTGACTTAAAAGTTTGCAAAAATGTTGATAATAACTACAATTATTGACATTTTGTACACATTTGTCAACCTCGTGTGACTTTTTCCGAGGGGTCATCCAAATTAGTATGCATAGATAGGTCATACCATCAGGTATCTCTGTACCAAGTTTGATTTTGAAGTTGTGAATAGTAATTGAGAAAATAAAACATTTCTTATCAAAATATGGCTATTGTTTTACCTATTCCCTGAGCTCTTGTGACCCTTGACCTTTCCGAGGGGTCATCCAAATTAGTGTGCATAGATAGGTCTTACCATCAGTTATCTCTGTAGCAAGTTTGAGTTTGGAGTTGCGAATAATATTTGAGAAAAAATATTTCTTTTCAAAATATGGCGATTTTGGACCTATTACTTGAGCTGTTGTGACCTTGGACCTTTCCGAGGTATCAACCAAATTAGTGTGCTTATAATGATCTTACCATCAGGTATCATTGTACCAAGTTTGGGTTTGAAGTTGTGAATGGTATTTGAGAAAAACTAAATTATGTCCAAGAATAGAATATATTTCATGATCCCTTGTGACCTTGACCTTTTTGAGAGGTCATTGAAATTGCTTTGTTTACAAAGGTCTTAACGCTTGGCAGTCACCTTTTTGGTCTGGATTACAAAGGTCTTGCCAAAAAGTATCCTTGGGCTAAGTTTGTAGACTGTAGTTTGAATAGTCTCAGAGAAAATGCCAACGTTAAAGTTTACCACGGACGACGGCGGACAAACGACAGATGGACGACCCCTGGCCCAGAACATAGACTCAGTTTTGCTTCGCACGTGAGCCAAAAATGTGCTTAAGCAAGAGGCATGGATTCTCATGAGCAACCGCAATTGCGAGGGCTCATGAGGAGTATGCCTCTTGCAGTTAACATTTTTTTCTGCAAGGTAGAATTTAAGATGCAGAGGTCCAAAATAACAACCCAACACATTCATACTTGTAGCCTCGAATGTCCAGTTGACGCTCGCCCTCCCTTCAAAACTCGTGTTTATGGGGTTTTGGAGGGTGCACGTAACAGTGCTCTTGCCGACGACGACCGGCGTCACACAACACGTGGAAGCATAATTTCCGCCTTGGCACACCACGCCATCCCACGTGGTGTGTGGATCTGGTATGGTCTGTGACGAGTAACAGGATAGACACACAGGTGTCGGATCGTCCGTGACCTTGATCCTGTTGTTTCCAGTGATGCCTGTGTCCATGTCGCTTGGGCCATCTGCACACAGCAGTCATCAGTATAGGAGCCTGGCGGGCTCAGCGTTCTGATATGGCCCTGGTTCAGATTTACCGTCAAGAAGTTATGACACTCCAAATCCAAACTTAAAATCCATATTGAAAGGTACAGACATGTGACACATCAAATTTAAAACAAGACGCTACATCCTGTGTTATTTTTGTGTTGAGAACAAAATATTTCTGTAAATTCACGGCACAAACAGCATTGTGTACATAACCATTTACATTGTCACAAAAGTTTACTGCACATATTTCCACAGCAATAATGCCAAGAAGCTCATGCAAAAAGCACATTGGCAAGACTGTTCAATAATATTATCAGATAGAGTGAAAGCAAAGTTTTCGGACCCTCAAAAAACTGAAAATTCTTAGGAAGAATAATGTGTACATAACACAACATTTTCAAATTTCAAACAAAAAAATCTCTCTAATACTCAAAGCCTGTGGGAAAAAATAAATAAATACAAAAAAAACCCCACCACCACCACCACCACCAGAGAGAGAGAGAGAGAGAGAGAGAGAGAGAGAGAGAGAGAGAGAGAGAGAGAGAGAGAGAGAGAGAGAGAGAGAGAGAGAGAGAGAGAGAGAGAGAGAGAGAGAGAGAAAGTGGGGCTCCTAAGACAGATTTCCATTGTATTGAGTTGACCTAATTAATTAATTAGTGTCATCACCTCTCACAAGTCCATCCTTTTCCTAGTACATTTGGTATATTTTGAAATCATTGTCAAAGCATTTTTTTCGATCAGTTGTCATCCCAGGGTCATTCGGGAGTTGGAGATTGTCTTAAGCTGACCCTTACCAACCCGGTCAATGCATGAAATTAATCCATAATTAAACCTAGTTCCTTTCATTCAATGCATTCATGCATGTCTTTTTTCGCTTGCAACAAACTAACAAAAATGTTTCGCATACTGAGCCGCTTTTACTAATCTTCATCACACGATATTGAAAACCTCCCATGTGAGGCAATCATCTCTCACAGCCTGCTGTCCAATTTCATGCGTCGTTGGTTTTCAGTATGCTAGGGGGACACATTCCTTTCAGTTTACTGTCAACACGGCCAACAGACACTTGAAAAGTTACCTACAACTTACAACTAACTTTAAAGTTATCTCTACAATTACCTATATGCAAGTTAAAATAAGTACTTGTAGATAACTTTAGTTAAGTACTTACAAGTTCTTTGTCGTAAGTCATCAGGTTACTTGGCCAAATTTGTCACGTTACTTGGACAGGAAAATAACTTCTTTTTTTTCAATAATAGTCTAGAGCTGAGATTCACAGCTGGGGGTGCTGTTTTTTCAAAACAGGTGAGTCCAGTTATAATAGCCCAGCTGGGAAACAAGAAAATTTCACCACAGTAGGATTTCAGCAGGTACTGTCAGTCCACTGTGCTCCATTGTGACCCTGTATTACACCTACTTTGCTATTATATCGTCTATCTTTCAAGTCCAAGGTGGTATACAAGCATAAAAGGACAGCAAATCGAGGGTTGACTGCCAAAAAGCAGTATCTGGCTTTTCTTTAGTTTTGTAGGTGACTCTTTTAAAACTTTGGACCTTTCTGTACAATGCAAGAATTTAAGATGCCCCTCAAATTTTTACAATGTTATTGGGCAGCTAATTTTATTATGCATAACCATGATATTATGGTTATATCTAAATTCTTGTCTGTATTATTAAAGAAAACGTAACACGAGTGAAGATACTATATGTCTGGCGATCGGAACAATGATAAATAATGGCAGCAGAAACACCATATCTCAACATACGAGAACCTTGTGATGACAGATCCTGAAAATTGTTGACTGCCGAAACCACGTATCTTCACATAGCTCCCTCACTGTGTTAAAAAACAAGTGGTTTCAGAGGGGAAGCAGGCAGCCAGATTCATGTAGATTGTTCTACTTGGCATCTGCCATGAACAAAGTAAACAGAAAGCATCTCTAGAAATGTTTTATTTTAAATGAACACTATTCCGCAGGTAATTCTCCAGCCTGTCGTTCGCAAATTCTGTATTACTATTTGCTGTATTTGGTGATAATGCACTAGGGAAGAATTTATTTAGACACATTATACATACTCATAGCACACTGATTTGACTTATTTTTAATTGGTAGAGTCACTATACTGCCAGAACCTTGAAGACAATTATTGTGGAAAATCATGTTATGTGGCAACCATGCAACTTTCACTATACATTAACAAAACATAATCAAATGTATGTTTTAATCATGCCTTGTCACATACACATGCATGCACAGAGAGAGAGAGAGAGAGAGAGAGAGAGAGAGAGAGAGAGAGAGAGAGAGAGAGAGAGAGAGAGAGAGAGAGAGAGAGAGAGATGATTGATTGTACATTGCTTAACGTCCCAACAAGCAACAAGACTTTCTCAGGACGTGCCTGCACTGCTTGTGAAAAAAAAACCTAAACAAAACATTAAATGTATGTCGCCAGCTGGTCCAATACTTTAAATAAACCTAAGACATGGGGCATAAATAAAGCTACGACCATTTAGCAACACACATCTAATATCAAGAGCTACAGGCAGCGCAGACAGTAGGGAGAGTTTTAAAAAGGCAAATACAAGTGAACGGACCAAGGGTAGACAGAAACACATGCCCCAGAATAGAGAGGAAAACCCACCCTGTGGAGCTGACCAGGGTGACCCTGGGAACTAAAAAGCAGTTAACCCCACCCAAGTCCCCCAGGGCAGACCCGGGTGGGGGTAGAGAGAGAAATGAAAAGAAATGAAATTTATTTGCCAACGAATGATGATGATGAAACTTTATTTATCAACAGTAAAAAGTTTTGACAGAAACAAATCGTCATTTTACAAACTTGCCATTGCTAAAATATATAACATAAAATAGGTTTAAAAAGTAATAATAATAATAAAGACATTATATTTACACACAGTATTTCATGCAACAATAATGTTTAAAATAAAAAAAGCAAAATAACAATTAAAAAAAAAATTATATACAGAAAATAATAGTAACACTCAACATTCATCTTATACCACAAACAAACACACACACACACACACACACACACACACACACACACACACACACACACACACACACACACTATACATAAATGCATGTATTACATGAAAGTACTAAACATCAGGGTTTGTTTAAATAAATGGTTTTAAAAGTTTCGTTTTAAAGATTCCAAGGGAGGTTATAGTCTTCAAATGTGCAGGAATAGTGTTCCATACAAACAGTCCAGAAAATGATAAACTAGTATTAAAGAGGTCAATTCTTGGCAGAGGTAGGGATAAAGTATTGTTCCTTGAGGTCCGGTCGCGTTCTTGCTGTGGCATAAATTTGGTGGTTAGATACAGCGGTGTCATGTTATTTAATATCTTGTGCATTAGGATGCATTTGTTAAAATTAAGTTGTCGACACAGGCCAAGAATGTTTAGATGTCTAAATTTGTCTGTGGTAGAAATGGGCCACGTATCTATCATTTTGACAGCTCTTTTATATATAGAGTTTAACCTGTTCATGTGAACATCACTACAACCGTCCCACACTGTGGAGACATAATCAACGTGAGACTTGATATGGGCATGAAAAATCAGTTTACGAGTATGTGTATCCGTTATTTGTCTAAGCTGAAACAACAGGAAAGTGTTTTTAGCAATGGTTTTACAGACTGTATATATATGCGTCTCCCAACATAGTTGTTTGTCGACGTGTATTCCCAAGAATTTACGCTCTGTGACTTGTTCTATCGGTTTAGCGTTCAGTTGTAAATGTAACGGTTGTGGTTGGCGTTGGTGTTTTTGTCATGTAGTGATTAAAATACTCTTTGTTTTTCCTGGATGAAGAACCATATGATTCACTCTATACCAGTCAGAAACCTCGCTGAGACTACTTTGTAAGTTAAGATTAATGTCAGCTGTTTTTTTACCCGAAACATGGAGGCTCGTATCATCCGCAAACAGGTTGCAGTTGACATCAGTGTTAGTAATATGCAAAGTCAAATCATTAATGAATATTATAAATAGAAGAGGTACCAAGATCGACCCCCGGGTGGACACCGTAGTTAACTTGTCCTTGTTTAGAGTATTTTCCATGGGTAAATTGCTCTGGTTGGGAACCGAAAACAGCTTCGTGTTAAGTGAATTTTTGTGTTAAGCATTTCATATTATCAGTGAAATTTTAATACAAAATAAGAAGGCCATCGGCCGGGAACGCAAAAACGGTTTGTGTTAACCAGAAATTCATGTTAAGCGAGTTCATGTTAACTGGACTCCACTGTACATGAGCCTCTTGGTGTTAAGGACATTAGGCAATCAATTGTCATCACGAACAATCCAAGTACTATAGATCAAAACCAAACACTTACAGTCAAGTTTCCAAACCTAGGGCCCAGTGACGTTATTGTTCCTGGTACTGCTCGCCTTGCATTTAATATCGAACTATCATCAGAATCAGATGTGAACAGAACACTAGTTAACAACCTTGGCAGAGCAATTATTAGAACTATTAAAGTTAAACTTGAAGGACAGGAAGTGTTTAGTCTTGACGACGCTGATGTGTTCTACTGCTATAAAGATCTTTGGCTCACAAGAGAAGAACGAGAAGACCGTATTTACCAAGGCATACAGTCAGATAACATTACTAAACTCAGAATTGATGCAAGTGATAAAGTAACCACCACAGCCAAGGACGTTATAATGGCTGAAACATATGGAACCAGATTTTTCATTCCACTTGAATTTGAAATCCTAACAGCGCATTTGCCTTATTATCAAGGAGCACTAAATGACCATCTGAGTTTTGAACTAACTTTCAATGACCACGCCAAAGTTATTAAATCATCTGATCCCAGTGCAACATACAAGATCTCTAACATCTCTTTGGAATATGAAATTGTCACACAAACTGAATGAGCCAGACTCATTCAAAATCAGTATCAGTCAAGACTTCCGATTTATTATGACCGGGTGATTAGGCATAGTTTAATGAATAAAGACAAAAGCGATCCAATGTGGAACATCAACTTGAACACACCTGCTAGGTCACTGAAAGGCATTCTTGTGATGTTTATTAAACCGGCGAGTCCATACAAAAGAGATTCAAAAACATTTTACAATCCAAAGATTACACATTTGTCCTGTACAATCGAAGGTCGTCCAAATCAGGTGTATGCATCTGGAATGCAACCTTATCAGCATTACGACGAGATCACAAATTATTTTGCAGGTGGGGGACTTAGAGAAAAACCAGCAAACATAACTTGCAAAGATCTACATCTGTATGATGTAAGAATCGGACAATACCTGACAAATAAGTATGCGCTATGGCTAGACCTGCGTAGTACAGACGACGACTACCTACATGGGTCAGGTCATACTGTTGAAAACGTCAGTGATGGAATTACAATTCAGATACAAAAAAAGTTGAAACCACTGGAGCAATAAACATATTTGTATCTGATTTATGATGCGCAACTGAACATACAAGAAAACAGACTAAGTGGTCACGTGTATTAAAATTATATTCTGTGTTAAAATGAACTTGATGACACTCGACCCACACTGTGGCTTATTTTGTGGTGCCACAGGCTGTGGAAAAACTGAATTTGTTCTTGACCTCTTACAAACAAGATACATCCATCATTTCAAAAACATTGTAATATTCTGTCCAACGATCAAACACAACAAAGCTTATCACAACCGTTTATTCATTTCGACTGACAGCAACATTTATTTAGTCGACCCTGAGAAAAAGCTGAATGACTGGCTGCAGTAATTTTACGAACAATTTGAAGGACAGCCAACTTTGTTTATTGTTGATGACTGCTCTGCAGAAAAAGATATTGTGAAGAAGAGAAACAAACTAGCCAAACTAGCCTTCAGTGGCAGACACGCAAACGTCAGTGTATGGATTCTCACTCAAAAATATAATGCTGTACTGAAAGATTTCTATGAGCAACTAAAGTTTATCTGTTTGTTTTACTGTAAGGATCGTGACAGCTTTGAAGACTGTTTCAGGGAGAACGATGTTATCCCAAATAAACGTAACGAGATATTATGAAAAACAAACTGACATCAACTAAGCATCTAAAGCTTATCTTAAAGACAGATCAGCCCACTGGGTATGGGTTAGTGAATTAATTTATACTTTTGTTTTGTCCATAAGAATGACAGACGGACAAACCCAAGCAGTTGATGTTACAGACTGCTTCAAAGATGTTGAGCGCTTTTATGACTTAAAAACACATGTGTTTGAATCCGGCTTAAAACTCTCAACACCTATGAAGGTATACATAACATATAATGTAAATTTGCAATATTCTGATGGTTCACCACATTATGAGTATGAGACTGTTGATCTTAAGACATGCTTTTAAAGTTTATGATGCTAACTGTGACTGGTTTGAGTCAATGTGTAAACACATTTCATCAACTAAGAAAACTACATTGTTTTATTAAAAGTGTTACATTCAATAAAGTAATATTACACTGCAGCATGAGCAGCACAAGACCTTAAGACACATACTAGGGAAGTAGCTGATTTGTTTTGGTGACTATATATAAACTAAATTTGTTTATTGTAGGGGTTACAGCTAATAAAGCAGTATTACATAAGGTGTAATTTTTTTCCATTTATAATTTTTCGGACAAATAAAAATGACAGACAATGCTTAAAGCCCATCAGGCTCGTCAAGCCCTGGTCAATCAAGCTTATGTAACGTGTTTCACACAACAGACTTGCCTATATCAAATAGTAACAATGTCTATGAATCGACAGAAAACTCTTTTTCTGTCAATCAAGATAATCTTCTTTCAGGAAGTGTAAAGATTCAGGTTGTTGCTGAAATAGAATTTACTAGGGTAGATGGAGAAGTGATTGTATCATATATCTCAACAAGACAACACACAGTTAACACAAGAAGGGAATTGGAGAACGTGTTTAGAGACAGACTGTTGCCTGACTTCCTCAAAGCAATTGACAGTGCAAGAATGAAGGGGTCTGGTTGGCAGGAAGGTCATGTGCATGAACTACAGTTGAAGCAGTCAAGGTATCATCCTATATTAGGCAAATCATGGTTGCCACTGCCAACAGAGGTTGCAAACAAAAAGGCTGTTGTTAGTATTCAAAACAAAGATAATTTTTGTTTCATGTGGTGTGTGCTTGCTAAACTACACTTTGTAAAAACAAGACCTGATCGCGTATCTAACTACACCAAATTTGTAAACGAACTCGATTTCAGTGGTATAGATTTTCCTGTTAATGTAGAAGACATAGACTTGTTTGAAAAACTAAATCCTGGTATATCTGTAAATGTGTATGTATGGGATAATGAGTCTGTTGACAAGTTACGATCCATTAGAGTATCACCACTTGCTCCAACCTATGGACAACCAGAAGATAAGCATGTTGACATGTTGCTAATAGACCCTGCCGGTGATGGTGATACATTTACTACACAATTATCAGGAGTATGTCACGACTAATTCATAATCATGTATCAAAACACAATGGCAAACAGGAATTGAATAAATCTGTTGACAAGTTACAACCCATTAGAGTATAACCACTGGCCCCAACCTACGGACAGCCAGAAGATAAGCATGTTGACATGTTACTAATAGGAGATAATGATAACTTTCACTACAAAATTATCAGGAGTATGTCACGACTAATTCATAACCGTCGTGAGATGGCCTTGGTTGCCTGCTCAGCATTAAACCCAACTAACTAACTAACTAACTAACTAATTCATAATCATGTATCAAAACACAATGGCAAACAGGAAGTGTGTAAAAGACGTTTACAAAGATTCTCTTCTATTAAAGTAGCGCACAAACATGTCCAGCACTGTAGGTCAGCTGATGACATTCAAACAGTACTTAAGTACCCAGATCCTGGTAGTCAAGTATATTTTAAGAACTATGGGAATCAACAAAAGCTGCCGTTTGTAGTGTATGCTGATTTTGAATCACTGATTGTACCATATGACGGTCATGTTTTAAAGACTGTAAAGTTGAGTGACCAAGTGGTGTGTTCTTTTGGATACATTCTTGTCAGGTCAGACTGTGTGCATACCGAGCCTGTTATCTACATGGGGGGAAAATGCAGCATGTCTGTTTTTAACAGAAATAAGACAACTGTATAGTCAGGTAGTACATTATCTCACAACATGTCAGGTGCCTTTGGCGATGACAGAAGAAGACAAACTGAATTTTAATACAGCAGAGATGTGTTGGATTTGTGAACAAGCCCTCTGTGATGATACAGTTCGTGACCATGATCATACAACTGGGCGTTACAGAGGTGCTGCACATAACAATTGTAACTTGTTATTAAAAATAGATCCTAAGACATGTAAACTACCAATCTTTTTTCACAATCTCAAAGGATATGATTCACACATTATCATGCATGCTGTAGACGAGTCTTACAAAAACATTAGTTGTATTGCACAGACAACTGAAAAGTACTTGACTTTTAGGCTAGACAACACATTAGCATTTTATGACTCCATGCAACATTTGCCTTTAGGTCTTGCTAGTCTGGCAGATGGTCTGACTGAGTTTCCAATAACAAGCGAATATTTTGAGCCAGAGTTAATTAAGAAAGGTGTGTATCCGTATGAGTACATCGATCACTGGGTTGTGTTTGAGGAAAGGAGACTGCCGCCAAAAGAGAAATTTTATCATTCTACCTTAAATGCTAAAGGTATTTCTGACTCTGAATACCAGGACACTCTCGATGCATGGGGTAAATTAGGGTGTCAGACAATTGGTGACTACCATGACCAATACTTGAAAGCTGACGTTTGCTTGCTAGCAGACGTATTTGAAAGTTATCATGAAAAGGGTTTGTTACACTACAGTCTTGACCCGGCTAGCTATATAACTGGTCCTGGCATGACATGGGATGCATTTTTGAAATCTAGTAAGATATCTATAGACCTGTTGTCTGATCGTCCCTCTCTTGGCTTGACTTCGCGAACGAAGATTCTATAGGGCTTGCCCACGTCGTCTGCAGGCATTTTCGTGGCTGCGGAGGCCAATCTGGGACAGGCAGGTTTGACTGCAGTGGCTGCAGGGGAAGGTCTGGTCAGGGTTCTGAGTTATGACAACTCTGTTTTTTTTTCTTCTGAGCTGCTTGTCCTTAAGGTTAGCTCTGCGAGAGTCCTCAAAGGAGACGGCTGCCTTGTGAATGGTGGAGCACCAGGTGTCACGGTCCACACCAAGCGAAGACCACTGGCGGTGGTCGATTTGGCAGGCACTAAGTGACTTCTTGAGACCATCTTTGTATCTCTTCTTTGGTGCCCCTCTGTCTTGGTGTCCAGTGGCGAGCTCGCCGAACAGGGTGATCTTCCATCCTGGAGACATGCCCTGCCCAGCGCAGCTGTGTCCGCAGCAGCAAAGCCTCGATGCTCACAGTTTCCGCCTGTTCAAGGACCTCGATGTTGGTGACATAGTCACTCCAGTGAATGCTGAGGATGGTACACAGGCAGCGCTGGTGAAAGCGTTCGAGGAGTCGTAGTTGACTGCGGTAGAGGGCCCAGGACTCGGAACTGTACAGCAGGGTGGTGAGGATGACAGCTCTGTACACGCTGATCTTGGTGCCTTTTTTCAGCTGTTGATTGTGCCACACCTGCTTGAATAGTCGCCCGAAAGCACTGTTCGCTTTTGCCAGCCTGTTGTCCAGCTCCTTGTCCAGCTTGGCGTCTAACGTGATGATGCAGCCAAGGTAGGTAAACTGGTGTACAGACTTCAGTTCGGACTCGCCGATGGTGATGTGGGGAGGGCGATGCTCTTCCTTGGGTGCCGGCTGATGAAGGACCTCTGTCTTTTTCAGACTGACCTCAAGTCCAAAGAGCTGGGCGGCATCTGCGAAGCAGGACGTAATGCGCTGCAAGGCTCTCTCTGTGTGTGCAACGAGGGCAGCGTCATCAGCAAAGAGCAGCTCACGAATCAGTTGGTCTAGGGTTTTCGTGTGGGCCTGCAGTCGTCTGAGGTTGAACAGGCTGCCATCGAGACGATACCTGATGTACACTGCGTCGTCATCGTCGAGGTCCACTGTGGCCTGCTTCAACATCATGCTGAAGAAGATGGTGAAGAGGGTCGGTGCCAGCACGCAGCCTTGCTTCACGCCGTTGCGAATGGGGAATGGTTCTGAGAGGTCACTGTTTAGTCTGACCTGGCCTTGCTGGTCCTCGTGGAGCTGAACGATCATGTTGAGGAACTTTGGGGGACAACCTAGTCGCTCCAGGATCTGCCACATACCTTGCCTGCTCACACAGGCTCTGATCGTACGATGGGTGAAATGGTGGAATGCGGTTTGAGGGGAGGTATTAGTATAGCCGCAAACAACTATGCCAAAGCCAACAACAAATATCTGGATGACCTTGGCTTTGACCCCTCAAAGTCAAGGTCATTCATTATGTACGTGGACGCTAACAATTTGTATGGCTGGGCGATGTGTCAGTTATTGCCCTTGAAAATTTTTGGTCTGCATGATTTGTCACAGTATGACATAACACAGATAACAAACTATATTATGAATCATAACCAAAATGATGCGAAGGGTTGGATCTTTGAAGTCTACCTGGAGTACCCGCATCATCTACACGATTACCATTGTAACGCACGCAGACTTGACCCCAGTCGTATGTACAGACTCTCGCACAACAGACGTATACACTGCCACTGACTGAGATGGCCGCATTCATGCGGTAAAAACTCAACACACGGGCTCCCTTTCTAACGTAACTTTTATACAAAATAAACAATATAAGAAGAATGCTCACAAACTATCACAACTATATACACACAATATCGATGCCAGGCTAGGTATTAGTCTCTCAATCTCCAGCCTGTTTGGTGTTCTCGTCTGGTTACGTTGAGTCCTTTCACGTCTAGGCATGCAAGTCCCTTCTCGTACGCTCCTCGAGTCGTCCTGTCTCTCGTATCGTGGACGTCCTCATTACTCGTACTGTATCTTCGCTGTGACCCAAGTGTCTTGACACCGGCCACTCACTCCCCGAGTGAAGAGATGGAGAGATGACCTCGCATTAGGTCCATGGTGACTAACGTCTCGGCGTCCGTCGCTCCACTCTTGACAAGCACTCTGAAACAAATAAAGTCCTAAAATGTAACACTTGCTAAACACACAACATATTGGATCATATGAGAAACATTACATAACCTGGCTGATACAAATAACTCACACGTTCATTTACACACACACATGTGCTTCATGACCCGAACTACTTTCGTAACACCCCCCATAACTCTGCCACTACCTAGAAACAGACTATAACCTAACACTCTCGCTATACGTTATTCTATACACTGGAAAATACTATGCTTAACCAACCACATACTACCTTCATAGCGACTTGGCATACACCCCTCATATTCCTTTAGCTATCAATCTCGGTAAATAACTGTATATGAAAACCACCGGTTACCTCACTGAATTCCAAACCAACCTAACTGAACCAACCCAGACAATGCTACACAACTGACTTAACTCCTACTAATGCATAATATCTTTAATGCAAGTAGCTATCAATAATACATATATAGAAACATACCTGAATTCTAGGTTTCAGAGTCTTGGAATACGGGCTAAGGTATCTCACACACGTCTGTACCCTCTGACAATAAAGCCTGCACTAATGCTTCTACAGCTCTGCCAGACTAAACTTTCGCCTACAACTCACTAAAACTCCCCGCATTAACCATGTCTTAAAGATTTCATGTGGTTCTCGTGCCACATGGACTATCGGCACAAAACAAAACGTTGACAACTACTGTACCATATTTACCCTACTGTGTGAACACTATGCATGAGCATAAAGTTTCATCACACCACAATGATTATCCATTAGCTGCTGAGAAAATGAGTTTGACGGGGAAAAAAGAAGACACTAAACTTGTGCCGAATCTGAATGACAAATTCAATTACGTTTGTGACTATCGCTTGCTGCAGTTTTACATCAGACATGGGTTAGTACTAAAGAAAGTTCACAGAGGCATAAGCTTTGACCAGTGTGCTTTCATGAAAGATTACATAATGAAAAACACAACCTTGCTTGCAAGAGATGGCAACACTGCATTTGACAAAGACTTCTTTAAGCTTATGAACAATGCCTGTTTTGGCAAGACGATGGAAAATCCTCATCACCGCAAAGATGTAAGATTGGTCACAACTGAATCCGGTGCTATTAAGCTTACAGGCAAGCCACAGTACACAGGGTATAAAGAGTTTCATTCATCATTGTATGCAGTGTTACTCAACAAAAAAAAAAAAGATTGTCAAACTGGACAAGCCAGTATTTATTGGTATGGCAATACTTGAGTTATCAAAATTATTAATGCTTGAATTTTATTATGATTACTTCAAACCAAAGTATCCTGAATGTCAACTGTTATACACTGACACTGACTCTATGATCATAGATGTGCCTACTGAAGACTTTTATTAAGACATGAAAACAGAGTTACACATGTATGACAAGTCTGACTACCCTAAGGATCATCCGCTGTACAGCTCACAAAACAAGAAAGTGCCTGGGAAGTTTAAAGATGAACTGAATGGAGTGCCGATAGTTGAGTAGGTTGGACTGAGGTCAAAAGTGTACTCTATACTGCACCAAAAAGGAAGTCAGTCGAAAGCCAAAGGAATAAAAAAAAAAAAAAACAGCGATAAAAAATACAAATATCTGGCATGAACATTACAAGCAAGTATTAGATGGAGCACTAATGCCTGATTATCCAAACAAGTCACTGAGATCAAACAAACACAATCTTGAAATGATCCAAATACATAAAAAGTCACTTGCAGTAGGAGACACAAAACGAGTGTTTCACACTAAGGAGAAGGCTTATGCACCTGGCCATTACAGGCTTAAGTTATCTGAACAAATAGCCAATGAGCTGGTCGATGAATTAATCAACAAGTTAGTTGTTGAAATGAGTAACAGTGTCTGGGGAATAATCTGTAATTCTTCTCTGACAAATGCCCTCTGTGGTGCAGGCTCATATAGATAATAAATTGACGTGTCAGCACCAGGATTTTTGTTTTTAATATTGTATATAGACGTAGACCAAATGGGGTCGGTTGTCCTGCGTCTGATGTCGTTTTCTGATTCTCCAGGATGATATAGATATCTCACCTGTTTTGTAAACAAACTTGTGTCTGGCGCCAGCGGTGGCGTTGTTTTTAGCACAGTCTCTGGCCCTGACGCCAGGGGTATTGATTTTAATTTAATAGCATCAGTGGGTTTAGGCTGTCCTTCGTTATTCATTGCTTTTATCACAGACAGTAATCTTTTTACCCACTCAGTGTTACGTGTGTCATTCATGAGTTCCTTAGACTACTGATAGCTGAAAAATCTCTCTGATAATTGCTTGTTAAAGTTTTCTACAATTGCCTGAGATCTGTGCACACCCGGTATCCTGCGTCTAACCAGTACGCCATGCTTCACAACTAACTGATTAATGTCACCCTTAAACTCACTCCCATCATTGACTTGCACAAGTCTGGGAAATTTTAAAGGGCCTCTTTTATAGATACTTGATAATGCTGTCGCAATCATACTAGCGTTTTTGTCAGTTATGGGTTCGGCGTCCTTGTACCTTCAAGCTTTGTCAACAACAGTTAGTGCATATTTGTATCGTTTCTTTTTTATTGTATCGTGTGGTAAGAACAGGAGGTCCATTTGATGGGTGTCATTTGGTGTAGTGTTCACAAAATGAGGTCTTGATATTTTTTCTTGGCGCAGGGAGATAAACTTGCCATATTGCTTGTCTTTGTAACCATTGTTTTATTTGATTGAGTGTTACATCACTGCCCATGGCCGCGCGTAATTTCTGAATCGCGGTGTTTCCCTTCCAATATCCAATGGGGGAGTAATATATTTTTGATAGTTTATTTTCGACCCCGGGGTCTGTCATTTTTTCTAGCAATATAAAGTCCAGTAAAATATACAAATGTCATTCCCACTAGAACAAAGATTATTTCTCCATTTCTTTGTTGTGTGCTTGATTGATAATAGTCGCTAAGTTTTGGCTTTGGGGTAGACATGTCATTGCCTGTAATGAGAAAATATTCCTTAATTGCATCGTAGACATTAGAAAATGTATGCTGCGCATGACCTTCAAGTCTGAGTTTTTCATTGATGAAATCAAGTTTCTCTATTCTATTCTTTTCGTAATCTTGTTGGGCTTGTGCAAGTTTTTCTGATGCCTCATTGTGTCGTTTTAATTCCTGTGTTGATTCCTCTCTACCCACTTTTGAAAAGAGATAATTTGACCCACTGAAAGCCAAAGCATTGACCATGGCCCCTCGAAACATAATGGCTAAAGTCGCCATATTTATTTTTATTTACGTAGAAACATTTGCGGGAATAATTACTTGCTTGACGAGAAAGTCTTTTGTAGCAATCGACACTGTTACAATTGTGATTAGCTTAGCCGTGTCTTCCAAATCCAATCTGCTCAAATCAGCAGATTTCATTTTGAAAATATTTTTTACAAGCATAGAATAAGAAACAGCTAGTCCACTTATCACGGCAGAGTGATAGACAAGGTTCATTAAGTTCTTCGAGTCGCTTATTTTCTTAGGCAATAAAAATTAAAATAATAAATTATTCACACCATATGAAATGGGTCCACAGCGTTGAATGATGCTGGTAATGTGGCAACTTCTGGTTTTGTTTTTGGAGTGTCTGATTTTTTGGACACTGTTCGAGTCTGCGGTTTGTATTTTTTGGTGTAATTGGTAACCTACGTAACCAAATACGACAAAAAATCTAACAACTATATATTTTGCTGTTTTGGGTTTAGTCTCAGTTGATGGTCTTTCACTTTGATGTGGGGGTGACACTGATGGGGTTGTTAACAGACCTGACGGTCCTGACGGTGGGTCAGTTACATGATCTTTTTCTGCGGCTAGCGCCTGTAGCTGTAATTTTTTTGTCTGTTCCATTCAGCCAATCTTTTTCCAGCCTCTATCTGACCTGGGCTTTTAGTTTTGGTCACCATTTGAATCTGAGTCGAGACATGGCGCTCAGTTGTGGGGTCGTCTGTGGGTCATCCATTTTGATCAGCAGTAAAATTTAATTTTGAAAAATCAATATGACTCCCAGTGACAAGCAAAGTTACCACAGGTGAAAGGTAATTCCCAAACTTGTAATACATAAGGCACACTAATTTGCTGATTGAACTTGAAACAATAGAATTTGAACCCAAGTCGCTAATTAGGCTGTCAATATCTACTTCAAAAAAGTGATTAACCGCTTTTGTATAAAGGGAGATAAAAGACCGACTCAGATCACGAGTCATTAGTAATGCGATGTGATTTTTATATTTGGAGTGTAGCTTAATTAACTCGTCGGCTGAGAGTGATTCAATGTCATCTGTGGGATAACATTTTCCAAGATAAGCTTTTGATTTGCCTGAAACAACTACTGTCAGAAGACGCTGTTTGTTTAGAGTCTAAGTCTTTGTTCTCTACAGCACAGATATCGTTTAAAAGTAGCAATTCATATTGATTCATTTTATACTGTAATTTTAAAAAAAGTTAAACAAAATAAAACAAAATTGTAGGTAACTTTGAAATTTGTTATCAAGCAAAATCACGTTTTTCTAGAAAGTTACATGAACAGTAACTTCAGACGTTTACCACCACTCAGCTATATAATCAGTAACTTTTAAAGTTTACCCAAGGATGGCCTTGCCTGTCCCAGTAGGTAACAGCAGGTGCTGAAATTCTGCTGCTTTTCTGCTGGGCTATTAAATGATAAAGACTCTCCTCTCCCCAACACACACAGCAAAGAAGAACACAAGTCCGCTTTTTCTACCTATTTTTCGGACAAAATCCAAACTCTGCGCAACACACTCAACACTCTGCCTTCTCTGCCTTGCCCTCCCGACCCCACCTTTTCCGGCACTCCCCTCTCGTCCTTCCGCCCCGTCTCTCAGGATGAAGTCTTCAAGACCATAAAGTCCACGCCCTTCAAAACCTGCGAACTAGACCCCCTCCCAGCTTCTCTCTACCATGATGGCCTTCCAAAACTTATGCCCTTCATTACCGACATCAACAACGCATCTCTAGAAAACGGCTCTGTCCCCGATATATTCAAGTCCGCCATCGTCCGTCCTCTCCTCAAAAAAACAACCTCAACCCAAACGAACTCAAGAACTATCGCCCAGTCTCCAATCTCTCTTTCCTGTGTTTTTGTCTCAATCAACTGGTGCAGCTGCAGAAACAACTACCCACGTATTACCCACATGTTTCAAGAGACAGAGCACATTATTTACTGGATTAGTTATGGTAACATCATAAAGCTGATTAAGTTAGGATACCTTCTTTCTGCATCATCTTTCACGTCATCAATTATTTTTCACTTGTCCATTCCAGCGGAATCAAGTTTAAAGCCATACACGTTTTCCACTTCGCCTTCTTTTTTAAAACCATGTTCATCAGCTAAATCTTTTAACTCTATTACTGGACAGGCAATTGGTGTAATTCTCGACTTCAGACCAGAAATCATTTTTATCCAACTAAAATAAATTTGTTTAACTTCCAACACAACACAAAAATCATTCATCAGAACTGGTTTACCATCCTGATTAATTACAGATACACACAGTATTTCAAAGAAACTGGAGCCTAATTTTGTAAGCTGCAAATTAGGAAATCTAACAATACGCTTTCACAACTGGGAGCATTTTCCAGCTGGCACTCATCTTAACAAAGTTGAAGGCTTTCCATTGTGTACATTTTCAATAGTGTTCAGTTCATTCAAATGAAAATTTAATATTTTATGTACCACTGAATTGACAGGATTTTTTCCAGTTATTGTATCTTTATTTGGTTTTAATGTCACTGTCCAACCCCCAGTATTAACACCTCCCAATGACCTTGTCCAATCCTCATTCACAATAGTTACAAAATCACCTATTAAACCAAGTACAGATGCAAGTTTATTTGAAATTGTAGGCATGGGACTCAGAAATTCTAATGTAACAATAAAGTTAGCTGGATTCAAAGTTGCTTTAATTTTAAATTTGCTTTGAAACCATTCAGATATAGTACAAAAGTCATAATACCGAAATGGTATTAAGTGTGTATCAGTGCCTGAACCACCAGCAACTCTATAACTTACAAAATAACTTGTATCATCTTCTACATTAAACCACTTTTCAGAGTGTAGAACATTTCATGGATAGCTACAACCTTGTTACAATCATGGTTATCAATTCCATTAGTTAACAACACTGGTTTACTTGTATCAAGATTTGTTAAGGTAATAAACATTTTTATTATCACATACTGGAATGGAATTTAAATCACCAACACGTGTTAGTACAAACCCGTTTGAATTCAAAATGGATACCAAGTACAATGTTGCAACTACTTATGACCAGATATTAATTCAACTAAATCAGCCCAACATAGCTGTGTCAGGCACAAGCGAAGGAGATTCCTCTCAAGTAAAAGTGCCAAATCCTTTTGATCCTTTTGATCATTACCTAAATCCGCCAATTACGTGGATTCGACTGCAAGAAAGTGGTCCTCAAGTCCATTACAGATATTCCAAAATCAGCTTAACTTTGCTATATTATGTTCAACTACAGGCTGTGGTGTTTCTTTAAAGACCACTTAAATCACTCAAACAAACTGATTAGGTCTGTGTATTGTTTTCACACGTATTACCAGCTTAGAAGAATACTGTCAGAACTCCATGTTCCACTACTTACTGAATCCGGTTGCACCAGTTTAATACCCCATGGATATGAAAGCATTTAAACGCATCTTTAATGAATTTAACATCAGTACCAAGTATGACTTCACACAAAAACTTGATGATCACTATGGCATGGGAAAATTGTATTATGCTCTCAGTCACAGAGTGAATACTAAGGATTACTAGTCTGGTTACACTTCATTTACACAAAAAACTGAAATCTGGTTAGGCTCTATAGAACAGAAACAGTCTAATGCCTGAACCACATTTGTCTTAGACAGAAGTGATGGGTTTACTCAAGCAGGAGTCGAACGCATTAATGAATCTATCAGAACGTATGTGTGGTGTATACTGGGAGCACATACAAAATCAAATAAAACGAAAGTTGTAAATTTGAAGCACAAAAGCAGTTTCTTTCAAACCTGGAAGATGATATAAACTCAGTGGTAGATCTCACATCAAGCAAAATACGCTACCAAGACGTTCTGAGGTATGCCATATCAAAAGTTGATTGTGTACTTGGCACTGGGTTATACATGTTACCATCCGACTTTCAACTCCAAATGGGAACAATAAAATTATAATAATGACCTAATTGTTGCAGGGCGTGATAAGAAATTAGGACTCAATTAATCAGTAAACTTAAGTCCAACAACCACACACTTACAGTAACCATCAGTGCAACCATTAATAGCACCAGTAACATCAGCACTGGTTACACCAGTAACACCAGTGCCAGTTACACCAGCGCCAGATACACCAGCGCCAGTTACACCAGTAACACCAGAACAACCACAGCTAAACACACATGAGTCAGAGAGAACTGCATTGGTAATAGACCTTACTGGATTACGGATATTTCTTCTTTATCTGTTTCATTAAATGTCCAGTTATTAATCCACCTACTGTCCCCAGAAAGACCGGCTCTCTATCAACCAAATAACAACGCTCCCTATTATGCCAGGGCAAAGCATCCGTTGCTTTCACAGCAAATGTCTTAAGCAAGTCTGAAATATGTGACAATTTTTTTTTTACCCACGACTGCAGATCTTTTGAGTCAAGTCAGCAGGAGGAGCCGGCAGAGTCGGAGCTGGAGGCAGAGGACTATCACCACCACAAGAGGCAGCCATTACCGCTTGTGCTACAGTACTAATAATAATCCAAGAGCAGTAATTAAACTTGCAATAGTGATACTTTGTTCTCTAAAAAGTGTTTTCAATCTCTCAGCCAAAGTTGTGTCTTCATGAAGTATTTTCTGTATAGTTTCTCTAATCCTGTTGACTTGTGTTTTTAGTTTTTCTTTCCCAATACTAATTACTTCTAGTCTAGCTGATCTTTCTATCTGCAAAACTTTTAATCATCTTTGTATTATTTCTTTTATTTCAATGTCATAATTATCCTCATCTGCTTTATCTAGTTTGTATTTTTCCATTTCTATGTGATTGTCAAGCTCACCTAGTTTGGCAACATTATTTACCAGTTCACCTCTAACTGTCTGAAGTCTCTTGTTCAACCCCATTATCTCCAGCATCTATTGTTTTCATAGCTTCATTGATAAATGAGGTTTCTTGTATTGTTCTGTCTTCTATTTCTGAAAACCCTTATATCCCCACCATTTTAATTTTTTGTCCCATTGGTAACACTTTTTGCACATCATGAAGAGCACTTTCAAGTTTGCTTGGTAATTTCTCACTACCAACATCATGGTAACGCTGCAGTGCTGAGTCACCACCGACATCACTTTTGATTGTGCTTAAAGCTCTGAACTTACTAGGGTATATTTTATGGGTTAGATGCACTTTACCACTGTCTGTATTTACAAATAAGTTAGTTATTTGGGTTTAACGCGGAGCAGGCGACTAAGGCCATCTCACGGCGGGATGGGTAAAAAATCTGGTCAGCCAGACTAAAAGCAAGGTCTTAAGACAAGATGTAACTATAGCCTAAAAATGGCAGGCTAAAATGTCGCACAAGTCTTTAAAAGAAGCGTATACAGACTCTCTGAAAAAGGGCAAATAAAAAACATTTACATAGGCTATGAATGCTCAGATCTGATTAAAAATATTGCATTCTCTTAAGAAATTGAAGATTTTGTCCGGGGGAACATCCCGGAACAAACCCTTCAAGGAGTCCGCTGTGAAGTGTTTATATCTCGTGTCAATTAGATCAGCACAATACAGCAAAACGTGTCGAACAGAAAACTGCACAACACAGGCAAAACACCATGGACGCTCATCCTGTTTATGTAAGTAAGAGTGCGTAACATACGTGTGCCCGATGTGGAGCCGAGTAAGGACAGTCTCCTCACGGCGGCTGCCACAGCGGAAAGGTAGACTGTCGGACAACGTAGGAAGAGCTTCATGAAGCTTGTTCCCTTCCTCTTTGTCCCACTCGGACTGCCACTCGCGGGCTATGTACGCACTAATCACAGGTTGAAAATCACTATAAACAGTCTGTGTGTCAGGGACAGGGTCACTGCGGGCACTGTTGGCAGCAGAATCTGCGATTCTGTTGCCTTCGATGCCCACATGGCCCGGGACCCAAATAAAAATGATGTCATAATATTCCTTCATCAAGTCTGCGTAGAGCTCTCTAATCTGCACCACCTTAAGGGCCTGCAGGGCAGAAAGAGAGTCAGACAGAATCAAGAAGTTTCTTTCCCGAGACTGATAGGCATGCTTGAGTGCCAGCAGAATTGCCTGCAGTTCTGCTCTAAATACAGAGGAATGGTCAGGGAGACGGAGCTTAAATGGGCGTCTAGGATGGCGAGAGGACACTGCAGCCGCAGCCACCCTCCCATCCTCAGACTTGGACCCATCCGTATAAAGACGACAATAGCCAAGAAAAATTGAAACGAGTTCATTGAGGCTCTGTTGGTATATGGCTGGTGGAGTACAATCCTTCTTGTGGGCGGTCAAGTCCAGCAAGATGTCAGGAACTGGTAGCAGCCAGGGTGAAGTGACGTGTTGCAGAGATTCCGAAACTTTGTCCAGGTCCACTCCGACCGCCTGCAGATGAGATCGGACACGGAAGGAAAGTGGACGGACAGCTCCCGGATGGGCATCGTAAATCTCTGCAAACAACGGGGTAAAAACACAATCATAGGCAGGATTTTCTGGATGGTCCTTCAGCTGCAGAACGTAGCTGAGCATGAGGCGGATGCGGCGGAGCCTGAGAGAAGGCTCCCCTGCCTCTGCATACAGACTAGGAACTGGAGATGTCCTGAAGGCTCCCAGACATATGCGCAGACCTTGATGGTGAATTGTGTTCAGACGCTGTAGAACAGACTTGGAAGCCGAGCCATATACCACAGAGCCGTAATCCAGTTTGGACCGAACAAGGGCCCGGTACAGTCGAAGTAAGACAATGCGGTCTGCACCCCAGTCAGTACGACCAACGACACGAAGAATGTCGAGGGCCTTCCGACAAGAGGTTCTAAGGTAGTTAACATGGTTGCAGAAGGTCAATCTTTTGTCAAAGATGACCCCCAAAAACTTTGCCTCTTCGGCCACCTTAATTCGCACTCCAGCAATGCTCAGGCTAGGGTCTGGAAAAAATTTCGTCTGGTTAGTAAAATGCACACAGACTGTTTTGGAGGGCGAGAACCTGAATCCGTTGAGAGACACCCTGGATGCGATCAACGCACAGTTGCAAGCGCCTCTCAAGGGACGCAAGCCCTCGACCTCGTGCACACAAAGCAAAGTCGTCCACAAACAAAGAGTATTCAGAATCATCCTTAACGGCCTTTACAATGTTATTAATTTTAATACTAAATAAAACAGGAGATAAAATGCTGCTCTGCGGGACACCCATCTACTGTTCAAAGGAGTCGGAGAGGGTGGAGCCCATACGGACATGGAACGACCTGTTAGACAAAAATTTTTGAATAAAAACGGGCAGGTGCCCTTTAAAACCCATGTCCGACAAATCAGACATTATACCATACTTCCAGGTAGTGTCATATGCCTTATCAAGATCAAAGAAAAGTGCATAGACATGCTGCTTGTTGACAAAAGCATCTCGGATATAAGACTCAAAGCGGACTACATGGTCAGTTGTACTACGGAAGCGCCGGAAACCGCACTGGAGGTCAGTGATGAGACCCTGTGACTCAAGATGCCACACCAAGCAGGCTTTGACCAAGCGTTCCATAGTTTTGCATAAACATGATGTCAAAGCGATTGGCCGATAGTTGCCCGGGTCGGAAGGATCTTTACCCGGCTTGGGGATTGGCACAACCACAGCCTGACGCCAAGATGGCGGAAAATGACCGGTTATCCAGATATGGTTAAAGGCCTTGAGAAGTACAAGGAGTGAATCCTCAGGCAGATGTGTTAGGAGCTGATAGTGGATGGTATCTAATCCAGCAGCAGACTCAGTACATTTCTGCATGGCTTGCTGCAATTCTGAAAACGTAAAAGGGACATTATAGTCTTCCGAGTTATCCGATATAAAATCACAAGTACAAGACTCTCGCTTCTCCTTCTCTCTCTGGAAGAAAGGTGAATAATGCTCTGTTGAAGAATGATGGGCAATGGTGGAGGCAAGCAAATTGGCCACAGCCTTTTTATCCGTGACCAAACTGGCACCATCTCTAAGATGGCCGATAGAAGCCGAGCCACCCCTGCCTCTAATTCTTCGAACAGCCTTCCAGACTGTTTGGGATGGAGTCATAGAAGATAAAGATGAGACGAAGCTTCTCCAGGAAGCACGGCGTTCACGTTTAAAAATGTAACGGGCTTTCGCCCGCTGTCTTTTAAATATTAAAATATTTGCTTGCGACGGATCGCGAAAAGCACGTCGCTGAGCAGATTTGCGCATTTTTTGGGCCTTGCAGCACTCTTCATTGAACCATGGTACTCTCGGTTTCCGAGGGACTGATGTGGAAGTTCTAGGGATGGTTTCACCTGCTACGTCCAACAAAATAGAAGTAAAACAAGAAACAGGTTCTTCAGCTGACATGATCACCTCCTCTGTAATACGAGACTGACAGAGGGAGGCAAACAGAGGCCAGTTCGCTTTCGTGAGATTCCAGCGTCCCACCGGCGAATCTTCCTCACAGCTGACCGATGACAGGACTACTGGGAAGTGGTCACTACCACACAGGTAGTCGTGAACCTTCCAGTCAAAGTCCAGCATGAGAGAAGGATCACACACAGTGAGGTCTAGAACAGAACTAGAGCCTGAACCGGAGTTCGAGTATGTAGGTGAGCCATCGTTAAAGACACATAGGTTAAGTTGAGAAAAAAACATCTTCTAACATCTGACCTCTGCCATCATAGTGGTCACTACCCCAAAGGTGAGCGTGACCATTAAAATCCCCCATGAGAATAAAGGGAGGGGGCAGCTGATCTACTAAGTGAAAAATATCAGTACTACAGACCCGCAGGGATGGTGGCAGGTAAACACTGCATATTGTTATTGTCTTTTTCAAGGTAACCCGAGCTGCGACAGCCTGAAGACAGGTGTCGATGCTAACGGGGCTACATAAAATTTGGCTACTAATGAAAAGAGCCACTCCACCCGAGCGCCTGTCTGAATCAGAGCCTTTGTGTAAATCGTAAAAACCATTAAAGGATACAGGGTCAGAAGTCTTCAGGTATGTTTCCTGAAGAGATATTACTGAGGGGTTATAGAACTTGACCAAAAGACGTAATTCCTCAAAGTTAGCTTGAAAACCACGACAATTCCACTGAAGCAGAGAGTACATGATTATGTATTATCTTGGGGTGAAGAGTTTTTCCCCCTTTATCATTTGATTTGGAAGGAGGTGAAGAAACAGAGGGGGGCCGGCTCCCGGGCCTCCTCTGGTTCTTCGTCGATGAAGAGGGTGGAACTGCCACCGCATCGGCAACGACAACTTCCACTCCCTCCATCCGCTCCTCCAATGCAGCATATTTGTTTTGAAGGGGGACATCAGTGTTCTCCTTCTGGGCCCGTGCGCACAGCGGTCCCATAGATTTTTTAGACTTCTGGTCCTTGGCAGCGTTCCTGCCGCTAGAGTTAACGGCCTGAGAACGCTGACCAGAGCCAGAAGCCTTTGGATTAGACAGACTAACAGGTTTGCGTGGGGGCTGAGGCTTAGGGGCAACAGAAGGCGGCACTACCGGACCGGCAGTGTCCGCCTTCTGCGTTCCCTGGCTCCTCGTCACCACCGGAGGAGGGTTACTCTCCAGGGGCGAGAGGAGCCGAGGCTCCGCCCAAACCAAGAAGTTGGGGTTTGACATGCGAAGTCTTTGGTGGGGCGCTTGCCTGCCACCGCTGCACTGAATGTATACACAGATGTGTTAGAGGATGGGGCAGCCGTAGCTGCACCAGGGCCTTTAACCAGCTTTTTTGCGTCCAAAAAGGACATTCCCTTCTCCACACGCACTTGCTGAATCCTGCACTCGGATATCCAACGAGGGCATTTTTTGTCCGAAGCCATGTGCGCCCCCTGGCAATTCACACACAGTGGGGTGGCTGTGCAGGACTCGGCAGAGTGTCCGGGCTTAGTGCAACGGGCGCATGAAGCCTCTGCCTGACGGCAGGTCTTTTGCCCATGGCCATACTTTTGGCACTTAAAGCACCGGAGGGGGAGAGGGACGTACTTTTTCACTTTCAATGAGTAGTAACCTCCCCAGATTGTAGTAGGAGGGGTTGGGGTGCCAAACGTCAGGATGATGGTAGGGAGACGGATCTCCCTACCACCTCGCTTGGAAGCGAAGCGCCTGACGTAAGTCACCCCCTGAGACTTAAGCATCCGTACAAGTTCATCTTCTGACAGTTCTGCTAAAGCTTGATCTTTGATTACGCCTCTTGACGAATTCATAGTTTTGTGGGGTGTCACCTCCACTGGAGTGTCTCCAATGGAAGAGAGCCTCAGCAGCCCGTTGGAGTGTGCCCGGGTACGGCACTCCACCAGCAAGTCACCAGACCTGAGGCGCTGGGCCTCAGGCCTGCCAACACGGCTCCGGAGGGTCTCCCCCACAAGAAATGGATTCAGCTTGGAAACAGGTTTGTCTGTCATCTTGCTATGAACAATGAGAAAGCGAGGCCATGCAGCTGACGCCTGAGGCGTCGCCTCCTCACAGTCCGAGTCACTGTCATGTTCAATGTCGGTGGCGATGTGCCGCTTCTGTGCAAGTTTTGTTTTTTTTTGTTTTTTCCATATTATAATAGTAGAGATATTCATCCCCCAGGAGTCCCCGCCCGCCACCGAGCCCAACAAGGGAAAGTGCAACTGTCGGCGGGTCTCCAGCCGACGCACAATGGAGACTTCCCGAAAGATATACTCAAGGGGGTAAGCCCGATTGAACCGTCTGAGCCACCGCCTTCTATCACACTGTTGAATGCAGGGGAATACTGGCGTAAAGCACCTAATCAGCAGCTGAGGCTATAGCATGGTATATCAACCCGCATGTCAACAGTGGGATAGGGCTCAACGTGAGAAGAGCCGATTGACTAGGTCGGTACGACTAGCCTCCCGTTTAGGTAGAAGTCAAGGCCAAAGTGGAGTGTTTCAGCCACCAGGATCCTCTTCTCCCCCGACACGGTTCTCCAAGCACGGCAAACACTTGGGATCCAAAGGACCAAAAGCTCACGTGTATTTTTAAGGACCAATCCAACATGGTAAGACCTGTGTTATCACAGCTCCTCAAAAACCGGACCAGTGAAAAAGACTGAACAACATATCTGCTGACATCAAGTCCTAAGCCTGGACAAAAATGGCACCCCTCTGCTAGCCCACTCAGTCAGTGACTGAGGAGACTACCCACCCACGCCACGTGGAGGCCGATGCCGAGTGGGCGTATTTACAGATAAGTGACCCTTGTTATCAAGATTAAACAGATTAGGATCTATTACTTCTGGGCGTTCACCAACACTATGATGAAATGATTTTACTTTATCCTTTAACAGTTCATGATGTAAACTGGAAGTATCCCTTGTACCAACCATATCCATTGTATTATTATTATTATAGTCATACATATCTTCCATTTCAATATCATGGTCAAATCCTCCAATTGCCATTGTTGTATTTTTTATTTAATATTGATTTTTGATTGTTGCATAAATAAAACGACATCGTCCTATGGATCAAAGTTAGACCAGTACAGTAAACCTCTAGGTGGTAAGGGTATTAGACAATCAGTTGTTGTCACAAACAATCATAGGATTATAGACCAAAAACAAACTCTTAGTTACTGTCAAGTTTCCGAACCTAGGTCCCAGTGATGTTATTGTTCCTGGTGTAACCCCCACGATCCACATGCAGTACACTGTGTACACATGGACGGGCCACAACAGGTACTGGGCGGATTGAAGTAGGGAAAGACGAGAAAAAAGATACACAAAAATATATAGCGATATGGAAAAAATAAAACACTGAAGTCCTCAATTGCCGTTGAAAACACTCATCTTTTATTACCACTAACTCACCGAAACGTCAACCAAAAATGTACTACACTAAACCAAAAACCACTAATCTAATCAATCCATAACTCAAAAATCTATTACAAAAATGCCAAAAGAATTTCTATGCGAGGTTCAGGCTATCAACAGGAAAATGTGAAGTCAGTGTTCTGAGATGGCAGAGCTAAGTTTTGGTGTTTATTGTGAGTCAAGCTGGTCCAAGAAACCCTGAAGAAAAGAAAAATAAATGCTTTATCTACCATTAACCTAATTTTACAATAATACAACACAATTAATCACAGTTCAATTCTCATCTTTAAAAACATTACACACAACTGCAATTTTAATACTAATATAGTCACATCATAACAAACACACAATCCCAAACACATCCACACTGACAACTAATAAACACATATTTTGTCCCATGGTTATCATGGACGGATACTTAGAACTATAGAATGTAATCAATGCTCACTGAGATCCTATATATGTAACAGTAAATTTATTACATAAAACACAATTATTGTAGTCATCTGCACTCCATGACTATCTTCCGATCTGGCGATATAATTTACACCAAATGTGTGCGCTAGGAAATTTTACAAAAATCCCCACATCTAGTATAAATTTCAACAATTACAAATTAATTGTTATTAACTAGCTTTAACATTGTACACTGCCAGCTATTGGTGCTTTTCAATACACTTCCACCGTCATTCTTTCTAAGTCCAATCTGTCCTTATTACAGATCAAAACTTTAGATCGCAAATCCACCGTAGGTCTCAATCGTGAGTTATATAGTTCAAAGTATCTTATTACTCATACATAAAAACAACTACAGACACAACAATTCCACATAAACATGCAATCCTAGAATCATACTCAGGTCTGATTCCTCGGTTTGTTTATACCGGAAGATGCGTTCCCAAGGAAACCCTTTTTTGGTGATGACGTCAGTATACCACGTGAGGACAACCTCATGAAGAGATGCCAAAATAAAAGAACGCTTAGCGATTGGCATAGCTCGGTAGAAGCGTAAACAACCAATCAGAATTTTCGGCAGAAAGGGGAACATGGCTTAAACATCTCAGAACATACTAGGGTACACTTTGAAACCTATCTTATTCAGTACTTGGGGGGGGGGGGGGGGGATGCACGGTAGATCTGGCTGGCTTATGGGCTATTTGATATCTTGTATGTAATGTCTGTGTCAGATGAACTGGTAACTTTGGAGTAGTTATTAAAGGTTAGTTCAATGCTTAGACGGTCATTCAGTGCTCCTTGATAATAAGGCAAATGTGCTGTTAGGATTTTAAATTCAAGTGGAATGTAAAATCTACTTCCATATGTGTCTGCTAATATAACATCCTTTGCAGTAGATGTAGATTTGTTGCCTGCATCGATTCTAAGTTTGGCAACGTTATCAAACTGTGTGCCTTGGTAAATGCGGTCTTCTCGTTCTTCCCTAGTGAGCCACAGATCTTTGTAACAGTAGACTACATCAGCATCATCCAGACTAAACACTACTTGGCCTTAAAGTTTAACTTTAATAGTTCTAATATTTTCTCTACCTAGGCTACCAACGAATGTTCTGTTCGCGTCTGTGTATGATGAAAGTCCAATATTAAAAACATGGCATGCAATACCAGTGTAACCGCCACTGTTTGTAACAGTTTCTTGTTACCAAACGTGTAAAGGTTTAGCCCGTTAACTAGAAGGTGCAGAATAAGGGAAGCAACCGCTGAAAGTGTTTGTGTGATTCAATTTTTGATTATTTCCCTTTGTTATATGATTCACTTTTTATTCACCATTTAGAGAGCGATCCAGTCTAAAAATATAATACAAGTTTAGTCTTGTATTTGTGAAAAGTTAAAGATACAAGTAATGTCAAGCATATTAAGAATAAAAAGATGTTTGGTGTATAATTACGTATCCTTCCACTGGTACTCTGTGGAGTTCTGGGAACTTGATTCCCATACCCTGGTGCCTGCAAGATTTAGTTCCTCTGTATGTGGTTAATTGTTAATTTGATTGGAGCGCACATACATTATTTTTTCAGGTTTACTTTATTTTCAGTTGTTATAGACGGAATGCGCTCAGTTAATGTTGCAGTCAGTAAGAAATTTAGTGGGCATCTAGTTGCAGCTTAGTACCCTAGTCCCCCAGACTTCCAGAAGTTAGAGAAGTTCCTGCTAGTCTGCAAGTCGGCTGTGCTTTTCCGTTCCTCCGGTGTGGTTGTTTCGACCAGGTTGAAATCTTAAACCAGGTAGGAAACATGTTGCATTTAATTGATTTTGTTATTATGAATGTAATTTGTTTGTAAACATGCGTTGTTGTGTCCTCTTTAACTAAAATGTAGTTGTTTAAAAATACTTTTAGACTTTGTCTGAAGGTGTTAAAGGTCGCTTGAATGGGCAAAAAGAAACCTATTTTTTCATTTACTATTGCATTTATTGGTTTTGGAAATAAGCTTGTGACCCATGCAGTTTTAATGCAGATTTTATTCGCCTATGTGTTAATGCTGCGTAGAGGAAGTTTTCTTTGTTCCCCTGGGGAAAATAATAATTGTTGGTTGGAACCGGCCGGCAGCAAGACTCCTTTGTGTGAAGTCTTGGAATGCGGTCGGGGTCGGCATTCCAGAGCGGTTTTTTGCCTAGGGGACGCCGCAGGCGCCAAATATGCTAATGAGGTTGTCCTCACGTGGTATACTGACGTCATCACCAAAAAAGGGTTTCCTTGGGAACGCATCTTCCGGTATAAACAAACCGAGGAATCAGACCTGAGTATGATTCTAGGATTGCATGTTTATGTGGAATTGTTGTGTCTGTAGTTGTTTTTATGTATGAGTAATAAGATACTTTGAACTATATAACTCACGATTGAGACCTACGGTGGATTTGCGATCTAAAGTTTTGATCTGTAATAAGGACAGATTGGACTTAGAAAGAATGACGATGGAAGTGTATTGAAAAGCACCAATAGCTGGCAGTGTACACTGTTAAAGCTAGTTAATAACAATTAATTTGTAATTGTTGAAATTTATACTAGATGTGGGGATTTTTGTAAAATTTCCCAGCGCACACATTTGGTGTAAATTATATCGCCAGATCGGAAGATAGTCATGGAGTGCAGATGACTACAATAATTGTGTTTTATGTAATAAATTTACTGTTACATATATAGGATCTCAGTGAGCATTGATTACATTCTATAGTTCTAAGTATCCGTCCATGATAACCATGGGACAAAATATGTGTTTATTAGTTGTCAGTGTGGATGTGTTTGGGATTGTGTGTTTGTTATGATGTGACTATATTAGTATTAAAATTGCAGTTGTGTGTAATGTTTTTAAAGATGAGAATTGAACTGTGACTAATTGTGTTGTATTATTGTAAAATTAGGTTAATGGTAGATAAAGCATTTATTTTTCTTTTCTTCAGGGTTTCTTGGACCAGTTTGACTCACAATAAACACCAAAACTTAGCTCTGCCATCTCAGAACACTGACTTCACATTTTCCTGTTGATAGCCTGAACCTCGCATAGAAATTCTTTTGGCATTTTTGTAATAGATTTTTGAGTTATGGATTGATTAGATTAGTGGTTTTTGGTTTAGTGTAGTACATTTTTGGTTGACGTTTCGGTGAGTTAGTGGTAATAAAAGATGAGTGTTTTCAACGGCAATTGAGGACTTCAGTGTTTTATTTTTTCCATATCGCTATATATTTTTTTTGTATCTTTTTTCTCGTCTTTCCCTACTTCAATCCGCCCAGTACCTGTTGTGGCCCGTCCATGTGTACACAGTGTACTACATGTGGATCGTGGGGGTTACACAATAAATTTGGCGCCCAATGTGGGGCTGGATTGTCGTAGCGGGAAGATAGTTCCAAATTGATTTTTTATTATTTATTTAGTCGAGGGGTTAGTTTAGAATCGGATAGTGAGGATGGCAGATCAGGAAGGTGGTGATGTTCGGCAGAATGAGGGGGGCGAGCAGGTTGAGGCTGAGATGGCTGGTCAAGCCAGCGCCCAAGTGGATCCAATGCAGTTTTTGATCCAGCTGCAGGCCCAGACAGCAGCAATCAACCAGCACCTGCTGGAGGCGCTGCAGGCAAGGACTGCAACACCCCCAGTAGTCCATGTTAACGTGGCACCCCAGACCAACAGACTGAAGGTGTTTACTGGTCTTTCCCCCACCAGTAAAGAGGCAGTAACATTTACTGAGTGGGAGGCGCAGGTGGAACATCTTCTCCATACCCCAGATGTCAGGGATGTGGACCAGCGAGTGAGAGCCAGCCTGCGAGGTCTTGCATTTGATCAAGTGCGAGACTGCCATGCAGCAACTGAAATAGTCAGAACATTGCAGACTATATTTGGAGCCACCCAGTCGGCGGAGGACCTGTACCAGTCTTTCTTGGAGCTGACTATGCAGAAAAAGGAATCGGCATCAGGTTTTTTGTTGCGACTGTGGAGCAGATTACTCCAAATCAACAAGACCACTAAGTTTGCAGAGGACGACTTGCAGTGTAAGCTGTATAGGGCGTTCCACCGAGGACTGACGGCGAGTCACAAACTGTTGAGCCTGGAGCTCCGAACGCAGTTTGGATTCCCGGGCACCGCGAAGCCAGCTTTTGCAGATCTGCTTCGAGTTGTTCGACAGTTAGAGGAACCAGGCCAGACCCACCACAAAGAAGAGGAAACGGCAGCTCGCTGTTGCCCGCAACAGACGTCAATGTTGACCGAACAGGACATTGAAACAATAGTGGACAAAGTGACAGAGAGATTAAAAGGGTGCATGCCAAGTAACGCTGTGGGGCCTCGGTCTACACACAGTTCTCCACAGCCTAACCCACCACGAACCCGGAAAATCCGTGGACCGTGCTATCGTTGCGGACAATTAGACAGTCACTTTGCAAGGGACTGCCCTAATGCACCAAATCCAGCGCAGGTCGCCCAAGCACAGCGACCTTTAAACGGAGGTAAGTCACGGTGGAGGAGCAACCCGTGACTGCCCCCAATCTTTCCAGCTCCCACCAACAGAAGTTGCAGGCTGCAGTTGATGTTCTAGAGGGTGGACTACTGACACTGAAGGCAGTTAGATTGAGGGAAAACACTGCACTGGACATCTACCCAGGACAGACAGTGGAGCTTCGAGGGCCAGTCCGTGGGGAAAAGTCAAAATGCACTGTAATGCATCCTCGTACTCTACCAGAGGGACTTGAAGTACTTCGTGCAGAGTTGCAGACCAGTGGGGAGTGTTCGGAAGTTTTTCTGTTGGTGCATAACAGTAACAGGAGAAGACACGTCACCCTGACTTCATGTACAGTGTTAGCAGAGTTAGATGCCTCAGTGACCGTAGAGGCATTAGTTGGCCCCTCATGTGAAGTGACGGTGAACATCTGTGGGGTAGCCACTAAAGCTTTGTTAGATACCGGATCACAAGTTACTGTTATTTCCGAAAGCTTCTACAAAGAACATTTACAGTCCATTCCATTACAGACGATAGACCAGGATTTGAAAATTATTGGGGCAGGAGGACAGGATGTCCCATATCTGGGGGCCATCCAAGTAGAGTGTGGACTGCCTGACAATCTTGTTAGTGGGTTAGAAGACCTGAGAATAGCAGCACTCATATGTAGAGACACAAGTTACAGTAGAAGAATCCCAGTAGTTTTGGGGACAAATGTGTTTCGCGCTGTGCCCAAAAGTCAAGTGTGTTGGGACCAAATACGCTGTGAGGTTGCTTTTGCCATAAATAGCAGTCAGCTAGGGAACAGTGATGGCCGTCTTGGACCTGTACGTCTGTGCGGACGACCCGTTACTATTCCAGCAAATTCCGTAGCAACAGTCAAAGGCATCGCTAGATTACCTCCTCGGATCTTGAGCACAATAACATCTGTCCTTGTTCAAGATCCCAGTGAGTATTTACCAAAGGGGTTGGGGGTGGTGGCCACTAAAGTAGATGTAGCTCACCTTTATAATTTGAAGGTAGATGTTTGCAATTTTTCTGATGCTGACATTGTCTTGAAAAACAGGTCTGTAGTCGCTGATGTGTATTCCATACATGCTGCATATGATGTTGATGCAATATGGAATGCATTGCATGCCCGTGATGAACAGGAAGAGGATGCGAGTGCCAGGAGTGTGAATGTGAATGTGCACAGGGTCCAACAAAGAAAGGGGTCGACAAAGGACATAAACTTTAAGTTTGGTGAAAGCACCCCACCTGAGTGGAGGAAACACTTCACTGAAATTTTGCAGAGTTTCAGTGATGTGTTCATCCAGCATGAATTTGATATAGGCAAAACATCCACTATTTTGCATGATATCAAATTAGATGACCCTGCTTTTGTGGTGAGAGAATGTTGTCGGCCAATATCTCAGCGAGACTTTGAAGAGGTGCGGAGGCACATTCAAGAGCTGTTGGATGCGAAAATCATCACACCCTCCATCTCCCCATTCGCAAGCCCTATAGTCATAGTTCGCAAGAAGTCGGGTGCCTTACGGATGTGTGTGGACTATCGCAAGATTAATGCCCACACCATTAAAGACTCCTACCCTCTACCAATAGTGGAAGACTTGTTGCTGACACTGAGTGGGGCCAAGTTTTTCACCAGTGTTGACCTGTGTAAGGCCTACTATCAAGTGGAAATGACCGAGCAGGCCAAACAGATTTCCGCCTTTACCACTCCGTTCGGGTTGTATCAGTTCGAAAGGATGGCCATGGGGTTAAAAAATAGTCCTCACACCTTTCAGCGCCTGATGGAGAGAGTGTTCACGGACATGAACCTCGTGGAACTGATAGTGTTCCTAGATGATGTCCTGATTCATGCCCAAACACTGGAAGAGCTGGAGTTGCGAACCATTAACGTGCTACAGCGCCTCAGGCAGTTTTCGTTAAAACTAGACCCTGAGAAGTGTATCTTTGGGACAACCCAAGTGAAGCACCTAGGGTACATTATTTCTGCAGACGGGGTGAGACCAGACCCCGAAAAACTGGATGCGCTGAAGACCTGGCCAGTCCCAAAGACCATCAAGGATGTCAAGTCGTTCATTGGTTTTGCTGGATATTACCGCCGGTTTATCCAAAATTTTTCAGCCCTAGCAAAGCCTCTGAATGATTTGACCATCGGCTACACCCCACAGCACAAGAAAAGAGGTCCAACTAAAGGCTCCCTTACCCTGTCATCAAGCATTTCCCATCAGTGGGGCGACAGAGAACAACAGGCATTTGAGCAACTGATCAGCGCCTTAACATCCGAGCCAGTCATTGCCCTAGCGGACCGGAGGAAGCCGTTTACGCTCCACTGTGATGCCAGTGGCATGGGTATAGGTGCTGTTATTTACCAAGAACATGAAGGACAGCAGCGGGTTATTGCCTATGCCAGTAGGTCACTGAGCAAAACAGAACGAAATTATCCAGCACACAAGAGGGAGTTCCTAGCATTGAAGTGGGCACTCACCGAAAAGTTTCAAGACTATGTGATAGGCTCCCATATCACGGTGGTCACCGACAACAACCCCTTGTGCTATATAATGAAGAACGCCAAGCTAGACGCCACCAGCCACCGTTGGCTTGCTGCGCTCTCCACATTTGACTTCGACCTCAAATACCGGAAAGGGTCCTTGCATGTGGATGCTGATAGTCTTTCCCGAAGGCATGGGGAACCCATCGAGGAGGATTCCGACTACCAGCAGCTGCTGGAGACGACTGAATTTCTGAGGAAAAAAGCCCAGGTATTTGAAGAGGAGGTGGAGAAAGACAAAATGGACAAAGAAACAGTATGCGCTGTGATACAAGCTAAGACCCTGGGTAAAAACAGTGCAGCTGGTGATTTCGTTCCAGCGTCGGAACAGGTAGTTAGAAGCCCTGAACTCATAGCGTCTGATATTTTAGATCCTGATACTGAAGATGTGCACCAGATGTCTAGCACAGAATGGCAAAGACATCAGATGAGGGATAAAACGTTGGCCAGTGTGATCCAGCACTTGAAAGAAAATCAAGATTTTGAGGTTAAAACCATGGAGGGAAACCCTGCAGAACTTCAAGTCTATGCCAGGGAGAGGAGCAAGCTGACCCTAAAAAAAGGTGTGCTCTACAGGAAAGTCATTGGTGAGGAACCCCCTGTAGTATGGCAGCTAGTGGTCCCTCCATCCCACAGACAAGAGGCGATGAGAGGAGTGCATGAGGATCTCTATCATGTGCATTTTGATAGTGCGATCCGCCAGGCACGCCTGAGATTTTTTTGGCCATTCATGGCGAGAGATTTGGAAAGAAAGATCAAAAGATGCAGTCGCTGTATCAGAAGGGGAGCGCATACCCAAAAATCTCCCATGAACACCATTGAGACTTCATACCCCCTGGAACTTCTCTCTGTTGATTTCCTAACCCTTGAAGAAAAAGGACAGAAGAAAAATCTGTTGGTGGTGATGGACCATTTCACCAAATTCTCACAGGCCATCGTTACCAAAGACCAAACTGCGAGATCAGTGGCTAGAGCTCTGTGGGAGAACCTTTTCCTCATCTATGGTTTTCCAAACAAGATTATCACCGATCAAGGAAGAGATTTTGAGGGGAACTTAATTAAGGCCATGTGTGAGACTGCTGGGATAAGGAAATGCCGGACAACGCCATACCATCCAGCAGGAAATCCAGTTGAACGCTGGAACAGAACCTTGATAGGTATGTTGAGGAGCCTGGATAATGAACACAAGCAGGACTGGAGAAAACACCTCAGATCAGTAGTACATGCCTATAATGCGAGACTGCATGAGAGTACTGGATACAGTCCATATTATTTGTTCTTTGGCAGACATCCTCGTCTGCCTGTTGACATTGCCTTTGGCATAGATCTCGGAACTAAACCACAGGCCAGTCCTCGACAGTTCATTAATGAGCTGAAGCAAAGCCTGCAGACAGCTTACAGCAAGGCCAAAGAACAAATGAACAAGTCAACGACAAAAAACAAAAGGCGATACGATGCCGGTGCACATGCTGCAGAACTGGACGTCGGGGACAGATGTCTAGTTCGGAAGGTGGGTCTACAGATCAAGTCAAAGGTAGAAGATCGATGGGAGGAGAGCATCTACCGCGTCCTACATAAAAAGGAGGGTCTCCCTGTGTATACTGTTCAATCAGAAGAAGGCTGTGGTCCCATTCGAACTTTACATCGCAATCTTCTCTTACCAGTAGGGGCACTGGATAGTGAGACGGAGAGGGAGATAGAAGAGGAGAAAAACGCAGAGCTACCCCTACTACGCAGGAAGCCTGTGCCGTCAAGGCGTAGACAGAAAAAGATGTCACCCGCACAGGAAGCGGAGATAGAGGAGGAAGAGGAACCAGCAGTGGATGTAACAGTAGAAGTCAAGCCTGATGGCAGACTGCGACCTACGGCCCCGGAGTTCGTGCCAAGGGAAGAGATGTTTCCGGCAGGGCCAGAGGAGCAAGATGCAAGAAATCAAGTAGAGGACCCTCATGATCCTCAGTCCGAGGATGACCATGATGGAGAGAAAGGTGAGAGTCGGGGGAACGATTCGGTAGAACCAAACGGCTCAGAGGCTGATTCTGAGGCAGAAGAAGATTTTAGAGGCACTTATGCGCCAGAAGAGACACTTAGGGAAGATGAGATTGAAGAATCTGAGGAGGAGACTGATAACTCCAATCCAAGTCATCCTGAGGATTCACACCAAATCTGTCCAATACCGTCCCCGAGGCGTTCTCTCAGAAGACCAAAACCGGTGCAGAGACTAAATCTGACTCATCAGAGTAAGGCTGAAATATCTACAAATAAAACATTGATGGAGTCGGTCATCTCAAGTCTAAAATCCTTGATTAATCAGTCGGTGACTGACATTCAGGCTGTCCAACTGGACAAAATATTGTTTCACTGTCAGTAACTGCATAGCTCTTGTCAGTGGCATGAAACACTAAATGGTCCTGTATCTCGTGCCCATATTATTTTCTGTTAGTTATTATTTTTATGGACAAGCCATTTTTTATTTCATTTAAGTCAGCTGAAGTTTATTAAAATTGTTTGACATGTGTTAAATTTTTGTTTTCGACATAATATTGATATTCAATTAAATTCTGTTTTATTTTCCCATTGTTTGTTTTGAAAACATGTTGTCGTAATTCATTTATGTTTGTTGCCATGGGTAAACAGGAAAGAGTAAAACCTTTATATGGCTATGGTTATGATTATTTGGTTGATTGTAACAAGTGTGCAGTCGTGCTGTGCATTGTTGCAGATGGATTTAATTGGTTTATAGATTTATTTTTTTATATCCATGGATGGATATACGTTTGACCGAAAAATTCTTTCATGGTATTGCAGAATTTTTCTGTGACAGAAGGGGAATGTGTAACCGCCACTGTTTGTAACAGTTTCTTGTTACCAAACGTGTAAAGGTTTAGTTAACTAGAAGGTGCAGAATAAGGGAAGCAACCGCTGAAAGTGTTTGTGTGATTCAATTTTTGATTATTTCCCTTTGTTATATGATTCACTTTTTATTCACCATTTAGAGAGCGATCCAGTCTAAAAATATAATACAAGTTTAGTCTTGTATCTGTGAAAAGTTAAAGATACAAGTAATGTCAAGCATATTAAGAATAAAAAGATGTTTGGTGTATAATTACGTATCCTTCCACTGGTACTCTGTGGAGTTCTGGGTACTTGATTCCCATACCCTGGTGCCTGCAAGATTTAGTTCCTCTGTATGTGGTTAATTGTTAATTTGATTGGAGCGCACATACATTATTTTTTCAGGTTTACTTTATTTTCAGTTGTTATAGACGGAATGCGCTCAGTTAATGTTGCAGTCAGTCAAGAAATTTAGTGGGCATCTAGTTGCAGCTTAGTACCCTAGTCCCCCAGACTTCAAGAAGTTAGAGAAGTTCCTGCTAGTCTGCAAGTCGGCTGTGCTTTTCCGTTCCTCCGGTGTGGTTGTTTCGACCAGGTTGAAATCTTAAACCAGGTAGGAAACATGTTGCATTTAATTGATTTTGTTATTATGAATGTAATTTGTTTGTAAACATGCGTTGTTGTGTCCTCTTTAACTAAAATGTAGTTGTTTAAAAATACTTTTAGACTTTGTCTGAAGGTGTTAAAGGTCGCTTGAATAGGCAAAAAGAAACCTATTTTTTTTCATTTACTATTGCATTTATTGGTTTTGGAAATAAGCTTGTGACCCATGCAGTTTTAATGCAGATTTTATTCGCCTATGTGTTAATGCTGCGTAGAGGAAGTTTTCTTTGTTCCCCTGGGGAAAATAATAATTGTTGGTTGGAACCGGCCGGCAGCAAGACTCCTTTGTGTGAAGTCTTGGAATGCGGTCGGGGTCGGCATTCCAGAGCGGTTTTTTGCCTAGGGGACGCCGCAGGCGCCAAATATGCTCATGTATTAGGCACGAAAGCTTTAAATGAGCTGATGATACAGAGTGATCTAATTAAAGTGTGTAAACCTTCAGGCTTCAGTTTGGGTTTGTGAAGCGTTTATGAAAAGTGTGTGAACTTCGTCCCTGCTTTTCTGTACGGACCCAGCCTAGAGTAATCAGTGCTTAGATGAAAGATGGTGGCATGGCTCTCCCTGTTCAGCTTGTTGATGTTGTCTGCCCACGGGCTGCAGCCGCCATTCTGTTGTTGCCAATCACTTGCTGCTGTAGTGTCTTGGTTTCTTTACAGGAGGTTGTAATATTGAGGTAGTCTGGTGCCTGCTTTGGTCAGGCTGTCAGCCTCTCCATTCCCAGCTACTCCAGAATGCACTGGAATCCACTGCAGCACTATTTTGTGGACAGGGCATCCATTCTATCTTGAAGCTCCCTGGTGAGATCATTGGATCAAGCTGCTGCCTTTCCCTAGCTAGTGCTCTACTGTTGTGTTGACACCTGCAGATCTGTACGATAGTTGGAGCTGCTGCCGCCAGCTGGTAAGGAGAGGGAGGTAGTAGTGCGGTCTGCACAAGATATGTACACGCCACTTCATTCCGCACGGCGTCTTGTGCGGTACCACACCTGCTGTGAGGGTAGCGCTTGTGCATAATCTCCCGCGAGATGGCGTTGTGCAGTGCCGCGACCTTTGGGAAAGAGTCCTGGAACATTGTTTATGTTGTCTAGAAGGCTCTTTCGAGATGTCCAGGGATCTGAAGGGAGCTCCGCCTTCACACATCTTTGGGCTTTGTTCCAGGACGTCAGTTTTAGCCCTTTGCAGGACCTTCATTTGGCGGTTCAGACTTGGGCGTTTCTGACGGTTCTTGGTCTGCTCCTGTAGTCTCCCATGCTGTTGGTGTTGTAACGCACGCAGACTTGCCCACAGTCGTACGCACAGACTCTCGCACAACAGACGCATACACCGCCACTGACTCAGACGGGCGCATTCATGCGGTAAAACTCAACACACGGGCTCCCTTTCTAAAGTAACTTTTATACATTATTAAACAATAAAAGTAGAATGCTCACAAAACTATCAAACTATATACATCACTCCTTCCCCACTATCACGTCTTAATATCGCATACACACATACACACAATATCCTTGCCAGGCTAGGTATCAGTTCTCAGAGTCTCCAACCTGTTTGATGTTATTGCCTGGTTACGTTGGTCCTTCTCACGTCTAGGCGTGCAAGTCCATTGTATGCTCTTTCCTGTCGCCCTGTGTCTTTAACACGGACGTCCTTGTACTCGTACTGTAGCGCAGTTCTCGCTGTGATCCGGGTATCTTGATCCCGATCAGACTCACTCTGAGTGAAGAGCTGGAGGGATGACCTCACGTTAGGTCCCACCTGTGACTGACGTCTCGGCGTCCGTCGTTCCACTCTTTACAAGCACTCTAAACACAACAACAAGGATCCAAACGTACCGCTTGCTAAACACACAACATAATATTGGTTGTCATGAGAAACATCACGTAACCTGGCTGATACAAATAACTCACGTTCATTCACACACACGTGCTTCCGTAACACCCACATATCTGTCACTATCTTGAAACAGACTATAGCCTAACACTCTTGCTATACACTACTCTATACACTGGAAAAGACTATGCTTAACCAACCGCGTACTACCTTCATAGCGACTTAAGCATACACATCTCACGTCTTTAGTTATTCAACTCGGTAAATAACTGTATACTAAACCCAACATAGCTGAACCAAACCAGACAACGCTATACAACCACATTATTCTTACCAACGCATACTGTCTTTAACTAAACAACTATCAATACAATATATATAGAAACATACCTGAATTCTAGGCTTCAGAGTCTTGGAATACGGGCTAGGTATCTCAAACACATCTGATCCCTCTGACAAGAAAGCCCGTATTAACGTATTTCTGCTCTGACAGACTAAACTTTTGCCTAGAACTCACTATAACAGAACTCACTAAAACTCCTGTGCTAACCATGTCTTAAAGATTTCACGTGGATCTCGGCCTCACGGACTATCGGCACAAACAAACCGTTAACAACAACCGTACCGTATTTATCCTACTGTGTGAGCACTATGTACGAGCATAGAGCTTCATCACAGTGTTAGTACGTCTCTTCATCGTGTGTGCTGTTCTGCGTTCAGCGGCTCCAATGTCCTCCATTTCTAAATTGGGGTGCTCCAGATGGTTCTAAAAATGTCACTGCATCATGAAAATGACCCATGTTCTGCATCTTGTCAAGCCTTGCTTTTGGGATTTTGCAGGCAGTGCTTCATGTTGTCAATGTATCTTGGTACCGCACTACTGGTCTGACCGAGCAGGTGTTTGCTTGCGCCAGGATGCTGTAATTTGCGCCCAATGTGGTCCCCACCAGTTTCTTCATCAGATACTTTTTTTGTGCAGCTCTAGCTTCCATGGCTTTGATGTGAGGCCCCCACGTGAATCCAGTAATTTATTTGTTGCCTGTAAAGTTGGCCTGTCTGTCTTTGGTACTGGAAGGTCTCCAGTTTTAAGGTGACCTCTTCCATCTGATTGAAAGAGATGGTCTAGCTTAGTTTGAGTGGCCTCTTTCAGTCCAGCTGCTGACTCTATTGGCAGCATCCTGGATTCTGCAGAATGCTATTTCTTTATGTTCCGCTGCGCTCCACACTGCAAAGTCATCAGCATGGAGGATGTTCGAGACGAACCTTGGGACTGTTGTACTGATGTCATTAATGTAGACCAAAAACAGCATCAGACACAACATCTCCCTGAGGTACACCTTCCCCGAGTTTGACAAGACTGCTGAATGTGCAGACGGTAGAAGCTTCAGCATGTTAAGCATGCTTTAACTAAAAAGAATTACAATTAAATTGATGCGTCACATTGAAATTAATGAAATGATCGCAAATATTTATGCTCAATATGCATATTTTTTAAAAAGAAAACTGGCAACAAAATATTTAAACAGAGGAGTATGACATAAGCAATTGTTATGATCATTTTGCGTTTCTTTGCATACTGGTAAAATGAGGGGCAGCAGATTTAGCCACTGTGATCCCAAAAATCAGGTTGGGAGTAACTGTGGTACTCTATCCTAACCAATAAAACCTTAAAAAAAAAGACCTATCAGTTGAAAAAAAATTTGTGAGGGCATCAGAAACATCTTAATTCAGCAATTTTAAATGGGAAAAAGCTATCATTCACCACGAACGTACCACAAAGGATGCCGACTTTCCTTATTTTCTTTCACTTTATGCTCACATTATTGAAACTTAATAGGTAAAGAGAGGTCAAAATGAAACGGAATAACTTTAGTAATTTGTTCTAATTAATTATGTGTATTTTTACAACTTGGGGGTAGGGATACAAAATGAACTACTGTGGCACTCACAGTAATCACAACATCACCTACTCAAGTTTATAATAATTGTGACATCCTGTTGTAATGATGTAAGCCCCAAAAATGGACTGTCAGTGCTATAGAAAATGTCTGAAGGCATCTGACACTTTGGTCTTTTTTGCGATTTAGCGGAAATGGCCATTTACAGGGTGCACAAATACCTTTACTGTGAGCCGGAGATTCAATATGTTTTCATTCTGGTTTTTGCAGAAGATGCATAAGATGTGCCTTAACATAATATTGCCTGATTTGGGCTTCTGGAATAAATTCTGATTTATTTAGAGAAAAATATTTCTCAACCTTATTTTAGCATCTGCGCAGAGCGTGAATGGGGGTACCCTTGCGCCATCGGCTATATCTCTGGGGTGTTCCTAAGGATTTTCAGGGAACATGGCTTAAACATCTCAGGACATACTAAGGTAACTTTGAAACCCATCTCAGTATTGAGTACTGGGGGGTGGGAGGGGGGATGCACGGTAGACCTGGCTAGCTTATGCACTGAAACATCTCTTTGGAATATGAAATTGTCACATACACTGAACTAGGCAGACTCATACAAAATCAGTACCAGTCAAGACTTCCAATTTATTATGACCGTGTGATGAGACACAGTTTAATGCACAAAGACAAAGGTGATCCAATGTGGAACATCAACACATTCTAGGTAACTGAAAGGCATTCTTATGTTGTTCGATAAATTAAAAAATCCATACAAATGGGATTCAGAGAAGTTCTATAATTCAAAGATTACACTCTTATCCTGCACTATTGAAGGGCGCCCTAACCAAGTGTATGCTTTCAGGCATGCTACCCTACCAACACTATGACCAGATCATAAAATATTTTGCAGGTGGAAGACTTAGAGAAAAAACTGCAAACATGGCATGCAAAGATCCACCTCTGTATGACGTAAGAATCGATCAATACCTGACAGACAAGTATGCACTTTGGCTAGACTTATGTAGTACAGACAATGACTACTTACATGGGTCAGGTCATACTGTTGAAAATGGCAGTGATGGAATTACATTCCAGATAACAAAAAAGATTAAAGCAGCCTGAGCAATATAATATTTACCTGTATCTGATTTATGATGCTCAACTGTACATCCAAGAAAGCAGACTAAGTGGTGCCTTGTATTAAAATTATATTTAGTTTTAAAATGAACTTGCTGACAATCGATCCTCACTGTGGTTTGTTTTGTGGTGCCACAGGCTGTGGGAAAACTGAATATGTTCTTGACTTATTGCAAACAAGATATAATCATTATTTTGAAAGCATTGTAATATTCTGTCCTACAACCAAACACAACAAAGTTTATCACAACCATTTATTTATTTGGACTGAGCACAACATTTACTTAGTCAATTTTGAGAAAAACTAAATAACTACCTGCAGTACTTTTACAAGCAATTTCAAGGGCAGCCAACTTTGTTTAAAGTTGATGATTGCTCAGCAGAGAAAGACATTGTTAAACTTTTTGAAGAGGCATACGCGCTTTAAGCGCATACACCCTGAACATAGTCATTGCGACGTGTACGCGATATAAGCGTGTACGACTTTTTCCTCCTTCCCATGATAGTAAATATGGTGAAAGGGAAACAACTGCTGTTATACGATTTAGAAACAATTCGTCTATCAGCAGTTACTTCCCTTTATTGGGAAGCTAAAGCTGGTTGCTTTTGTTTTCGATGAGCAACTGTGGATGTAAGTCACGCAGTGTCTACAATCTAAATTGGTGAAAAAATGTCGGGATATATTTTGTTGGTGTATTGCAAGCAAATATTATCGTAAGTTCTTTTTTAATTTTGGTAGATAAAACTGATATCATTAGAACGTTGAAATAATGCGGTTTTTACTGATAATAATAATAATAATAATAATAATAATAATAATAATAATAATAATAATAATTATTATTATTATTATTATTATTTATATAGCGTTTAATCTTTCTCAAAAGCTCTAAGCGCTTTACAATCTGTACACAAAAATAAAAATACAATGACATATGCACATAACAAACAAAACACAATGCCCGAACACACCACTTTTACAATAAACTAAACAACAATACATACATACTAATTTATATTCTAATTAACATTCAGTCTAAACAAGAAGGATTACAGAATTACAACTAAGGCATCAAACACTGGCAGTTATTCAAAGTAAAGCTTGAAGAGGTGAGTTTTCAATGACCTCTTGAAGTCAGAGACAGACTCACTGTTTCTGACATCAAGAGGAAGTGTATTCCATAACACTGGGGCTTGATAAACAAAAGTGCGCTGACCAAATGTTTTAGTTTGGGCAGAAGGTACACACAACTTCCGTTTATCACAAGAGGAGCAAAGCTCACGAGAGGGTGTATACATGTGCAGCAAAGAGGACAAATATTCTGGGCTGGCGCCTGAAAGGCAGTAAAACAGATTGACATAACTTTGTACTGAATACGTGAGGACACAGGTAGCCAGTGAACGAACTTCAAGATGGGTGTGACATGCTCAGTCTTACGGACTCTCACAGCAAGCGGGGTTGCATTGTTCTGAATCTATTGGAGGCGATCAATGAGATACCGAGGGCAGCCACAAAGCAAAGAGTTACAATAATCTAACTTGGACAGCACAAATGCACAAACTAGTGTCACAGTGGCTTCAACGGTGAGCAGGTGATGAACTGAACTAATGCAACGAAGTTCCAGATAAGCTGGTCTACCATCTTCACTGACATGCTGTGAAATAGATAACGCACTGTCAAGTGTAACAACTAGATTTCTCACACTCGCAGAAGCCAATGAGTGTTCCATACACAGACAATGATGACGGTAAAGGCAGGGACGAAGATAATCTTGGAATAGCTACCAACATTGCTTCAGTTTTGCCATAATTTAACATCAGTTTGTTAGTGGTCATCCATGATTTGACATGGTCAATGCACTGGCTTATGCTTTGGACGGCATTCACAGCTTGCTCGACAGTATCACTCTTGTACATCTGTGTATCATCTGCAAATGCATGATGGGAAATGGAGCGACTAGAAATCAGGTCGGACAGGGGCTGAACATACAGTAAGAACAATACAGGTCCTAGGACCGAGCCCTGGGGTACACCAAACTGAAGAGGTGATGGCTCAAAATGACAGCCGTCAACAGAAACAATCTGGGATCGTTCAGTCAGGTACAAACTAAAACATGCCAAGACTGTGTCTTCAATGCCGAATACAGATTGAAGACGGCACAGCAAAATGTCATGGTCAATAGTGTCAAACGCACTTTACAGGTCCAGCAAAGCAAGGACTGTGATCTTACGCTCGTCCAAAGCGCAAAGCAGGCAATTGAATAAATTATCTTCAGCAAAGCTGTTTCAGTGCTACGATGGGGACGATATGCAGACAGGAACACACTGAACAGACTATTAGAGTTGACATGCTTTAAAGTTTGGTCAAGGACAATTTTCTCAAGAATCTTTGATACGAATGTAAGAGTGGAAACTGGGCGATAGTTTTTCAGTACATTTGGGTCTAAAGATGGTTTCTTCAATAGGGGTTTCACAAGTGCAGTCTTGAAGTTTTCATGAAAAATACCAGCGGAGAGAGAGTTGTTGATGACTAGTGTAAAGGCATGCAACACTTCATCCAGGCACTCATACAGCAAGGGAGTGGGGATGGGGTCTAACTCACAAGTTTTGGGGGCAGTGTTTGTGATCACATTTTGACCTCATCCTCTAGCACAGGCTTGAAGGCTTATAGAGTTTCTCCACTGAAGCATTTTTTGGTGAACAAAACTGAAGTGGGCATGAGATCCAGAGAATCACGAATTTCGCGGACCTTATCAACGACGTAATCGGCAAAACCTGAGGCAGCTATCTATCTATCTATCTATCTATATCCCGTAGTCTTGCCGACCGTTGGGGCACCACTGATGACTTGGCAACCAGCTCCCTCCATTCCTCTCTGTTCTCTGCCATTCTTAGCATATCGCCCAGCCTCAGTCCTGTCCACTCTGAGATATTGTCCTCCCATCTTTTCCTCTCTCTGCCTCACCTTCGTCCTCCTTGCACAGTGCCTTGCATGATTGTTTTGGCAAGCCCTGCTGAACGCGTGACATGCCCATACCACTTTAGTTTGAGGTTTTTTTTCCTAATGGCTAATAGGTCTTCATAGGGCCCGATGGCTTGCCTGATTCTGCTTCCCACTTCCTCGTTCGTGATGTGATCTCTGGAGCACATCAGTCTGATCTTGGAGCAGAGTGTGATGTTTCTGTCCTTCCATATGGTCTTCAATCTTGTCAGTGCTGTTGTTGTCTGCACAATCCTGGACAGTATTTCTGGTTTTGATCCTTCATCTGTCACAATGGCTCCTAAGTATTTGAATTTATTAACTGTTTCCAGTTTTTCGCTTCCAACCATGATGTCAATGCCAATGCCATTGGTGTTATTTGTCATCAGTTTGGTCTTCTCTGCATTGATTTCCACCTCATACGCAATGGCTGTACTGTCCAGCTTTTCCACCAGCTAAGCTAGCTCCTTCTCTGTTCCTGCAAGGCCACCAATGTCGTCCGCAAATCGCATGTTCGTGATTGTTCTGCCTCCAATACTGACAGTTCCTTCATGATCTTTCAGAGCATCTGTCATGATTCTTTCCAGGAAGATGTTGAAATGAGTAGGTGAGAGCAAGCAGCCTTGTCTGACTCCGACTGTAGTCCTAAACCAGTTTCCTATTTTGCCATTGAAGCTGACTGCGCTTTCTCTCTCTTTTCTGACTTCGCAAACGAATATTTTATAGGGGTTGCCCACGACGTCTGCAGGCCTCCTCGTGGCTGCGGAGGCCAATCAGGGGCAGGCAGTTTCGATCGCAGTGGCTGCAGGGGAAGGTCTGGCCAGTGTTCTGAGTTGCGGCATTTCTGTTTTTTCTCCTGAGCCGCTTGTCCTTAAGGCTAGCTCTGCGAGAGTTCTCAAAGGAGACAGCTGCCTTGTAAATGGTGGCGCACCAGGTGTCGCGGTCCGCAGCAAGCGAAGACCACTGGCGTTGGTCGATTTGGCAGGCACTAAGTGACTTCTTGAGACCGTCTTTGTATCTCTTCTTTGGTGCCCCTCTGTCTCGATGTCCAGAGGCGAGCTCGCCGAACAGGGTGATCTTGGGTAGGCGATGATCCTACATCCTGGAGACGTGCCCCGCCCAGCGAAGCTGTGTTAACAGCAACAAAGCCTCGATGCTCACAGTTTCTGCCTGTTCAAGGACCTCGACGTTGGTGACATAGTCATTCCAGTGAATGCCCAGGATGGTACGCAGGCAGCGCTGGTGGAAGCGTTCGAGGAATCGTAGTTGGTTGCGGTAAAGGGCCCAGGACTCAGAACCATACAGCAGGTTGGTAAGGACGACAGCTCTGTACACGCTGATCTTGGTGCCTGTTTTCAGCTGTTGATTGTGCCACACCCGCTTGAATAGTCGCCCAAAAGCGCTGTTTGCTTTTGCCAGCACTCTGTCAAGCTCCTTGTCCAGCTTGGCGTCTGACGTGATGATGCAGCCAAGGTAAGTAAACTGGTGCAATGACTTTAGTTCAGACTCGCCGATGGTGATGTGGGGAGGGCGAGGCTCTACCTTGGGTGCCGGCTGATGGAGGACCTCTGTCTTTTTCAGACTGACCTCGAGTCCAAAGAGCTGGGCAGCATCTGCGAAGCAGGACATGATGCGCTGCAGGGCTCTCTCTGTGTGTGTAACGAGGGCAGCGTCATCAGCAAAAAGCATCTCACGGATCAGTTGGTCTAGGATTTTGGTGTGGGCCTGCAATCGTCTGAGGTTGAACAGGCTGCCATCGTCGAGGTCCACTGTGGCCTGCTTCAACAACATGCTAAAAAAGATGATGAAGAGGGTCGGTGCCAGCACGCAGCCCTGCTTTACACCATTGATAATAAGGAATGGTTCTGAGGGGTCATTGTTGAGTCTGACCTGGCCTTGCTGGTCCTCGTGTAGCTGGACGATCATGCTCCAGAATCTGCCACATGCCTTGCCTGCTCACAGTATCGAACGCTTTTGTTAGGTCAACAAACGTTATGTACAGCCCTTTGTTCTGCTCGCGGCACTTCTCCTGAAGCTGTCTCAGCACAAAGACCATGTCGCTGGTGCTCCTGTTGGATCTGAAGCCACATTGGCCCTCTGGGAGGTGGTCTTCGGCGATGGCAGGTACCAGCCGATTCAGGAGCAGCCTTGCGAGAATTTTCCTGGCAATGGACAGCAGGGTAATTCCACGATAGTTGGAGCAGTCAGACCTCGCCTTTGTTCTTGTACAGGGTAATAACGAATGCTTGGTAGTGTTCCTTTCTCCCAGCAGCATAGAAAGAGGTCGTGTAGCTTGTTGTGCAGTGCTGGGCCTCCATGTTTCCAGATCTCTGGCGGTATTTTATCAATGCCTGCTGCTTTGCCACTCTTGAGCTGGTGGATGGCTGTGAGAGTCTCTTCAGCGGTGGGCGGTTCGTCCAATTCAACCTTTACTGCGAGGTGTGGGATTTGGAGGATGACTGCTTCTTGAACAGTGCGCTCAGCGCTTAAGAGGCTCTGAAAGTACTCCGACCAGCGGTTCAAGATGGAGGTATTATCTGTGAGCAATGCCTGTCCATTAGTGCTTCGCAGGGGACTCTGTACCAGGTGCCTGGGGCCATACACTGCTTTCAGTGCTTCATAGAAGCCCCTGTAGTCACCGTTGTCAGCGCAGAGCTGGGTTCTCTGTGCGAGTCTGGTCCACCACTCGTTCTGGAGATCTCTGAGCTTGCGCTGGAGACTGCTGCAGACGAGGCGGAAGGCAGACTTCTTCACAGGGCAGGAAGGCTGGGCTAGGTGGGCCTAATGGGTGGCTCTTTTTTGTTGTTGTTGCTAGGAAGTCCTGGATCTCTACACCGTTTTCGTCAAACCAGTCTGTGTTCCTCTTTCTAGCAAACCCAAGACTTCTGCAGAGGATTTTGCAATAGCAGTTTTCTGTTGTTCCCATAGTGTTTCAGGGGAGGAGTCTGCTGGGTCCGCTGTGTCTTTGAGCCTGCGCTGTAAATCTCTCTGAAAGGCAGCTTTCACATCATCACGCTGAAGGCTGGCAACATCAAGCTTTTTCTTGGGGGGGGGGGGGGGGGGGGCAAAGACTGTAGTGACCTTGTTGTAAAGTTTTGCTATGACTTTGATCAGGTTGGCATTGATGTGTATAGCTTCATGGTGGACCAAAGGGCTGCACGCCACACCTTGTCAAATGCTTTCTTAAAATCCACAAAGACATGATAGAAGTCTTGCTGGTGCTGGAGATGCCTCTCACATAGAACTCTCAGGTTGAAGATCTGCTCAGTTGTGCTGCGCCCTGGTCTGAAGCCTGCCTGTTCCTCAGCTATAATTTCCTTTGCCTGTGGCTTCAGCCTGTTCAGTAGGATCTTTAACATGACTTTGCTTGTGTGGCATATAAGACTGATCGTGCGATAATTCTGGCATTGATGTAAGTTGCCTTTTTTTAGGAGAGTTATTATAAGTGATTGGGTCCATGAGGCAGCGGCCACGGGGGAAATGTAAATAATATAATAATTAATGTATTTATAATGCGCTTATCTTATAATAATTATAACTCTAAGCGCGCAATCACAACTCGCACACGCATGCGCACGCTTTAGACAATGACTCACGTACCACAAATAGTGAAAATACATTACGACGGTCAGCTTGGGGTGGGGAGTGTGGTGATATAGTGCTAGAACTGTTGAAAGAGGTGAGTTTTGAGGGCGGACTGGAAGGAGGAGAGAGAGTGTTTCTGACGGAGCGAGAGTGGAAGAGTGTTTCAGGTGGATGGACCGTAGACGGAGATGGAGCGGGGGCCGAAAGTGCTGAGTTTGCAGGTGCGGTGGATGAGGAGACGGAGAGGGTCGGAGGCGGAGCGGAGGGAGAAGGAAGGAGTGTAGGGGTGAAGTAAGTTGGAGAGATAGGTAGGAGCGTAGTTGTTCAGGGATTTGTAGCAGAGAGACAGAATCTTGTATTGGATGCGTTGGGGGATGGGGAGCCAGTGAAGGAGCTTGAGCAGGGGAGTGATGTGGTCGGATTTTTTCTTTCTGGGGACGAGGCGGGCAGCATTGTTCTGGACGCGCTGGAGAGTGAGAGTGGTAGAGTGAGGAAGGCCGGAAAGGAGAGAGTTGCAGTAGTCGATGCGAGATAAGATGAGAGACACAGCGAGTTTGGTGGCAGCTTCGGTAGTGAGGTATTTTCTGATCTGACTGATGCGGCGGAGGTGGAAATAACATGCCTGGGCCGTGGCGGAGACAAAGCTGGTCATGTAAAGAGAGGAATCGAGGATAACGCCGAGGTTCGTGACCGAGCCAGAGAGGGAGATGGGGGTGCTGTCGAGTTGAAGGTGGAGAGACTGGGGGGGGGGGGGGGGGCTGGGAAAGTTTCTGGCGAGTGCCTACCAGCATGGCTTTCGTTTTCTCGTCGTTCAGTTTGAGCTTGTTTGCTGTCATCCAGTTTTTCACGTCTTCGTAGCAGTCAGCCGTGCGAGTCAGTAGTGACTGAGTGTTGTCGAGTTTGTCTTTGTCTAGTAGTTGTGAGTCGTCAGCGTAGAGGTGGTGGTGTATGTGGTGAGACTGGATGATGTTGGACAGGGTAGAGGTGTAGAGTGTGAAAAGGACCGGACCCAAGACGGACCCCTGTGGAACGCCGCAGGAGAGCGTGACTGGGTTGGAGGAGACGCCGTCGATGTGACAGATTGCTGTCTGTCGGAGAGGTAGGAGAGAAACCAGGAGTGAGCAGAGTCAGTGATGCCAAAGGAGTGGTGAAGGCGGTGGAGGAGGGTAGAGTGGTCTATGGTGTCGAAGGCGGCAGAGAGATCTAGAAGCGTAAGAAGGGAGATGTTGCCCGAGTCGGTGGAGATAAGCAGGTCGTTTAGGATATGTAGAAGGCCTGTTTCAGTGCTGTGATGTTTGCGATAGGCAGACTGGAAGGGACTGAGGAGGTTGTTGTCGGCAAGGTGGAGGTTGAGCTGGTTGAGGACAACCTTCTCAAGACAGGAAAGAGAGATTGGAGACTGGGCGGAAGTTCTTGTGATCGTTTGGGTCGAGGTTGTGTTTTTTGAGGAGAGGACGGACAATGGCGGACTTGAAGATATCGGGGACGGAGCCATTTTCTAGAGATGTGTTGATGATGTCGGTGATGAAGGGTAAAAGTTTTGGAAGGCCGTCCCGGGAGAGAGAAGCTGGCAGGGGGTCTAGTTCGCAGGTTTTGAAAGTCATGGACTTTATGGTCTTGAGGACTTCATCCTGAGAGACGGGGCGAAAGGACGAGAGGGGAGTGCTGGAAAAGGGGGGGGGGGGGGGTCAGGAAGGCAAAGCGGAGAAGGCAGAGTGTCGAGTGTGTTGCGCAGAGTTTGGATTTTGTCGGAGAAATATGTGGAAAAAGCGGACGGGAGTTCTTCTTTGCTGTGTGTGTTGCGAAGCGGAGAGTCTTTAGAAGTGCCTAGGAGTGTGTTCATGGTAGCGTAGAGGGTTTTGGATGATGTGGATTCCAGGATTTTGTTTTGAAGATGTTTACGTTTGGAGTCGGAGATCATTCTGCAGACTTTGGATCTGGTGGTTTGGATGATCTGTCTGTGAACGGTGAGGTCGGATGAGCGCCAGCGGCGTTCCGCTTGTCGGCGCTCACGCTTGGCTTCAGCTATGTCGTCAGTGAGCCAGGGGGAGGGGAGTCGGTTGAGTATGGAACAGGTGGTGACAGGGGCATGGATGTCTAGAAGTTTTCGAAGGGAGGAATCGAAATGGGATGCAAGATCAGGAGAGGCGGCGGGGTCCAAGAGAAGGTCAACAGCTTCATCGAAGAAGCTCTCTCGGTTGACAGATTTTAGTTTGCGACGAGAGACAAAGAGCTTGGTTTTTTTTGGGGGGAGGTAGGTTGAGGGCGACGAGAATAGCGAGGTGGTCGGAGGGAAGCACAGAAGAGGTGTCAGAGTCGAGGAAGAGTTGATCGGAGGTGCGGGTGATGATGCAGTCGAGGGTGTGGCCGAGTCGGTGGGTGGGTTTAGTGATGTGTTGTGTAAGATTGTGGTTTAAAAGTGACGTGCAAAGGCGTTTTGTGTCAGTGTGGTCGGGTTTGTCGAAGTGGAAGTTGAAGTCGCCAAGAAGGATGTGTTTTCCTAGTTCGTGTGTTGTAGTGGTCGAGGAGGAGGTCGAACTCGGTGAGGAACATGGAGTTTGTGAGTTTGTATTAAGAGTTTGGAGGGGGGCGATATATACATGACAAGATGAGGGACTGGCCAGGGAGTGTTGCTACGGCCTCGACAGATTCAAAGGAGGGACGAGCAAAAGGTAGAGACTGAGAGAAGGAGAAGTGAGCAGAAAGACAGTCCCTGTAGATGATGGCAATGCCACCCCCTCTGGAAGCACGCGGGAAGGAGGACAGGCGGTAGCCACTCGGAGTGATGCTGGCAATGATGGGTTCATCGCCAGCTGAGCGGAGCCACGTTTCGGTGATCACGACAACATCTAGTTCATTGTCTAGAATGAAATCTGAAATCACGTCGGCTTTGCCAAATTTGTAGTGGGAAGAGGTGGTGGAGTCTTCTTCACCATAAGCTAATTGGTCACAGTATAAAACTCTTTGCTTGTTGTGCACTCACTGATATTCCTGTTGTAAAACGAAGATTTTGCTCCATGGACAATCTCATTTACATGCTTCTTAGAACATGTGTATATCTGCTTGTGAACAGTCAACCTAGTTGAGCGCCACATTCTCTCAGCTTGGCGCCGCCTCTGCTTAGCCGAACGCAGCTCTTTGCTAACAAGCCTATACCACTGGCTGATTCTACGAGCTGACTTTTTACGCTTTGTAGATGGTGCATGATTGTCAAAGACAGAGCGTAAACATGAATCAAACTCCTCGGCACTAGGACTAGGATGGTGTGACAGTGACTGAACGAGGTCAGCCTTGAACGCTAGTCTGTCAATGGCACGACCATTGCGCACTGTGGTAAGCATAGGCACTGGAAGTGGGACGATGGCCCTCAAATGACTGATCGCACAGCAATGATCTGAACATATTGCATCAGAAACCTATGCTGAGCACAAGATATCATCGTTACATCTATGAAGGATCCAGTCAATAGTATGCCCATGTCTGCGAGTTGGTTTGTCGAAAACTTGTGAGAGACTGAACATGTGTAAAATGTCCATGAGTGCAGAGGTGGTGTGGTACTTCTGATTATCAAAGTGGATGTTAAAGTCACCAAGGACTATCAGACTGCCAGCAAGAGAATTACAGTGATTGAGAATATCACGAAACTGATCGACAAACATTGAATCTGTTAATTTCTTCTTGCGGTTTGGCGGGGGTCTGTAGAGGCACAGAAAATGAACAGTTTTCTGAGTTAAAGCTAGAGTAAACTGTACAAGCTCAAAAGGACTCATGGGGGAAACTGAAAGACGTTGAGAATGATGAGAATGATATGTATAGCATTCTTGTGCAAAAAACACTGTCCTCTGTATAATTTTTAAAATACCCCAAAAACAAAAACATGCGTTCCCAGGGAATAGCCAAGCCCCAAAAAGTGCGTCTCCAAAGAGTTAAGAAGAGAAACACTTTAGCAAAACTTGCCTTCAGTGGCAGACACAAAAACATTAGTGTCTGGAATCTCACTCAAAAATATAATGTTGTACTAAAGATTTTCGAGAGCAACTAAAGTGTATCTGTTTGTTTTACTGTAAAGATACCAGCGATGATATATGTGACGTATAATATGTCTTTGGAATATATTGATGATCAACCATTTGTACAGTACATGACAACTGATCATAAGATAATAATAATAATAATAATTACGGTATTTATAATGCGCTTATCTTATAATAATTATAACTCTAAGCGCGCACTCACAACTCGCAAACGCATGCGCACGCTTTAGACAATGACTCACGTACCACAAATAGTGAAAATATATTACGACGGTCAGCTTGGGGTGGGGAGTGTGGTGATATAGTGCTAGAACTGTTGAAAGAGGTGAGTTTTGAGGGCGGACTGGAAGGTGGTGAGTGAGTGTTTCTGACGGATAGAGAGTGGGAGGGTGTTCCAGGTGGATGGACCGTATACTGAGAAGGAGCGGGGGCCGAAAGTGCTGAGTTTGGTGCGGGGGATGAGGAGGCGGAGAGGATCGGAGGCGGAGCGGAGGGAGCGGGGAGGAGTGTAGGGGTGAACTAAGTTGGAGAGATAGGCAGGAGCGTAGTTGTTCAGGGATTTGTAGCAGAGAGACAGAATCTTGTATTGGATGCGTTGGGGGATGGGGAGCCAGTGAAGGAGCTTGAGCAGGAGAGTGATGTGGTCGGATTTTTTCTTTCTGAGGACGAGGCGGGCAGCATTGTTCTAGACGCGCTGGAGAGTGAGAGTGGTGCAATGAGGAAGGCCGGAAAGGAGAGAGTTGCAGTAGTCGATGCGAGATAAGATGAGAGAGACAGCGAGTTTGGTGGCAGCTTCGGTAGTGAGGTATTTTCTGATCTGACTGATGCTGCGGAGGTGGAAATAACATGCCTGGGCTGTGGCGAAGACGAAGCTGGTCATGGAAAGAGAGGAATCGAGGATAACTCCAAGGTTCTTGACCGAGTCAGAGAGGGAGATGGGGGTGCTGTCGAGTTGAAGGTGGAGAGAGGGAGGGAGCTGGGAAAGTTTCTGGCGAGTGCCTACCAGCATGGCTTCCGTTTTGTCGTCGTTCAGTTCGAGCTTGTTTGCTGTCATCCAGTTTTTCACGTCTTCATAGCAGTCAGCCGTGCGAGTCAGTAGTGTCTGAGTGTTGTCGAGTGTGTCTTTGTCTAATAGCTGTGAGTCGTCAGCGTAGAGGTGGTGGTGTATGTGGTGAGACTGGATGATGTTGGACAGGGGGGAGGGGTAGAGTGTGAAAAGGACCGGGCCCAGGACGGACCCCTGTGGAACGCCGCAGGAGCGCGTGACTGAGTTGGAGGAGACGCCGTCGATTGTGACGGACTGCTGTCTGTCGGAGAGGTAGGAGAGAAACCAGGAGTGAGCAGAGTCAGGATGCCAAAGGAGTGGTGAAGGCGGTGGAGGAGGATAGAGTGGTCTATGGTGTCGAAGGCGGCAGAGAGATCGAGTAGTGTAAGAAGGGAGATGTTGCCCGAGTCAGTGGAGAGAAGCAGGTCGTTAAGGTCGTAGAAGGGCTGTTTCAGTGCTGTGATGTTTGCGATAGGCAGACTGAGGAGGTTGTTGTCGGCGAGGTGGAGGTTGAGTTGGTTGAGGACAACCTTCTCAAAAATCTTGGACAGGAAAGAGAGATTGGAGACTGGGCGGTAGTTCTTGAGTTCGTTTGGGTCGAGGTTGTGTTTTTTGAGGAGAGGACGGACGATGGCGGACTTGAAGATATCGGGGACGGAGCCATTCTCTAGAGATGTGTTGATGATGTCGGTAATGAAGGGCAACAGTTTTGGGAGGCCGTCCCGGTAGAGGGAAGCTGGGAGGGGTTCTAGTTCGTAGGTTTTGAAAGGCATGGACTTTATGGTCTTGAGGACTTCATCCGGAGAGGTGGGGCGGAAGGACGAGAGGGAAGTGCCGGAAAAGGGGGGTCAGGAAGGCAAGGCGGAGAAGGCAGAGTGTCGAGTGTGTTGCGCAGAGTTTGGATTTTGTCGGAGAAATAGGAGGAAAAAGCGGACGGAAGTTCTTCATTGCTGTGTGTGTTGGGAAGAGGAGAGTCTTTAGAAGTGCCTAGGAGTGTGTTCATGGTAGCGTAGAAGGTTTTGGAAGAAGTGGATTCCAGGATTTTGTTTTGAAGGTGTTTGCGTTTGGAGTCGGAGATCATTCTGCAGACTTTGGATCTGGTGGTTTGGAAGATCTATCTGTGAACGGTGAGGTCAGATAAGCGCCAGCAGTGTTCCGCTTGTCGACGCTCGCGCTTGGCCTCAGCTATGTCGTCAGTGAGCCAGGGGGAGGGGAGTCGGTTGGGTATGGAACAGGTGGTGACAGGGGCATGGGTGTCTAGAAGTTTTCGAAGGGAGGAATCGAAATGGGATGCAAGATCGGGAGAGGAGGCGGGGTCCAAGAGAAGGTCGACAGCTTCGTCGAAGAAGTTCTCTCGGTTGACAGATTTTGGTTTGCGACGAGAGACAAAGAGCTTGGGTTTTTTTCGGGGGAGGTAGATTGAGGGCGACGAGAATAGCGAGGTGGTCGGAGGGAAGCACAGAAGAGGTGTCAGAGTCGAGGAAGAGTTGATCGGAGGTGCGGGTGATGATCCAGTCGAGGGTGTGGCCGAGTCGGTGGGTGGGTTTAGTGATGTGTTGTGCAAGATTGTGGTTTGAAAGTGACGTGCAAAGGCGTTTTGTGTCAGGGTGGTCGGGTTTGTCGAAGTGGAAGTTAAGGTCGCCAAGAAGGATGTGTTTTCCGGGTCCTGTGCTGTAGTGGTCGAGGAGGAGATCGAACTCGGTGAGGAACATGGAGTTTGTGAGTTTGTTTTGAGAGCTTGGAGGGGTGCGATAGATGCATGAGAAGATGAGGAACTGGCCAGGGAGTGTTGCTGCGGCCTCCACAGATTCAAAGGAGGGATGAGCAAAAGGGAGAGACTGAGAGAATAAGAATAAGAATAAGAATAAGAGTACTTTATTATCTCGAAAAGAGAAATTCGGTTGTGGTACATTTATAACAAATAGTTCAAACAAGACATAAAAACATTATAGCATAATTATGAACATTTTCTCCCTGCACTTGCACAGCTACAAATTCCAAATGGATATAAAGTAAACACTACAAAATCTTTACACATAACTCTACACATCTCACACAAACATCTTTTATGGACTGAACTGAGCGGCACTTATACATTCACATCCACCTCTACATATGCATACATAATACACGTGTTTAAACCTAGTCCTAACCCTCACTACTTATTATACAAACATCTCAGTACATTATTACACATTATTACACAAGCTGCATAATTTAAAGTCTACCATAGTAAAATAGTCAGTGGGTAAACACTCAGTAACAACAATCCCAGTATGTCCATGTTCACCCCTAAATGAAACACAATATAATCACTTCTCTAAAATCAACAAGCTCCATTCCTACTGATTGCACAGGTAAAGGGGGATAGGGGGAGGAGTTAGGTTTGGGTATGCGTGGATGTACCTACAGATTGCTTAGAGTGATGGATTTGGGGATGAAACTGTGCTGTAGTCTAAGTGTTCTAGCTTTGTGCGTGCGGAGTCTGCGGCCAGAGGGGAGGAGTTCATAGAGGTGGGCAAGGACATGGGATCTGTCTGAAGCTATCCGCCTACCCTTTCTCACCACACGCTGTTCATACAGGGACTCCACACTGTTTTGCTTACTGCCAGTCACTTTGCTGCAGATGTTTACCATTCGTGCCAGGGTGTTCTTGTTCTTCACACTCAGACCTCCATACCAGCACACAGAACCGAAAGTGATGACAGACTCAATAAAGAGCAGTAAAAAGTTTGAAGGACAGAGGGGTTCACATTCAGCTTCCTGAGTTTCTGGAGGCAGTAGATGCGTGACTGACATTTCTTGTGTATGAGGGAGGTGTTTGCGTTAAAGGACAACTTATCATCTATGACTGTTCCAAGATACTTATACTCAGTCACACGCTCAACAGACACATCATCGATCATCAGAACAGGGACAGTGGCAGGGTTTCTTCGAAAGTCTATCAGTAGTTCCTTGGTCTTACTCACATTTAGGTCTAGAAAATTATCTTTACACCAAACACTAAAACGTTCTACTTCTGCAAAGTAAGTCGCATCATTATTGGAGAGATCTTAAGGCAGTGTCATCCGAGTATTTTATAAGAAGGGTAGAGTCAGTGCCACTACAATCGTTAGTGTACAGTGTGAACAGCACAGGGGAGAGAACTGTACCTTGAGGGGCGCCTATAGAAGTGGACCTAAGGGATGAGAGAGCTGTTTGAAAGCGAACTAACTGGGTCCTATTTACAAGGAAGTTGACAATCCATAGGATAAGCCTTGGCGTTACATTGTAACAGAGAAGTTTTTGAGCTATGAGATAGGGTTGTATAGTGTTGAAGGCTGAAGAAAAGTCTATAAAAAGAATGCGTACAAAAGAACCAGGTTATTCTAAATGTGTGTATGCATGGTGCAGGAGTGTGAGTGTGGCGTCATCAGTACATCTGTTTTGCTTGTATGCAAACTGGAAAGGATCTTGATAGGGCTTGACCTGATCGAGCAGTCTAGAAAGGACAACACGCTCAAAGCACTTCATTACTATAGAGGTGAGAGCTACAGGGCAATAGTCATTGAGTGTCTTGGGCTTGTTGTTCTTGGGGACAGGGCAGACTATAGATGTTTTCCAGAGCCTAGGTACAGTGCAATCCTTCAGAGACCAGCTAAACAAACGGCTATAAACAACAAACAATTGACTGGCACATACTCTCAAAACTCTACCGCAAATATTATCAGGGCCTACTACTTTCTTAACATTCAGTTTGCTAAAAAGCTTCTCAACCGCCTTGCCATGGATCTCAAAGTCTTCATCAACATTGCCAGGGCCCGCTTGCATAGCGATGTAGTTCATAACTTCGGAAGTAAGCGCCTACTTTGAGAGTTACTACTTCAGAAGTTTCGCGGCAGGCTGCTTGCCTTGCATGAAGCGAAATCCGCGCCGTAGTAGGTACTTGTGAAGTAATGGGTGAAGGACATTTAATTTGAGGTCAATCGTACTTCTGCGCATGTGTGTATTTACATCCCGGCGTCCCTGTGTATGAAAACTACGCGCGCGCTGCGGCAGGGAAAGAACAAGGTCAAGATGCCTCAGGCTAGGCCGGCTGTGGTTCACGCTACCGCATGAAAGTGAAAAGGTTGGTTTGCTCACTGAAATACGAGACTGAGCGGACTGTTTCTGTAAAATTTGCAGAACACCTAAACGTTATTTTTATTTTTTTTTAATTAATTTTTTAAAAAAAATTTTTAAACCTAAAGCAAGTTTTAAACCTAAGAAAACTGAATCACACGAGCGTTGTTTGTGATACAATAACAATAGCACCTTGAATTACCCATACAAAACCTCTAAAACATATTTTTACACATGGTAACTTCCGACGTAAGCACGGTACTCATGGGCTCCCCCTGTAGTAAATCACGCCCAAGTTACTTCCTCGGTAACCTCCGAAGTAAGCGTAACTTCCGACCCATGCAAGCGGACACGAGGCGTTTACTTCTTGAGTAGCCCATAACTTCGGAAGTAAGGACTTACTTCATCGCTATGCAAGCGGCCCCTGGAGAGGTGAGCAGAAAGACAGTCCCTGTAGATGATGGCAATGCCACCCCCTCTGGAAGCACGCGGGAAGGAGGCCAGGCGGTAGCCACTCGGAGTGACGCTGGCGATGATGGGTTCATCGCCAGCTGAGCGGAGCCACGTTTCGGTGATCATGACAACATCTAGGTCATTGTCTAGGATGAAATCTCAAATCACGTCGGCTTTGCCATCTTTGCAGACAAACTGTGCATTGAACAGACACAGTTTTAGGTTGGATGAGCCAGAAGAGGAAGAGGGAGAAGAAACGGACGAAGAAGAGGACAAAGGAAGAGGAGGGTGGGGAGGGGGGGGGGGGAAGAGGATGGAGGGGGGAAGGATGGGGGAGGAGGAGAGGGGGAGGAGGAAAAGACGGGGAAGGAGAACCGGGCAAGAAAGAGGATGCGAGAGGAGGGGGAGGGGGGAGGAAGAGGAAGGGGAGTAGGAAATGCTGAGGGAGGGGGAGGGCGAAGGGGAGGAGAAAGGGGGGAGAGGGGACGAGGAGGAAAAAGCAGGCGAAGGAGGAGGAGGTGAGGGAAGGAAGGGGGGAGGGCGGGGGGAGGGGGCGGCCGAGGAAAGCAGGGAGCAGTAGATGAGCAAGAGAGGAAAGGAAATGTGAGAAGAAGGAAGGGAGGTGGAGAAATCGAGGAGGCGGGGGAGGCGGAATACACACTTTTAAAGTTGATGCTAACTGGTTTATGACTCTGTGAACACATACACCAACAAATAAAATCTAAATGTTCATTTACAACGTATTACAGTCAATAAAATGGTATTACACATACAGTAATATTTTTATATTATTATTTTGTCGGTTAATTAAAAAAAATGACGGACAAAGAGATCGATGTTACAGACTGATTCAGATATATCCAGCACTTTGATCAGTTAAAAACTGATTTCAGGCAGCCGCTTGTGCCTGACATAACTCCAATAGTAATACCAGCAGTGATAAATATTTTAGGAGCGATCATTTTTTAGAGTACATGCCTGTTGATTTTAAGACACATACCTTTAAAGTAGATGATAACAGGTTGAGACAGTGTGTGAACACATATTCAGACAACTATGTAAACTGAAACTGTTTATTGTAGGTGCTACAATCAATAAAGTGGTATTACTCAAGCTGTATTTTGTTCTCCGCAGCAACAAAGCCTCAATGCTCACAGCTTTGTTGCTGCGGACACAGCTTCGCTGGGCGGGGCATGTCTCCAGGATGTAGGATCATCGCCTACCCAAGATCACCCTGTTTGGCGAGCTCGCCACTGGACACCGAGACAGAGGGGCACCAAAGAAGAGATACAAAGGATGTCTCAAGAAGTCACTTAGTGCCTGCCATATCGACCACCGCCAGTGGGCTTCGCTTGCTGCGGACCGCGACACCTGGCGCGCCACCATTTACAAGGCAGCTGTCTCCTTTGAGGACTCTCGCAGAGCTAGCCTTAAGGACAAGCGGCTTAGGAGAAAAAACAGAGTTGTCGAAAATCAGAATCCTGGCCAGACCTTCCCCTGCAACCACTGCGGTCGAACCTGCCTGTCCCGGATTGGCCTCCACAGCCACGAACATGCCTGCAGACGTCGTGGACAACCCCAATAAAATCTTCGTTCGCGAAGTGAAGCCAAGAGAATTTTTTTCTATTTATTATTTTGTCGGTCTATAAAAAAAAAATGACCGACACCGCTCAAAGCACTCAAAGCTTGCAAAACGTATTTCACAGAACACACCTTCCTATATCCAAAATTTACAATGTTTGTGAATCAATAGAGAAATCGTTTACTGTAATAAGAGATAATCTTCTTGCTAGTAGTGTCAAGATTTAGATTGTTGCTAAAATAGAATTTAACATGGGAGGCGGAGAAGTGATAGAATCGTATATCTCAACGAGACAACACACTGTTTATGCAAAAAGAGAACTGAAGAACGTGTTTAGAAACAACATGTTGCCCGTCTTCCAGGAAGCAATTGATAGAGCTAAAATGAAGGGGTCTGGTTGGCATGAAGGGTATGTTCATGAACTACAAATAATGCAGTCAAGGTATCATCCTGTTTTAGGCAAATCATGGCTGCCACTACCAACTGAGGTTGCAAATAAAGAGGCTGCCGTTAATATTCGGAACAATGACAATCACTTTTTCATGTGGTGTGTGGTTGCCAAACTTCATTTTGTAAAAACAAAACCTGAGCATGTATCAAACTACACCAACAAGGTAAACGAACTCAACTTCAGTGGTATAGACTTTCCAGTTAAGGTGGAGGACATAGACTTGTTTGAAGAAATAGATCCTGGAATATATGTGAACGTGTATGTTTGGGACACTGAGTCTGTTGACAAGTTACAGCCAATTAGAGTATCACCACTCGCCCCAACCTACGGACAGCCAAAAGATAAGCATGTTGACCTTCTACTAATAAGTGTTGGTGGTAACTTTCACTACACAATTATCAGGAATATGTCATGACTACTTCAGAACATACAACAAAACACACAGTGAAAAAGGAAATTTGTAAGAAATGTTTACAAAGGTTTTCCTCCATTAAAGTAGCACACAAACATGTTCAACATTGTAGGTCAGCTGATGACATTTAAACAATACTTCAGATCCTGGTAGCCAGGTATATTTTGAGAACTATGAAAAACAGCAAATAGTGTATGTCGAGTTTGAATCACTGGTTGTACCATATGAAGGTCTTGTTCCAGAATCATTACCAAATACTGTAAAATTAAGTGTCCAAGTGGTATGCTCCTTCGGATACATTCTTGTTAAGTCAGATGGTGAGCATACAGAACCTATTATTTACAAAGGTGAATATGCAGCAGGTGAGTTTTTAACAGAAATGAGATAACTGCACAGTAACGTAGTACATTATCTCACAACATGTCAAAAGCCTTTGATGATGACACAAGAGGATGAGCTGAATATTAATAAAGCAGAGGTGTGTTGGATTTGTGAACAACACCTGGGTGGCGATAAAGTTCGTGATCACAACCACATAACTGGGTGTTACAGAGGTGCTGCACATAGTGCATGTAACTTATTATTAAAAATAGAATCCAAAAAGTATAAGTTGCTTATCTTTTTCCACTATCTGAAAGGGTATGATTCACACATTATCATGCAGGCTGTAGATGTGTCTTACAAACTCATTAGTTGTATTGCCCAGACAACTGATTGGTTATTGGGGTTTAACGTCGAGCAGGCGACTAAGGCCATCTCACGGCGGTAAAACAATTGAGAAGTACTTGACTTTTAGGTTAGACAACAAACTTGTGTTTTATGACTCCATGCAACATTTGTCTTCAGGACTTCCTAGTCTGGCAGAAGGTCTGACAGCATTTCCAATAACAAGTAAATACTTTGAACCAGAGTGAATAAAAGAGGGCGTCTATGCCTATAAGTACATTAATCAATGGCTTGTGTTTGAGGAAACGTCTCTGCCTCAAGAAGAGGCATTTTATTCTACACTAAATGGTAAAGGAATTTCTGACTCTGAATACCAACATGCTCTTGATGCCTGGGATAAAATAGGATTCAAACGATTGGTGACTACCATGAGCAGTAGAGCTCACGTTCTGGAAACATGGCGGCCCAGCACTGCACAACAAGCTCCACGACCTCTTTCTTTGCTGCTGGGAGAAAGAAACACTACCAAAGGATCTCCGTGATGCAGTCATCATCACCCTGTACAAGAACAAAGGAGAGAAGTCTGCCTGCTCTAATTATCGTGGAATTACCTTGCTGTCCACTGCCGGGAAAATTCTCGCAAGGCTGCTCCTGAATCGGCTGGTACCTGCCATCCCTGAAGACCACCTCCCAGAGGGTCAGTGTGGATTCAGAGCCAACAGGAGTACCACCGACATGGTCTTTGTGATGAGACAGCTTCAGGAGAAGTGCCACGCCATCTTGTTTGTGCGACCTACCATGTGTGTTTCGCTCCCAGTGTTTTAGTAGTTTTTCGTTGGATGTACTGTGTTTCGTGTGCTGAAAGTTTGCTGAGTATCGTATAAGAGTGCGCTGATGAGGATTATGCTTGTGTTTCGTCGGATCTGGTTGTTGTTTGAGTGGTATCATATTGAATTGTGTCTGTCATTTGAATTTTTGTCAGTTTACGTCGCCATTTTGCTTCTTCCGCAGCGTGGGTTTGCCGGGCCTTTCCGCCGCCCTTTTCTTTGTGCTGCATGCTAGTGTGTGAAGTGTTTACTGTGTGAGTCTGTTTGCCACCCGTGGTTGCATCTGCCGCTTGGTTGATGTAAACTCATTCGTGTTCCTACCGTTCTATAGGTTTACGTGTGCTCTCCCGTCGACATCTCGCCCTCCCCACTTTCGGCGCCATTGCCCGATCTTGCCGCTGACCGACCGGAAATCAGGTCGCTCCACTACCACACCGCTCACACACACACCGGCACACACACACACACACACACACACACACATACACACACACACACACACTTACTCACAAACACACACGCCCTACTGAACCCTCTTCTCGTCTTCCTCTTTCTTGTCCTCACAAACAATCATGCTCATCAAATACACACGCCAACAACTGCTATCTCTACGTCGCCACGCCACCTACTGCGCGGCTGACTGTGTTGCAGATGCCTTACGCGGCATCAGATCGCGAAAGAGAGGCCACAGGGGCGGAATCAGCAAAAGGCGGGACTCACCACCACAAACACAACCACACACTTCTTCCCCTTTTCCTATGCCCTTCCACCCCTTCCGCCTTCCCCCGCCTCCTCGATTTCTCCACCTCCTTTCCTTCTTCTCCCATTTCTTTTCCTCTCTTGCTCATCTACCGCTCACTGCTCTCCTCGGCCGCCCCTCCCCCGCCCTCCTCCCTATTCCTCCCCTCACCCCCTCCTCCTTCGCCTGCTTTTTCCTCATCGTCACCTCTCCCCCCTTTCTCCTCCTCTTCGCCCTCCCCCTCCCTCTACCTCAGCTTTTCCTATTCCCCTTCCTCCTCCTCCACTCTCACCCCTCACCCTCATCTCGCATCCTCTTTCTTGCCCGGTTCTCCTTCCCCGTCTTTTCCTCCTCCCCCCTCTTCCCCTCCCCCTCCTTCCCCCCTCCATCCTCTTTCCCCCTCCCCACCCTCCGCTTCCTTCGTCCTCTTCTTCGTCCGTTTCTTCTCTCTCTTCCTCTTCTGGCTCATCCAACCTAAAACTGTGTTCAATGCACAGTCTGTCTGCAAAGATGGCAAAGCCGACGTGATTTCAGATTTCATTCTAGACAATGACCTAGACGTTGTCGTGATCACTGAAACGTGGCTCCGCTCAGCTGGCGACGAACCCATCATAGCCAGCGTCACTCCGAGTGGCTACCGCCTGGCCTCCTTCCCGCGTGCTTCCAGAGGGGGTGGCATTGCCATCATCTACAGGGACTGTCTTTCTGCTCACCTCTCCTTCTCTCAGTCTCTCCCTTTTGCTCATCCCTTCTTTCAATCTGTCGAGGCCAGTCCCTCATCTTCAAATGTATATATCGCCCCCCTCCAAGCTCTCAAAACAAACTCACAAACTCCATGTTCCTCACAGAGTTCGACATCTTCCTCGACCACTACAGCACACGACCCGGAAAACACATCCTTCTTGGCGACCTTAACTTCCACTTCGACAAACCCGACCACCCTGACACAAAACGCCTTTGCACGTCACTTTCAAACCACAATCTTACACAACACATCACTAAACCCACCCACCGACTCGGCCACACCCTCGACTGGATCATCACGCCTCCGATCAACTCTTCCTCGACTCTGACACCTCTTTTGTGCTTCCCTCCGACCACCTCGCTATTCTCGTCGCCCTCAGCCTACCTCCCCCGAAAAAAACCAAGCTCTTTGTCTCTCGTCGCAAACTAAAATCTGTCAACCGAGAGAACTTCTTCGACGAAGCTGTCGACCTTCTCTTGGACCCCGCCCCCTCTCCCGATCTTGCATCCCATTTCCTCCCTTCGAAAACTTCTAATAATAAAAATAATTAGTAATTACGGTATTTATAATGCGCTTATCTTATAATAATTATAACTCTAAGCGCGCACTCACAACTCGCGTACGCATGCGCACGCTTTAGACAACGACTCACGTACAACAAATGGTGAAATACGTTGCGACAGTCAGCTTTTGTGGGGAGTGTGGTGATATAGTGCTACAACTGTTGAAAGAGGTGAGTTTTGAGGGCGGACTGAAAGGAGGAGAGAGTCTTTCTGACGGAGAGAGAGTGGGAGAGTGTTCCAGGTGGATGGACCATAGACTGAGAAGGAGCGGGGGCCGAAAGTGATGAGTTTGGTGCAGGGAATGTGGAGACGGAGATGGTCGGAGGCGAAGCGGAGGGAGGGGGAAGGAGTGTAGGGGTGAAGTAAGTTGGAGAGATAGGCAGGAGCGCAGTTGTTCAGGGATTTGTAGCAGAGAGACAGAATCTTGTATTGGATGCGTTGTGGGATGGGAAGCCAGTGAAAGAGTTTGAGCAGGGGAGTGATGTGGTCGGATTTTTTCTTTCTGAGGACGAGGCGGGCAGCATTGTTCTGGACGCGCTGGAGAGTGGAAGTGGTGGAGTGAGGGAGGCCGGAATGGAGAGAGTTGCAGTAGTCGATGAGAGATAGGATGAGAGAGACAGCAAGTTCGGTGGCAGCTTCGGTGGTGAGGTATTTTCTGATCCGACTGAAGCGGCGGAGGTGGAAGTAGCTTGCCTGGGCAGTGGCGGAGACGAAGCTGGTCATGGTAAGAGAGGAATCAAGGATAACGCCAAGGTTTTTGGCCGAGTCACTGAGGGAGATGGGGGTGCTGTCGAGTTGAAGGTGGAGAGAGGGAAGGAGCTGGGAAAGTTTCTGGCGAGTGCTTACCAGCATGGCTTCCGTTTTGTCGTCGACACCCATGACCCTGTCACCACCTGCTACATACCTAACCGACTCCCCTCCCCCTGGCTCACTGACGACATAGCTGAAGCCAAGCGCGAGCGTCGACAAGCGGAACGCCGCTGGCGATCATCTGACCTCACCGTTCACAGAGAGATCTTCCAAACCACTAGATCCAAAGTCTGCAGAATGATCTCCGATTCCAAACGTAAACACTTTCAAAACAAAATCCTGGAATCCACTTCTTCCAAAACCCTCTACGCCACCATGAACACACTCCTATGCACTTCTAAAGACTCTCCTCTTCCTAACACACACAGCAATGAAGAACTTCCGTCCGCTTTCTCCTCCTATTTCTCCGACAAAATCCAAACTCTGCGCAACACACTCGACACTCTGCCTTCTCCGCCTTGCCTTCCTGCTCCCCCCCCCCCCCCCGATCCTTTTCCGGCACTCCCCTCTCGTCCTTCCGCGCCGTCTCTCAGGATGAAGTCCTCAAGACCATAAAGACCATGCCTTTCAAAACCTGCGAACTAGACCTCCTCCCAGCTTCTCTCTACCGGGACGGCCTCCCAAAACATTTGCCCTTCATTACCGACATCATCAACACATCTCTAGAGAATGGCTCCGTCCCCGATATCTTCAAGTCCGCCATCGTCCATCCTCTCCTAAAAAAAACACAACCTCGACCCAAACGAACTCAAGAACTACCGCCCAGTCTCCAATCTCTCTTTCCTGACCAAGCTTTTTGAGAAGGTTGTCCTCAACCAACTCAACCTCCACCTCGCCGACAACAACCTCCTCAGTCCCTTCCAGTCTGCTATCGCAAACATCACAGCACTGAAACAGCCCTTCTACATATCCTAAACGACCTGCTTCTCTCCACTGACTCGGGCAACATCTCCCTTCTTACGCTACTCGATCTCTCTGCCGCCTTCGACACCATAGACCACTCTATCCTCCTCCCCCGCTTTCACCACTCCTTTGGCATCACTGACTCTGCCCACTCATGGTTTCTTTCCTACCTCTCCGACAGACAGCAGTCCGTCACCATCGACGGCGTCTCCTCCAACCCAATCAGGCTCTCCTGCGGCGTTCCACAGGGGTCCGTCCTGGGCCCCGTCCTTTTCACACCCTACACCTCTCCCCTGTCCAATATCATCCAGTCTCACCACATACACCACCACCTCTACGCTGACGACTCACAACTACTAGACAAAGACAAACTCGACAACACTCAGACACTACTGACTCGCACGGCTGACTGCTATGAAGACGTGAAAAACTGGATGACAGCAAATAAGCTGAAACTGAACGACGACAAAACGGAAACCATGCTGGCAGGCACTCGCCAGAAACTTTCCCAGTTCCCTCCCTCTCTCCACCTTCGACTCGACAGCACCCCCATCTCCCTCTCTGACTCGGTCAAGAACCTTGGCGTTATCCTCGATTCCTCTCTTTCCATGACCAGCGTCGTCTCCGCCACGGCCCAGGCATGTTATTTCCACCTCCGCCGCATCAGTCAGATCAGAAAGTACCTCACTACCGAAGCTGCCACCAAACTCGCTGTCTCTCAAATCTTATCTCGCATCGACTACTGCAACTCTCTCCTTTCCGGCCTTCCTCACTCCACCACTCTCACTCTCCAGCGCGTCCAGAACAATGCTGCCCGCCTCGTCCTCAGAAAGAAAAAATCCGACCACATCACTCCCCTGCTCAAACTCCTTCACTGGCTCCCCATCCCCCAACGCATCCAATACAAGATTCTGTCTCTCTGCTACAAATCCCTGAACAACTACGCTCCTACCTATCTCTCCAACTTACTTCACCCCTACACTCCTTCCCGCTCCCTCCGCTCCGCCTCCGACCCTCTCCGCCTCCTCATCCCCCGCACCAAACTCAGCACTTTCGACCCCCGCTCCTTCTCAGTATTACGGTCCATCCACCTGGAACACTCTCCCACTCTCTCTCCGTCAGAAACACTCTCTCTCCTCCTTCCAGTCCGCCCTCAAAACTCACCTCTTTCAACAGTTCTAGCACTATATCACCACACTCCCCACCCCAAGCTGACCGTCGTAATGTATTTTCACTATTTGTGGTACGTGAGTCATTGTCTAAAGCGTGCGCATGCGTGTGCGAGTTGTGAGTGCGCGCTTAGAGTTATAATTATGATAACATAAGTGCATTATAAATACCGTAATTATTATTATTATTATAACAAAGGGCTGTACGTAACGTTTGTCGACCTAACAAAAGCGTTCGACACTGTGAGCAGGCAAGGCATGTGGCAGATCTTGGAGCGACTTGGCTGTCCCCCAAAGTTCCTCAGCATGATCGTCCAGCTCCACGAAGACCAGCAAGGCCAGGTCAGACTCAACAGTGACCTCTCAGAACCATTCCTCTTTCTCAACGGCGTGAAGCAGGGCTGCGTGCTGGCACCGACCCTCTTTACCATCTTCTTTAACATGTTGTTGAAGCAGGCCACAGTGGACCTCGACGATGACGACGCAGTGTACATCAGGTATCGTCTCGATGGCAGCCTGTTCAACCTCAGACGACTGCAGGCCCACACCAAAACCATAGACCGACTGATTCGTGAGGTGCTCTTTGCTGATGACGCTGCCCTCGTTGCACACACAGAGAGAGCCATGCAGCGCATCATGTCCTGCTTCGCAGATCCTGCCCAGCTCTTTGGACTCGAGGTCAGTCTGAAAAAGACAGAGGTCCTTCATCAGCCGGCACCCAAGGAAGAGCATCGCCCTCCCCACATCACCATCGGCGAGTCCGAACTGAAGTCTGTACACCAGTTTACCTACCTTGGCTGCATTATCACGTCAGACGCCAAGCTGGACAATGAGCTGGACAACAAGCTGGCAAAAGCGAACAGTGCTTTCGGGTGACTATTCAAGCGGGTGTGGCACAATCAACAGCTGAAAAAAGGCACCAAGATCAGCGTGTACAGAGCTGTCGTCCTCACCACCCTGCTGTATGGTTCCGAGTCCTGGGCCCTCTACCGCAGCCAACTACGACTCCTCGAACGCTTTCACCAGCGCTGCCTGCGTACCACCCTCAGCATTCACTGGAGTGACTATGTCACCAACGTCGAGGTCCTTGAACAGGCGGAAACTGTGAGCATCGAGGCTTTGCTGCTGCGGACACAGCTTCGCTGGGCGGGGCACGTCTCCAGGGTGGAGGATCATCGCCTACCCAAGATCACTCTGTTCGGCGAGCTCGCCACTAGACACCGAGACAGAGGGGCACCAAAGAAGAGATACAAAGACGGTCTCAAGAAGTCACTTAGTGCCTGCCAAATCGACCACCGCCAGTGGTCTTTGCTTGCTGCGGACCGCGACACCTGGCGCTCCACCATTTACAAGGCAGCCGTCTCCTTTGACGATTCTCGCAGAGGTACCCTTAAGGACAAACGGCTCAGGAGCAAAAACAGAGTTGTCGTAACTCAGAACCCTGACCTGACCTTCCCCTGCAGCCACTGCGGTCGAACCTGCCTGTCCCGGATTGGCCTCCGCAGCCACAAACATGCCTGCAGACGACGTGGGCAAGCCCTATAGAATCTTCGTTCGCGAAGTCAAGCCAAGAAAGCTCACGTTTGCTGACTAGCAGAAAAGGTATTTGAAAGTTAACGTGAAAAGGGTTTGTTTACACTACATTCTTGACCCGGCTAGCTACAAGACTGCGCGAGTGTTGTTGTAGAGACGTTTTGTATTTCGTGTCTTGCTGGATGGAACTTGTTACGAAGCTGATGTCTTACGCATCTACTGAGCTAAGGGACGCTTCCTTTCAATAAAACGCCTATTCATGATACTAACATTATTTTTTGTTGAACACAATGATATTGCTGAAGTTTCGGCCCCCCCCCCCCCACACACACACACACACACACACCAGCCGGCTCCGTCCTGTTCACCTCTTCCCAACCAAGCAACGAACAGCTCCCTTCCCCCTCCCGGAAACGCACCCTGAACCATCCAACACCCCCAGCCCCAGTAAACCAGCAGCCCATTATGTACCCTCTCCCCCACCAGCCAGAATCCCCATGCGCATCCCCAACGTCCGCCGGCCGTCGTCTGTCAACCGTCTTTGGCATTTTCTCGGAGACCATTCAAGCCACAGTCTTCAAATCTGGCCTACGGGAACATTGTGGCAATACCAATTTAAGTGACCTCTCTTTGAGGCCAAAGACAGAGAGAGGGGGCGGGGTGGTGGTGGTGGTGGTCCAGAGATAGGTGCAAACGTAGTCGTATTTTGACATAAATTGTCTCTAAAATACAATTTTCAACTTCAGATCCAAAGGTGGTACAGAGATACTCGATGGTAAGACCTTTATGTGCATACTAATTTGGATGATCTCTCATTAATAGTCAAAGAGCTAGACAGGTCTACTGTGCACACCATCCCCCTCCCCCCCAAATACTCTATAAGATGGGCTTCAAAGTGTTCAAAGTGTACCTTCAAAGTGTTCAAAGTGTACCTTAGTATGCCCTGCAATGTTTAAGCCATGTTCCCCTAAAGTCCTTAGGAGCACACCAGAGATGGCGAAAGTGTACCCCATTTACGCTCTACGCGGATGCAAAAATACGTTTCAGAAACATCTTTTTCTAAATAAAACAGAATTTATCCCAGAAGCCCAAATTAGGCAATATTGTGTTAAAGCACACCTTCTGTGTCCTCTGCAACAACAACAAATGAACAAATATTGAATCTCGGGCACACAGTGAAGGTATTCGTGCACTCAGCAAACGGCCAATTCCGCGAAATCGCTTTAAAAAAAAAAAAAGAGTCAAAAATAATGTGTCAGATGCCTTCAGACATTTTCTATAGCACTGGCTGTCCATTTGTAGGCTTACGCCGTTACAACGTGATGCCACAATTATTATAAACCTGACTAGGTGATGCTGTGATACCTATGAGTGCCACAATTATTGATTTTGTATCCATACCTCCAAGTTGTAAAAATACATGAACTTAATTATAAGAAAACGTACTACAGCAACTACCCTTCATTTTTACCTCTCGTTACCTATAAAGTTTCATTATCTTATACTTAAAACTGAAAACACCGTTATCATTTTTCTATTTAAATTTATTTACAGCACATCAATATCATATTGTGTCATCAACCATATCAATCAGTGAATCCAATCAGTAGATAGTATTAATGCACATAATTATCAGTCAACAATAGGTCTGGGCGTAAAGGGGCACGTTCACATCACAGCAGTTCATAGTCATTTAGGTTTAAACGCCGAGCGAGCAACTATGCCCATCTCACGGCGGTCACGTTACAGCAGATATCATGAAACACAAGAAGAATGTTCCATGATCAAGCAAAGTCTCAGTGTTTTTGGTCGGTGAACATGCCCCCTACAGTTAACAGGGAACGTGCCCCAGAAAATAATAAACAAAGGCAAATGAATCACAGAACATGTATACATAAAAACGAGTAATTAACAAAATATGTAAGGTAATAGCAGTACTTTATAGGCATGGCAACGAAAATCGTTCAATATGTATGCAATTCTATGTTTAAGCGATCTGGCAGAGAATGTAACTATGTGTACATCAGTTGACATTATAATAACCCGGCAAATATGCGTGGAACCTTAAGAAAGTATGCAGCACCACATTTCTTAAGTCAGAGAAAACCGAAGAATTCGGCGTAAAAAACTCAGACGCCGGTTTTCTTCCACTTATGTATCATTACTGGAAGGTGGATACTGGCTGCTGGGGTGGAAGGTGAGTCAAATCAAGATCTTCCTTTTCAAACAATAATGTGATTCAACACGAATCAAATATAAGACATTTAAACGTGACTATTGAACAACGGATTAAAAATGTAGAGTGATCATCATCATCATCATCAGTCCCCTGACCTAGTGTGGTCGTCGTCGCTGAACTGTTGAACGTTCAACCAGCTCCCTCCACTTATCTCGGTCACGTGCCAGGCTTTGCGTCTCTGCAAAACTTTTCCCAGTCCACTCTGTGATGTTGTCCACCCACTGTTTTCTCTGTCTGCCTCGTTTCCTGCCACCCATAACGCTGCCCTGCAAGATTGTTGTGGAGAGGTTGTTGGCTCGAGTGACATGGCCATACCATTTCATCTTTCTCTTTTTGACGGTGGTGAGGAGGTCTTCATAGTTGCCAGCTTCATGCCTGATGGTACTACGCACTTCTTTGTTTGTGATGTGTTCCTCGTAAGAGATGCCAGGATGATTCTATAGCATCTCATTTCAAGTGCCTGGATTCTTCGCTGCAGTTCAGCTGTTAATGTCCATGCCTTATTAGTCCATAAGCTAGGAAGGTCTACCGTGCACCCCCCCCCCCCCCCAGTACTCAATAAGATGGGTTTCAAAGTGTTCCTTAGTATGTCCTGAGATGTTTAAGCAATGTTCCCCGAAAATCCTTAGGAACACACCAGAGATATAGCCGATGGCGCAAGGGTACCCCCATTCACGCTCTTCGCAGGTGCTAAAATGAGGTTGAGAAACATTTTCCTCTAAATAAATCAGAATTCATTCCAGAAGCCCAAATCAGGCAATATTATGTTAAGGCACACCTTCTGCAGCCTCCGCAAAAAACGGAATGAAAATATATTGAATCTCTGGCTCACAGTGAAGGTATTTGTGCACCCGGCAAACGCCCATTTCCGCGAAATCGCAAAAAAAAGACAAAAATAATGTGTCAGATGCCTTCAGACATTTTCTATAGCGCTGGCAGTCCATTTCAGGCTTAATCATTAAAACAGGATGTCACAATTATTATAAACTTGACTAGGTGATGCTGTGATCACTGTGAGTGCCACAGTGGTTGATTTTGTATCCCTACCCCCAAGTTGTAAAAATACACAAAATTAATTAGAAAAAATTACTAATGTTATTTCATTTCATTTTGACCTCTCTTTACCTATTAAGTTTCAATAATGTGAGAATAAAGTGCAAGAAAATAAGGAAAGTCGGCATCCTTTACGGTATGTTCGTGGTGAATGATAGCTTTTTCCCATTTAAAATTACCAAATTGGGAAATATACGTTGTTTCCGATGCCCTAAGAAATTTTGTATACAACCGATAGGTCTTTGTTAGATTTTATTGGTTAGGATAGAGTACCACAGTTACTCCCAAACTGATTTTGTGATGCTGTGATGCATTTAGGGGCCACAGTGGCTGAATCTGCTGCCCTACCGCCATTTTACCAGTACGCAAAGTAACGCAAAATAATCATAAAAAATTGCTTACGTCATACTCTTAAATATTTTTTGTTGGCAGTTTTTTTTTAATTTAAAGTATGTATATTGAGCATAAAAAGTTGTGATCATTTCATTAATTTCAATGTAACCCATCCATTTAATTGTAACTATTTTTAACTGGCTGGTCTTTTAGGTGATATTTTAATTAGCGTAAGGCGGGTCTAGTAAGGTCTCCCCTTTTCCTTTCATTTATTTTCATCTAGAAATGTGTAAATATGAATATGCGTAATAACGTTTCATGGTTCCTAATAGCCAAAACAATGTTATCAAATACTTTGTTTCCACATGTCGACCGGTGGCGCGGTGGTAAAAGCGTTTGCCTCTAGACCAAAAGGTCCCGGGTTCGAATCCAGCTTGGGTCAAAATTTGCTCAGACCCTTTTTCGTTGTCCCCGTCTTTGAAATCACCCTCGTGGTGGACAAGAGACGTTAAGCCCTAAACATTTAACATTTTTTTCCACTTCCACCTTCTGCAACATTCAATTATTTTTTTATGGCCGTCTTTAAATCTTATATTGTTCTGGCTGCCAATAAGTGAGCTGTCAAGAGCTAGGCAGCATGTTTTCAGAGTTTGGTGTACAAGGGCGTGTCTTCTGGTCAGAACTGCCAGCAGACCGCTTCTCTGTATGGACATGTTTGGAGAATGTGCTAAGGAGACTGATTTTCTACGCCAAATTCGCATAGGGCTGCTTCCGCATGACCCAGTCTCACGAGGTGAGTCCAGCAGGGTCTTTACGATCTGTGAACATTTGTGAAAGTTGTTAAAAAATGACAAGGCTTTTTCAGGGCCCTGGAAAGTCTGTCAATTTCAGTCCTTTTCCTTAAAGTCTGTGAAAGTTTGTAAAAATGACAACGTGCTGGCAAACGTTTGTCTACTTTTTTTCTCCCCCAATTTGTGACTATTCCATTGAAAATGATCATGCTGACGCTTGTTGCAAGTGATCTATATTTAGTTCTGATCATAAAGTGACTGCATGGCCTTTCTGCTGAACATTCTGATTGGTTGTTTACGCTTCTACCGAAGTCCGCCATTCGCTAAGCGTTCTTTTATTTTGGTATCTCTTCATGCATTAGGCACGGAAGCTTCAAATAATTGCTGATACAGAATGATCTGATTAAAGTGTCTAAACCTTCAGGCTTCAGTTTGGGTTTGTAAAACGTTCCTGCTTTTCTGTATGGACCCAGTCCAGAGTAATCAGTGCGTAGATGAAAGATGGTGGCCTGGCTCTCCCTGTTCAGCTTGTTGATGTCATCTGTCCCGGGCTGCAGCCGCCATTCTGCTGTTGCCAATCACTTTGTTGTTGTAGTGTCTCCATTCCCAGCTAGTCCAAAATGCACTGGAATCTACTGTAGCACTATTTTGTGGACAGGGCATCCAGTCTATCTTGAAGCTTCCTGGTGAGATCAGTGGATCAAGCTGCTGCCTTTCCCTAGCTAGTGCTCTGCTGCTGTGTTGAGCACCTGCAGATCTGTATGATAGTTGGAGCTGCTGCCGCTAGCTGGTAAGGAGAGGGAGGTAGTAGTGCGGTCTGCACAACAGATGTACACGCCACTTCCTTCATTCCGCACGGCATCTTGTGTGGTATCACAGCTGCTGTGAGGGTAGCGCTCGTGCACAACCTCCAGCACAATGGCTTTGTGCAGTGCCGCAACCTTTGGCAAAGAGTCCGGGAACATTGTTTATGTTGTCTTGAAGGCTCTTTCGAGATGTCCAGGTATCTGAAGGGAGCTGTTCACACATCTTTGGGCTTGGTTCCAGGACGTCAGTGTTAGCGCTTTGCAGGACCTTAAGTTGGCGGTTCAGACTTGGGCGTTTCTGACGGTTCTTGGTTTGCTCCTGTAGTCTCCCATGCTGTTGGTGTTTAGCAAGTCTCTTCATCGTGTGTGCTGTTCTGAATTCCAGTGGCTCCAATGTCCTCCATTTCTAAATTGGGGTGCTCCAGATGGCTCTAAGAATGTCACTGTATCATGAGAATGACCCATGTTCTGCATCTTGTCAAGCCTGGCTTTTTGGGTTTTGCAGACAGTGTTTCATGTTGTCGATGTATCTTGGTACCGCACAACTGGTCTGACCGAGCAGGTGTTTGCTTGTGCCAGGATGCTGTAATTTGCGCCAATGTGGTCCCCATCAGTTTCTTCATCAGAGACTTTTTTTGCAGCTCTAGCTTCCGTGGCTTCGATGTGAGGCCTCCACGTGAATCCAGTAATTTATTTGTTGCCAGTAAAGGTGGCCTGTCTGTTTTTGGTACTGGAAGGTCCCCAGTATTGAGGTGACCTCTTCCGTCTGATTGAAAGAGATGGTCTAGCTCAGTTTGAGTGGCCTCTTTCAGTCCAGCTGCTGACTCTATTGGCAGCATCCTGGATTCTGGAGGATGCTATTTTTTAATGTTCTTCTGCGCTCCACACTGCAAAGTCATCCGCATGGAGGATGTTCGAGACGAACCTTAGTACTGTTGTACTGATGTCATTAATGTAGACCAAAAACAGCATCAGACACATCTCCCTGAGGTACACCTTCCCCGTGTTTGACAAGAGTGCTGACGGTAGAAGCTTCAGCGGCAGCCCCTGTTAAGCATGCCTTAAATAAAAAGAATTACAATTAAATTGATGGGTCACATTGAAATTAATGAAATGATCACAAATGTTTATGCTCAATATGCATATTTCGTTAAGAAAACTGGCAACAAAAAAATGTAAAGCGAGGAGCAATTGTTATGATCATTTTTCGTTCCTTTGCATACTGGTAAAATGGGGGTAGGGCAGCAGATTCAGCCACTGTGGCCCCTAAATGCATCACAACATCATAAAATCAGGTTGGGAGTAACTGTGGTACGTTATCCTAACCAATAAAACCTAAACAAAAAGACCTATCAGTTGTATACAAAATTTCTGAGGTCATCAGAAACAATGTACGTTTCCCAATTTGGCAATTTTAAATGGGAAAAAGCTATCATTCACCACGAACATACCGTAAAGGATACCGACTTTCCTTATTTTCTTGCACTTTATGCTCACATTATTGAAACTTAACAGGTAAAGGGAGGTCAAAATAAAATGGAATAACTTAAGTAATTTTTTCTAATTAATTTTGTGTATTTTTACAACTTGGGGGTAGGGATACAAAATCAACCACTGTGGCACTCACAGTGATCACAGCATCACCTGGTCAAGTCTATAATAATTGTGACATCCTGTTTTAATGATGTAAACCTGAAAATGGACTGTCAGTGCTATAGAAAATGTCTAAAGGCATCTGACATATTATTTTTGTCTTTTTTTTTTTGCGATTTTGCGGAAATGGTCGTTTACTGGGTGCACAAATACCTTCACTGTGAGCCAGGGATTCAATATGTTTCATTCTGTTTTGTTGCAGAGGCTGCAGAAGGTGTGCCTGGACATAATATTGCCTGATTTGGGCTTCTGGAATGAATTCTGATTTATTTAGAGGAAAATGTTTCTCAACCTCATTTTAGCACTTGCGAAGAGCGTGAATGGGGGTACCCTTGCGCCTTCGGCTATATCTCTGGTGTGTTCCTAAGGATTTTCGGGGAACATGGCTTAAACATCTCAGGACATACTAAGGAACACTTTGAAATCCATCTTATTGAGTACTGGGGGGGGGGGGGTGCACCGTAGACCTTCCTAGCTTATGGACTGTATGCATATGAGAAGATTGAGAGGTCTAGTGCTGTCAGAAGTCTGATTTTTGTTTTAAGACAGATATTTTTGTCTCTCCAAATAGGTCTTAGCTTTGATATGGTTGCAGTTGTCTGTGCTTCTCTGGACAAAATTTAAGCTCTTGATCCTTCCTCGCTGGTGACAGAGCCTAGATACTTGAACTGACTCACCGTCTCCAGTTCTTGTCCACTAACTTGGATCTTTGTCGAGATTTGTTTGTCACTTCTTGTCATCAGCTTGGTCTTCGCTGCACTTAGTAGAGTGATAAGTAATACAACAAATAAATATGAAATTGTAACAACTATTTTGATTTGGGTTTAGACTCATTCGGACTGAGCGTCGTTAAATTGCGTCTATCTGAGGCGGTATTCTATCAAGGAAGAACAATCCCATCAATTTTGCGGTTGCGCTAGCTGACAGTGTGTAAAAGTGTAAACCTATCTTGGAAACAGAGGACTCACCCCCATAGGGATCTCACGCGGTGACAGAGGGCATATCTATCACGCGACAGCGGTCCCACCCCCATAAAGGTCACACGCGGTGACAGAGGTCCAACCTATCAAGGGACTCCGGTCCCACCCGTAATAGCGGGCACACACAGACAGATGGCACACCTATCACGGGACAGCGATCCCAAGCGGTGACAGAGGACATACCTATCAAGGGACTGCAGTCCCACCCCCATCGAGGTCACACGCGTTGACAGAGGGAACATTTATCACGGTCCCAGCGGTCCCACCCCCATAGCGGTCACACGCGGTGACAGAGGGCACACCTATCACGGGACAGCGGGTCACCACTTGCTCCATGCCCGACCGACTCCCCTCACCCTGGCTCACTGACAACATAGCCGAGGCCAAGCGAAAGCGCCGACAAGCGGAACGCCGCTGGCGCTCATCCGACCTCACCGTCCACAGACAGATCTTCCAAACCGCCATAGTCAATGTCTGCAGAATGATCTCCGATGCCAAACGTAAACACCTTCAAAACAAAATCCTGGAATCCACTTCTTCCAAAACCCTCTACGCTACTATGAACACACTCCTAGGCTCATCTAAAGACTCTCCTCTCCCCAACACACACAGCAAAGAAGAACTCCCGTCCGCTTTTACACATATTTTTCTGACAAAATCCAAACTCTGTGTAACACACTCGATACTCTACCTTCTCCGCCTTGTCCTCCCGACCCCACCCCCCCCCCCTTTCTAGCAATCCACTCTCGTTCTTCTGCCCTGTCTCTCAGGTTATTTGGGTTTAACGCCGAGCAGGCGACTAAGGCCATCTCATGGCGGGATGGGTAAACATCTGGTCAGCCAGACTAAAAGCAAGGTCTTAAGACAAGATGTAAATATATCTTAAGAATATGTCAGGCTAAAATGTCGCACGAGTCTTTAAAAGAAATGTCTACAGACTCTCAAAAAGGGCAACTTAAAAAAATTCACAGTCTATCTTGTTAAAAAATATTGCATTCTCTCAAGAAATTGAAGATTTTGTCCGGGGGAACATCCCGGAACAAAACGTTCAAGGAGTCTGCTGTAAAGTGTTTATATCTCGTGTCAATTAGGTCGGCACAATACAGCAAAACGTGTCGAACAGAAAACCAGACCTGAGGCACTGGGCATCAGGCCTGCCAACACGGCTCCTGAGGGTCTCCCCCACCAGAAAAGGATGTAGCTTGGAAAAAAGGTTTCTCCTTCACCTTGCTATGGACAATGAGGAAGCGAGGCCATACGGCCGACGCCTCAGGCGTCGCTTCCTCACAGTCCGAGTCACTGTCATATTCAATGTCGGTGGCTATGTGCCGCTTCTGTGCAAGTTTTGGTTGCTTTGGTTTTTTTTTCTCCATATTATAATAGTTGTGATATTCATCCCCCGGGTTCCACGCCCGACACGGAGCCCAACAAGGGAAGTGCAACTGTCGGCGGGTCTCCAGCCGACGCACAATGGAGACTACCCGAAAGATATACTCAAGGTGGTAAGCCCGATTGAACCGTTTGAGTAACCGCCTTCTATCACACCGTTGAATGCAGGGGAATACTGGCGTAAAGCACCTAATCAGCAGCAGTGGCTATAGCATGGTGCTCCGTATGGCAACCCGCATGTCAACAGTGGGATAGGGCTCAACGTGACAAGAACCGATTGACTAGGTCGGTACGACTAGCCTCCCGTTTAGGTATAAGTCAAGGCCAAAGTGGAGTGTTGGCACCAGTGAGCCGCAACCCAAAGGGAACCTCAGCCACCAGGATAATCTTCTCCCCCGACACGGGTCTCCAAGCACGGCAAACACTTGGGATCAAAAGGACCAAAAGCTCACGAGTATTTTTAAGGACCAATCCAACATGGTACGACCTGGGCTAGCACATCTCCTTAAAAACCGGACCAGTGAAAAAGACTGAACAACATATCTGCTGACATCAAATCCTAATCCTGGACAAAGATGGCACCCCTCTGCTAGCCCACTCAGGCAGTGACTGATGAGACTACACACCCACGCCACGTGGTGTCTGGTGCCGAGTGGGCCCTGTCTCTCAGGATGAAGGTCTCAAGACCATACAATCTATGCCTTTAAAAACCTGTGAACTAGACACTTTTCCGGCTTCTCTCTACCGGGACAGCCTTCCAAAACTTTTGCCCTTTATTACCGACATCACCAACACATCTCTAGAAAATGTCTCTGTCTCCGACATCTTCAAGTCCTCCATCGTCCGTTCTCTCCTGAAAAAACACAACGAGACACAAATGAATTCAAGAACTATCGCCCAGTCTCCAATCTCTCTTTCCTGTCCAAGCTTCTTGAGAAGGTTGTTCTCAACCAGCTCAACCTCCACCTGGCCGACAACAATCTCCTCAGTCTCTTCCTGTCTGCCTATCGCAAACATCACAGCACTGAAACAGCCCTTTTACATATCCTGAACGATCTGCTCCTCTCCACCGACTCGGGCAACATCTCCCTTCTTACCCTACTCGATCTCTGTGCCGCCTTCGACACTATAGATCACACTATCCTCCTCCACCGCCTTCACCACTCCTTTGGCATCACTGACTCTGCTCACTCCTGTTTCTCTCCTACCTCTCCGATAGACAGGAGTCCGTCCTGGGCCCGGTCCTTTTCACACTCTACACCTCTCCTCTGTCCAACATCATCCAGTCTCATCACATACACCACCACCTCTAAGATAAGATAAGATAAGATAAGATAAGATAAGATAAGATAAGATAAGATAAGATAAGATAAGATAAGATAAGATAACATAAGATAAACTTTATTGCCATATGCATAAACATTAGGAATTTTTTTGCGGCACAGCTGACGAGCGTCCATATGACCATCAACACATAAAACATACATACATCACAAACAAGCAGACTCTAAAATAACAAAACGCACATATGTATAGCAGTCATTCCACTAAGTGTGCACACACATCTAAGTAAGTGAAATAAAATAAACCTATAGCATAATAAACATATATGACAACAAAGACCGCCAAGTGAGGCCGCAGCGAAAACTGATTAGCTACATTCATATTCATTCTTAAAACTGTATATCCTGTTTGAGAAGAGGTTTGATAGAACATATAAAGAACTATAAGCAACTGAGATAGGCTGTAGGTAATTCTAATGAGGGACTTTAAGTCAATCTGCCGAATTAAATCATACCACAGCCACATTAGACAGGGCCTGAACAGCCAAGGGATAAAAGCTCTTCTGAAAACGAGTGGTTTTGGCCTTGATGGATCTAAAGCGCAAGCCAGGTGGCAAGGGCTCGAACAGGTTATGTACAGGATGGTGCTCGCCATGTATGATGGAGCTCGCTCTCTTCATGGTGCGTGCGTGGTACAGAGATTCCAGCGAGAGGAGATCGCTTCCAACAATATGAGATGCTGTTTTGATCACCCTATTTAGTTTCTTGCGGGCTTCGTCGGTTGCGCTGCCATACTACACCGTCATTGAGAAGGTAAGAATGCTCTCAATGGCGGCGCGGTAAAACTGCACCATGATCTGCTGACTGATGCCAAAAGACTTCAACCGCCGAAGAAAAAAACAGGCGCTGCTGGGCTTTCTTTACTAGCTGTTCAATATTCTTCTCCCACTTCAGATCGTGCGAGATAAGAGTACCCAGGAACTTGAACGTTTCAACAATTTCAATATCGTTTCCTTGGATGGTTAAGGGGAGGGGGTCAGTTTTCTTTTTCCTGAAATCAATTATCATTTCCTTGGTCTTACCAACATGCAAATCCAGGTTGTTGTCAGAACACCAGCCTACCAACACGTCTACCTCATCCCGATATGCACTCTCGTCATTGTTATGTACAAAACCCTTGACTGTCGTATCATCAGCAAGTTTTACTATGCGCGTGCTATCATAGTGGGATACACAGTCGTGTGTAAAAAGAGAATACAACAATGGGGATAAAATACATCCTTGGGGAGCACCTGTACTCAAGGTCAAAGATTGGGATACATGTCCACATTGACCAGGAGTAGGGAACTGACACGGCTGAGCACAGTTCTGACCGCACGAACCGATCTTGACAATTTGGGGTCTGTTTAACAAGAAATCCAGAACCCAGTTACAGATGGACTGTGCGAAGCCAAGGTGCAGCAGCCTTTCATGCAGTTTGGACGGTATGATAGTGTTGAATGCGCTGCTGTAATCAACAAAAAGCAGCCTAACATACGCATTTGGCTTCTCCAGATGCTGCAGAATATAGTGCAGTCCTAGCGACACAGTGTCCTCTACTGATCGATTCGCGCGGTAAGCAAACTGATACGGATCGAGGGAGGGGGGCATGATAGACTTGATGTGCTGCAGAATCAGCCGCTCAAGCGTTTTCATTATGACGGAGGTCAATGCCACAGGCCTGTAGTCGTTAAGGGTACTGATGGTTGCCTTTTTTGGTACGGGTATAATAGTTGACTTTTTGAGCCAGTGTGGAACCTTGCATGCCTGTAATGACCAGTTAAATATGACTGTGAGAACGCCCGAGAGCTGGTGGGCACAGTAACGCAAAAGGCCAGGGGAAGTTCCATCAGGGCCTGCTGCCTTACGCACATTCAAACGTCTGAGAAGCCGCCTCACGTCCGTTTCACACACCACAAGAAAATCATCATCGGAACTAAGCGGGGGTGGCACAGAAACGGGGTGGTTGTTTTGCCTGTCAAAATGACCGTAAAACACGTTCAGGTCGTTTGCCAGTGTGGGGTTGTGAGTGTCTGCGCGTTTTGATGCTTGTTTGTAGTTTGTGATTTTCTGTATGCCTTGCCACATATCTCTAGAATTGTTTGTAATCAGGTTGCTTTCCATTTTCTGTCGGTATTGACTTTTTGATGCCTTAATACACTTCTGTACCTCATATTTAGCTTTTTTATACCGTTCTTTGTCATTGGGGTGTAGAGTGTTCATGGAGAAGTAGTACCTTTGACTTTTCAGCCAGCAGCGCCTCTTGGGGCAGGCGGGAGCACTGGTCTTCACATGGCACTCAACTCTCACAGCTGGCTCCAGGTCCTTTACCTAGCCACACCCCGGTAACCGCTTCTGCTGGCGGGCGAAACGTTGTGAGGGGCTGACGCGTCTCTCAGTCAGTTGAAATACTTGGAGAGGAGACGGGCGCCGCCAGTTCGCCTAAGCCCATTGAAAGGACTGATGGACAAGCAACAGAATAAGAATAACATGCCGGATCGGTCGGGGCCCGGATCACCAACGACCGCGCACCCCATTGGAGGTCTCCAGGGTGGGGGCGACAAGTGTGTTACTGGAACCAAACCCACCATCAAGCTGCCCACGCAAGGAATAACTATCGGAACTTGGAACGTTCGCACACTCTACCAGTGCGGCAAAGTGAAGGAACTCACCCACGAGTTGAAGCGCTATCGCTGGGACATTGTAGGACTTGCAGAAGTTCGATGGACAGGCTTCGGAGAAACAACAACAGATGAAGGCCATAAAATCTGGTTCAGCGGAAAAGAAACCAAGCACAAACATGGCGTTGCTTTTATCGTAAGGAAAGAGGTGGCTGGAACTGTCATCAGCTGCACCCCCGTGTCAAGCAGACTAATCTCCATCCGCATCTCCGCCCGACCGCACAACATCACTATCATACAAGTATACGCTCCAACAGCAGATCATGATGATGAAGAATTAGAAGAATTTTACGAACAACTGGACAACATCATCAAGAAAACACCTAAGAAAGACATTCTGACTGTCCTCGGTGACTGGAATGCAAAGATCGGCCCTGACGCCTACCAACAATGGGCAGGAACAGCTGGCAAGTTTGGCCTTGGAGAAACAAACGACAGAGGCCTGCGACTTTTAGAGTTCGCACAAAGTCACCGTCTCACCGTTGCTAATACCCTCCATCCACACAAGAAGTGAAGAACAGTGACATGGCAATCGCCAGGAGGCCTGGTCCATAACCAGATTGACTTCATCTTGCTGCCTCGACGATTCAAATCCAGCGTTAACAAAGCACAAACGAGGTCCTTTCCTGGTGCTGATATTGGCAGCGACCACAACCTCGTCCTTACTAGCCTCAAGTTGAAGCTGGCATTGAAACGAGATAGCAAGAACCCTCGCATCAGATTCGACCTCCAGAAGCTAAAAGACCCGGAAGTAGAAGAGCTCTTCCAAGCCCAGGTGGGAGGCAGATTTGCAGCCTTGGCTACTTTGGACTGCGATGTAGACACCCTTGCTGGAAATATAAAAGAGGTGTTACTTTCTACAGCAGAAGAAGTGCTGGGGAAGCAGAGGAAGCGCAAACAGCCCTGGGTCACCGATGACATCCTCGATCTCTGTGATGAGAGGAGAGCCTGGAAGAAAAAGAGAGGCCAAGACCTCACATCAGCAAACAAGTACAGACTTGTCAACAAGAAGATCAGGAAGAGGATGAAAGAAGCCAAAGAAGATTGGATTGAAGACCAGTGTTGTAGCGTGGAAGAGGGCATGGCAAACGGCAACAGCAAGAAGGCTTATGAAACGCGAAGGACCCTCACCAAGACTCAACAGCGAACAGCCACAGTCATCGAAGACAGCAGCGGCCAACTCCTTACGGAAAACACTGCTGTACTAAACAGATGGACTGAGTACTGCCGAGACTTGTATAACTACAAGGCTGAGCCAGACACCAGCATCCTCCAAAACAACCAGGCTGGGGCCAGGAAGGCTGAAGACCTGCCAGTGTTAGCTGAAGAGGTGGAAGCAGCCGTACGCGGCCTGAAGGGAGGAAAGTCTCCAGGTGTAGACAACGTACCTGCTGAACTGTTGAAACATGGAGGAGAAGTAACAACGAAGGTCCTCACTACACTCTGTCAAAAGATCTGGGAGCAAAAGAAATGGCCAGTAGAATGGACACAGTCTCTAGTGATCCCGCTCCCCAAGAAAGGAAACCTGAAACAGTGCCAGAACTACAGAACTATCAGTCTGATAAGTCACCCTAGCAAAGTAATGCTTAGAATCATTCTCAACCGCCTCAAAACTTTCGCCGAGGAACTGCTGGCAGAAGAACAGGCTGGCTTCAGAGTTAGAAGAAGCACTGTAGAGCAGATTTTCAACTGCCGCGTCCTGATCGAGAAACATCTGCAGCATCAGCGCGAACTCTACCACAACTTTATTGATTTCAGGAAAGCATTTGATCGCGTCTGGCACGACGGACTCTGGCAAGTCATGAGATCGTTCAACATAGAGGAGGGACTGATCCAAATGATAGAAGCGCTTTACAAGAACGCCTGCAGCGCGGTTCTACTTAACAATAAGTCAGGCGAGTTCTTCAGGACGACGATCGGTGTCCGTCAAGGATGCCTGCTCTCTCCTGTCCTTTTCAACATATTCCTGGAGAAGATCATGCAGGAAACCCTCCACGACCACCATATTTCAATCTCTATTGCTGGCAGATCCCTGTGCAATCTTCGATTCGCAGACGACATTGACCTCATGGCAGGCAGCAATAGTGAGCTCCAAAACCTGACAGACAAACTTTCAAGTAGCGCAGGGTCTTATGGCATGGAGATCAGTACGGCAAAGTGATGATCAACACCACAAGCGACAGCAGCAGCAACATTCACATGAACGGCCAGAAGCTAGAAGAGGTCAATAGCTTCAAGTACTTGGGAGCCACCCTGTCCAAAGACGGTAGTTGCATAGCAGAGATCCGTATCAGGATAGGTACAGCAACATCCGCAATGGCCAGGCTGGACAGGATATGGCGAAGTAACTCCATCAGCTTCACCATCAAGTACAGGCTTTACAAGTCCCTCGTAGTGTCTATTCTACTCTACGGCTGTGAGACTTGGACACTGCTTGCAGACTCAGAAAAGAAAATCCAGGCCTTTGAGAACAAGTGCCTGAGGAAGTTGCTCCGCATCTCGTACCGCGAGCACAAGACCAACGAATATGTACGGAGCATCGTCACTTCCCTGGTGGGCCCACATGAACCCCTTCTGGCAACCGTGAAACGGCGCAAGCTTGCTTGGTTTGGCCACGTGACCCGACACAACACCTTGTCCAAGACTATCCTCCAAGGCACTCTCGAAGGAAGTCGTCGGCGAGGTCGTCAGAGAAAGAGTTGGGTCGCAAACATAAAAGAATGGACCGAACTCGAGATGCCAGACTTGCTTGCCACCGCCCAAAATAGAACTCAGTGGAGAGCACTGTCTGCTGCTGCTGCCTTTCAGTCCCCCCAACGCCCAGTTCGGGCAAGGGACTGATGATGATGATGATGATGATTGTCATTGGAGGCGAAGGCTTCCTGTTTTGCATTGAGTTTGTCCTTAATAGTTTTACTGAACCAAGGTTTGTCGTTAGGATATTTTGTAACAGTCCTGGTAGGTATGCAGATGTCCTCACAAAATTTAATATAGTCTGTAACCACGTCCGTGTACTCGTCGATACTGGTGGAGGGATCTTTGAAAACGTCCCTTTGGTAGACTCAAAACAGCCGCGCAGTGTCTCCACCGCAGCGGCCGACCACCTGGCTGGTTTCTCCCTCTTTAGCTGTTGCTTGTACACAGGAATTAAAAATATCATGGAGTGGTCGGAGTTTCCCAGGGGTGCGCATGAGATAGAGCGGTATGCATCCTTTATTGTTGCATAGCAGTGGTCGAGTGTGTTGTTCCCACGCGTTGCACAGGTTACTTGCTGACGGTATTTGGGGAGCCCCTTTCTCAAGTCAGCTTTGTTGAAGTCACCGGCTATAAGGCTTTCAGAGTCAGGGTTGGTATTTTCACTCTGTGTCACAATGTCAGACAACTCACTGACAGCAGTACTTGTGTTGGCCTGTGGTGGTATGTAGACGGCCGTGAGGATCACTGAAGAGAACTCCCGTGGGAGATAAAAGGGTCGACATTTAATAGTTAGCGTTTCTAGCTCTGGCGAGCATGTCTGAGACAAAATACGGACATCGGTACACCACTGGTTATTGATGAGAAAACACACACCACCGCCCTTTTCTTTGTTTGAAAGTACAGGGCACCGATCAGATCTGTAGATTGTAAAGTCGGGGGGTTGCACGGCAGTATCAGGTACAGTGGAATCAAGCCATGTCTCCGAAAAACATAAAACACAACAGTCTCTAAAATCACGTTGTGTATGTAAAAGACCACAGAGTTCGTCGTGCTTGTTCCGAAGCGAGCGGACATTAGCAAGCAGCATGCTTGGGAGGGCTGGACGAAATTTCCGCCCGCGTAGTTTCACTAGAACGCCGCCCCGTTTGCCCCGTTTCCGCACGTGTTGCTTGCTCGAGTCTTGTTGTTTTGACCCACATATTGAGATGTTACAAAAACAGTCCGGAATCATAGTCAAAGTGGGTTTTAACTCACTTACTTGCTGTCCAATGTGCAAGAGCGTCTCACGTTCATACTGTCTGCGAATTGCCGACGTCCCATTCATGCAATAGACGAACAAAATAAACACAACAAGGACGGCTCGCATCGCCATGTCGCCATCTGCCGGCGCCATTTTAGTGAATAATGCCACAGGCCTGTAGTCGCTGACGACTCACAACTACTAGACAAAGACAAACTCGATGTGATGAAGCTGTATGCTCACGCATAGGGCTCACACAGTAGGGTTAATACTGTACAGTTTTGTTGAGCGGTTTGTCTTGTGACAACTATTCGGTGTAGCACGAGACCCACGTGGAATCTTTAAGGAACGTTTGGCACGGGGAGTTTTTGTGAGTTTTAGGCGAGAACTCAGTCTGTCAGAGGGTGAAATACTTTAGTATGGGGCTTTACTGTCAGTGTGGACAGACGTGTGTGAGATACCTTAGCCCGTATTCCAAGACTCTGAAACCTAGAATTCAGGTATGTTTCTATATGTATTATTGATGGTTACTGCGTTAAAGATAGTATGCATTAGTAGGAGTTACGTTGGTTGTGTAGTGTTGACTGGTTAGGTTCAGCTATGTTGGCTTGGAAGTTATTGAGGCAACCGGTGTTCTGCCTATGGTTATTTACCGTAATGGATAACTAAGGAATGTGAGGTGTGTATGCCTATGTCGTTATGGAGGTAGTACGTGGTTAAGTATAGTCTTTTCCAGCGTATGGGATAACGTATAGCGAGAGTGTTAGGTAGTGACAGAGATATGGGGATGTTACGAAAGTAGTCGGGTTATGAAGCACGTGTGTGTGTGTGTGTGTGTGTGTGTGTGTGTGTGTGTGTGTGTGTGTGTGTGTGTGTGTGTGTGTGTGTGTGTGAATGAGCGTGTGAGTTATTTGTATCACCCAGGTTACGTAATCTGTCTCATATTATCCAATATGTGTTTGTGTTTAGCAAGAGTTACGTTTAAGGACTGAACGTAACCGGGCGAGAACACCAAACAGGTTGGAGTGTGAGATACTACTACCTAGCCTGGCATTGATATTGTGTATGTGGATGTGATGTTGAGATGCTGGTAGTGGGGAAGGTGTAGTGTAAATAGTTGATAATCTTTTGAGCGTTTCCTTTAGTTTTCTTGTATAAAAGTCTCCTTTAGAAAGAAAGCCCGTCAGTTGTGTTTTACCGCGTTAATGCGCCGGTTTGAGTCAGTGGCGGTGTATGCGTCTGTTGTGCGAGAGTCTGTACGTACGACTGTGAGAAAGTCTGCGTGCGTTACACTCGACAACACTCAGTCACTACTGACCCGCACGGCTGACTGCTACGAAGATGTGAAAAACTGGATGACAGCAAACAAACTTAAACTGAATGACGACAAAACGAAAGCCGTGTTGGTAGGCACTCGCCAGAAACTCTCCCAGCTCCCTCCCTCTCTCCGTGTTGGAAAAAAACGGTGCTCACACCGCACACATGAGTGTTTCAGCTTGCTTCTCGCTTGGCTGTTGTGTAAAGATGTGTTTAACAACGTACACTATAGCTTTGCCTAAGTAATAACGCGCATATATATCCTCTGTACATACGTACTGTGTTCAGCGTTTTCAACAAATACGATTTCGCTCCCACGGTTTTGTTTGTTCTTTAAATTCTTGGCTTTTTCAAACACAAGATGTGAATGAATATTCATGACATCGCGTAGGAATCCAGAATGAGAAAGGGGGAGAGACTTGTGTATATATACGGAGCGGAGCGTGGGGAGAAAAAAGACGAGAACACGAGAAGACTTGGAGACTTGGCGCTGAGCGAGAGAATAAGAAAAGACAAGGTCTGAGAGAAGAGAAGAGGAGGGGAGAATGAAGGAAAGTACTGTGAACTTGTGTGCTCGAACATAACCTGCTCGATACGCGCGGAAGATGATCACTCCCAAGAGAAATAGTTAGTTACTTATTGGGGTTTAACGCCGAGCAGGCGACTAAGGCCATCTCACGGCGGGATGGGTAAAAAGCTGGTCAGCCAGACTAAAAGCAAGGTCTTAAGACAAGATGTAAATATATCTTAGAAATATGTCAGGCTAAAATGTCGCACGGGTCTTTAAAAGAAATGTCTACAGACTTTAAAAAAGGGCAAAATAAAGAAATGGACAGTCTATGAATGCTCAGATCTTGTTAAAAATATTGCATTCTCTCAAGAAATTGAAGATTTTGTCCGGGGGAACATCCCGGAACAAAACTTTCAAGGAATCTGCTGTGAAGTGTTTATATCTCGTGTCAATTAGGTCGGCACAATACAGCAAAACGTGTCGAACAGAAAACTGCTCATCACAGGCAAAACACCATGGACGCTCATCCTGTTTAAGAAAGTAAGAGTGCGTAATATACGTGTGCCCGATGTGGAGCCGAGTAAGGACAGTCTCCTCACGGCGGCTGCCGCAGCGGAAAGGTAGACTGTCGGACACCGTAGGAAGAGCTTCAGCTTGTTCCCTTCCTCATTGTCCCACTCGGACTGCTACTCGCGGGCTATGTACGCACTAATCACAGGTTTAAAATCACTATAAACAGTCTGTGTGTCAGGGACAGCTTCACTGCGGGCACTGTTGGCAGCAGAATCTGCGATTCTGTTGCCTTCGATGCCCACATGGCCCGGGACCCAAATAAAAATGATGTCATAATATTCCTTCATCAAGTCTGCGTAGAGCTCTCTTATCTGCACCAGCAGTGGGTGGTCTGTTCCCGCTCCCTGAAGGGCCTGTAGGGCAGAAAGAGAGTCAGACAGAATCAGGAAGTTCCTTTCCATAGACTGATGGGCATGCTTGATTGTCAGCAGAATTGCCTGCAGTTCTGCACTAAATATAGAGGAATTGGTGAGGGAGGCGGAGCATAAATGGGCGTCTAGGATGACGAGAGGACACTACAGCCACAGCCACTCTCCCATCCTCAGACTTGGACCCATCCGTATAAAGACGACAATAGCCAGGAAAAATTGAAAGGAGTTCATTGAGGCTCTGTTGGTGTATGGCTGGTGGGGTACAATCCTTCTTGTGGGCGGTCAAGTCCAGCAAGATGTCAGGAAATGGTAGTAGCCAGGGTGGAGTGATGTGTTGCAGAGATTCCGAAACTTTGTCCAGGTCCACTGCAGCCGCCTGCAGATGAGGTCGGACACGGAAGGAAAGTGGACGGACAGCTCCCGGATTGGCATCGTAAATCTCTGCAAACACAATCATAGGCAGGATTGTGTGCATGGGCCTTCAGCTTTAGAACGCACCTGAGCAGGAGGCGGATGCGGCGGAGCCTGAGAGAAGGCTCCCCTGCCTCGGCATACAGACTAAGAACTGGAGATGTCCTGAAGGCTCCCAGACATATTCGCAGACCTTGATGGTGAATTGTGTTCAGACGTTGTAGAACAGACTTGGAAACCGAGCCATATACCACAGAGCCGTAATCCAGTTTGGACCGAACAAGGGCCCGGTACAGTCGAAGTAAGACAATGCGGTCTGCACCCCAGTTAATACGACCAACGATACGAAGAATGTCGAGGGCCTTCTGACAAGAGGTTCTAAGGTAGTTAGCATGGTTGAGGAAGGTCAATCTTTTGTCAAAGATAACCCAAAAAAACGTTGCCTCTTCTGCCACCTTAATTGGCACTCCAGCAATGCTCAGGCTAGGTTCTGGAAAAAAATCGTCTGGTTAATAAAATGCACACAGACTGTCTTGGAGGGCGAGAACCTGAATCCGTTGAGAGACACCCACCACTGGATGCGATCAACGCACAGCTGCAAGCGCCTCTCAAGGGACGCAAGTCCTCGACCTCGTGCACACAAAGCAAAGTCGTCCACAAACAAAGAGCATCCAGAATCATCCTTGACGGCTTTTACAATGTTATTAATTTTAATGCTAAATAAAACAGGAGATAAAATGCTGCCCTGCGGGACACCCATCTCCTGTTGAAAGGAGTCGGAGAGGTTTGAGCCCACAGGGACATGGAACGATCGGTTAGACAAAAAATTTTGAATAAAAAAGGGCAGGTGCCCTTTAAAACCCATGTCCCACAAATCAGACATTATATCATACTTTCCAGGTAGTGGCATATGCCTTCTCAAGATCGAAGAAAATTGCATAGACACGCTGCTTGTTGACAAAAGCATCTCGGATAAACGACTCAAAGCGGACTAGATGGTCAGTTGTACTACGGAAGCGCCGGAAACCGCATTGGAGGTCTGTGATGAGACCCTGTGACTAAAGATGCCACACCAGGCGGCCGTTGACCAAGCGTTCCATAGTTTTACATAAACAAGATGCTTATAGCTACAATAATGAGAGTATGAGCGTGTGAGTGGAGATCCACTGTTAACAAGATTATATAACCTACACCCACATCACAAACGCCAGTCCGTGACAGAGAGATAGGTAGAAGCGTAGTTGTTCAGGGATTTGTAGCAGAGAGACAGAATCTTATATTGGATGCGCTGGGAGATTGGGAGCCAGTGAAGGAGATTGAGCAGGGGAGTGATGTAATAAACATGAATAATTAGTATTGACTAAGGGGGGTAAAAACGCCTCGACCTTTAGTTCTTAAATATAGTATCAGTGATTACAGACTATACTATTGGTCAAAACTTAAGAGCCACTTTTTTTCGCAGACTCACCGGCAACAACACACAAATAATGTAAGAATACTTGGAGTCAGTAATTTGCTAATTTATTCAGTAACAATCTCATTTAAGTTTTGAGTTAAAATCAAGCAATTGTAACAACCACAGTTCGTTAGAATGTTCACCCACCCCTCATTGGAAAAGTCACACAAGACTGGTCCAGTCAGTAGCGAGTGTACCCACCGTTTGCATCCAAGCATTTTAACGCTTCCCTACACGGAGAAACGAAATGCACAAGAAACGAAACATTTTCATTGCTTCGAAATGCCTCCTCCGCACACGCAGAAACGCGGTGAAAATTCATTTCGATTGGTACCTGGGAAGTAACTCTTCACTGACACATGCTCTGGTTTGTATCGGTGGATATCGGGTCATATTTCTGACTACTGACGCTTAAAAACTAAACATATAAGACATGTGTGCCTTCACTTACACAATTAAAGTGAATTGCCGACCATATCGAATAACCGTAAGCGCTTTTGAATACGTAAACAAGGCTGGTTCAAGTGAATCGAGGATGCCGCCGTCTCGAAGCGATAGCCGCCATTGTGTAGGCGGCTTCGCAGAGCAGCCGATGAAAGTGGGGTTCAGAAAACTGACCTAAAATCATATTTTGGTAGTACTTTAGTGATGATACTTGATAGATTTCATTTCGAAAACGATTTCTCCACTTAAATCTTACAGAATCGTGCGTCACATCATGCAATTCTAGCCATAATAGACCTGAATCCACGGCATCGCTTTACCGTTGCTCTCCTCAGTGTTTGGGCTTGAATGACGTCAGATTGGCAGCGGACGACGCTGATTGGGTAACGGTAGAAATGTTTCAGCGAAATGTTTCGCAAAATAGAGACAAGTTCTATTTCGTGAAATGTGTCGTTTCGCATTTCGTGAAACGGTGCAATGTTGGAGAAATGTCTGAAATGCGGACATTTCGACGAAATGTTTCGTTTCGTTTCTCCGCCTGAGGAAGCCTTAATGCAGCGTTGACGAATGGAGTTCACCAGGGTTCGGAGAACATGTTATGGGATCGCTTCCCACTCGTGATGCAGGAACTGAGTCAGCTGGGGGACGCCTTAAGGTGGGGGTGGGGGGTGGGGGGTTGCTGACTACACGTTGCTCCAGCACGTCCCATAGGTGCTCAATGGGAGCCAGATCAGGTGAACGAACTGGCAACTCCATCCTCATGATGTCCCTTTGCTCAAGGTACTCATCCACCACACGGGCGCGATGAGGTTGAGCGTTGTCGTCCTGCAGAACAGCATTGTCGCCTATGGTTTGGAGAGCTGGCTGGATGAGGGCTGTACATTCTCATCCCGATAGCGCAGTCCAGTCAGGGTGCCTCGGATGACGTGGAGGGGGGAGGGGCCCTGCCTTCCCTGCTGAAGCCTGCCCATACCATGACTGAGCCTCCTCTGTAGCGATCCACCTCTTGGACTCATTCATCCGTGAATCGCTCGCCCTGGCGTCTCCAGACCCTCACCCTGCCGTCGTTGAAGGACACAGTGAACCGTGACTCATCAGTAAGCAGAACCTGAGCACACTGTATCACCTCACATGTTGACGACAACAGGCAACCCGGGCTCTGCGTTGAGCTGCTCTGCATGATGCCAGGCCAATTTCGCGCAGACGTCGGCAGACTGTGCTTCTGCTGACGTTAACGTTTGCAGCTTGCATCAGTTGACGTCTTCGGTCGCGCAGAGCCGCCACACAGAGGTATCTGTCCTCCCTTCTGCTGGTGCAGCGAGGGCATCTTGAGCAGGGTCGTCGTTTTGCCCTTCCAGTTTCTTGGAAACGTGCCAGCAGCCTCTGGATGATGATGATGATGAAACGTTTTTATTCAGGATAAAAAGTTGTAGGCATAGCAATGCCTATCTTCCAAACTGTCCTGATACGTTACACATATAAAAATACATCAGACGATACAGCAAAAGATAAAACATATATAAGTAAAAAGACCCATCCCCCCCCCCCCCCCCCCGCCAGAGAAAAAAATCACTGAATGAGACACCCCAAGACGACTCCCAACTTCTCGTTCAGGAGATTCCTGAAGGGCCTGCAAGACAGAAGAGATTCAGACAGAATCAGGTTAGTTAGTTAGTTAGTTAGTTATTTGGGTTTAACGCCGAGCAGGCGACTAAGGCCATCTCACGGCGGGATGGGTAAAAATCTGGTCAGCCAGACTAAAAGCAAGGTCTTAAGACAAGATGTAAATATAGCTTTAAAATGTCAGGCTAAAATGTCGCACAAGTCTTTAAAAGAAACGTATACAGACTCTCAAAAAAGGCAAATAAAAAATATTTACATAGTCTATGAATGCTCAGATCTTGTTAAAAATATTGCATTCTCTCAAGAAATTGAAGATTTTGTCCTAGGGAACATCCCGGAACAAAACCTTCAAGGAGTCTGCTGTGAAGTGTTTATATCTCGTGTCAATTAGATCAGCACAACACAGCAAAAATGTCGAACAGAAAACAGCTCATCACAGGCAAAACACCATGGACGCTCATCCTGTTTAAGTAAATAAGAGTGCGTAACATACGTGTGCCCGATGTGGAGCCGAGCAAGGACAGTCTCCTCACGGCGGCTGTCGCAGCGGAAAGGTAGACTGTCGGACAACGTAGGAAGAGCTTCATGAAGCTTGTTCCCTTCCTCTTTGTCCCACTCGCACTGCCACTCGCGGGCTATGTACGCACTAATCACATGTTTAAAATCACTATAAACAGTCTGTGTGTCAGGGACAGCTTCACTGCGGGCACTGTTGGCAGCAGAATCTGCGATTCTGTTGCCTTCGATGCCCACATGGCCCGGGACCCAAATACAAATGATGTCATAATATTCCTGCATCAAGTCTGCGTAGAGCTCTCTTATCTGCACCAGCAGTGGATGGTCTGTTCCCGCGCCCTGAAGGGCCTGCAGGGCAGAAAGAGAGTCAGACAGAATCAGGAGGTTCCTTTCCCGAGACTGATAGGCATGCTTGAGTGCCAGCAGAATTGCCTGCAGTTCTGCACTAAATACAGAGGAATAGTCAGGGAGACGGAGCTTAAATGGACGTTTAAGATGGCGAGAGGACACTGCAGCCGCAGCCACCCTCCCATCCGCAGACTTGGACCCATCTGTATAAGGACGACAATAGCCAGGAAAAATTGAAAGGAGTTCATTGAGGCTCTGTTGGTATATGGCTGGTGGAGTACAATCCTTCTTGTGGGCGGTCAAGTCCAGCAAGATGTCAGGAACTGGTAGTAGCCAGGGTGGAGTGACGTGTTGCAGAGATTCCGAAACTTTGTCCAGGTCCACTAGCTCCGGCCACCTGCAGATGAGGTCAGACACGGAAGGAAAGTGGACGGACAGCTCCCGGATGGGCATCGTAAATATCAGCAAACGACCGGTTAAAACACAATCATAGGCAGGATTTTCTGGATGGGCCTTCAGCTTCAGAACGTAGCTGAGCATGAGGCGGATGAGGCGGAGCCTGAGAGAAGGCTCCCCTGCCTCTGCATACAGACTAGGAACTGGAGATGTCCTGAAGGCTCCCAGACATATGCGCAGACCTTGATGGTGAATTGTGTTCAGACGCTGTAGAACAGACTTGGAAGCCGAGCCATATACCACAGAGCCGTAATCCAGTTTGGACCGAACAAGGGCCCGGTACAGTCGAAGTAAGACAATGCGGTCTGCACCCCGAGTCAGTACGACCATCGACACGAAGAATGTCGAGGGCCTTCTGACAAGAGGTTCTAAGGTAGTTAGCATGGTTGTAGAAGGTCATTCTTTTGTCAAAGATGACCCCCAAAAACTTTGCCTCTTTGGCCACCTCAATTCGCACTCCAGCAATGCTCAGGCTAGGTTCTGGAATAAATTTCGTCTGGTTAGTAAAATGCACACAGACTGTCTTGGAGGGCGAGAACCTGAATCCTTTGAGAGACACCCACCACTGGATGCGATCAACGCACAGCTGCAAGCGCCTCTCAAGGGACGCAAGCCCTCGACCACGTGCACACAAAGCAAAGTCGTCCACAAACAAAGAGCAATTAGAATCATACTTGACGGCCTTTACAATGTTATTAATTTTAATACTAAATAGAACAGGAGATAAAATGCTGCCCTGCGGGACACCCATCTCCTGTTCAAATGAGTCGGAGATGGTGGAGCCCACACGGACATGGAACGACCTGTTAGACAAAAAAATTGTGAATAAAAACGGGCAGGTGCCCTTTAAAACCCATGTCCGACAAATCAGACATTATACCATACTTCCAGGTAGTGTCATATGCCTTATCAAGATCGAAGAAAATTGCATAGACATGCTGCTTGTTGACAAAAGCATCTCGGATATAAGACTCAAAGCGGACTAGATGGTCAGTTGTACTACGGAAGCGCCGGAAACCGCTCTGGAGGTCTGTGATGAGACCCTGTGACTCAAGATGCCACACCAGGCGGGCGCTGACCAAGCGCTCCATAGTTTTGAATAAACATGATGTCAAAGCGATTGGCCGATAGTTGCCCGGGTCGGAAGGATCTTTACCCGGCATGGGGATTGGCACAACCACAGCCTGACGCCAAGATGGCGGAAAATGACCAGATACAGTTAAAGGCCTTGAGAAGTACAAGGAGTGAATCCTCAGGCAGATGTGTTAGGAGCTGATAGTGGATGGTATCTAATCCAGCAGCAGAGTCAGTACATTTATGCATGGCTTGCTGCAATTCTGAAAACGTAAAAGGGGCATTATAGTCTTCCGAGTCTTCTTCTTCTTCTCGAACGCCGTCACACTTGGAGTTTGGCTCTCAAAATGAAATCTGTGGTCTTCTGTAGCGCCTCCACAGGCCCGTACAGTTTCTCTTGTAGAGTGGCGGGCTTCGGCCATATCTCCTCCCTCAGCGGCTGGTGGTTCCCACAGTCCTGGAGGATGTGTTCTGCGGTCTGCTCTGCTTCTCCACAAGGGCACAGGGGAGATGGCACGAGGTGGAAGCGTCTGTGCAGGTGGAAATTGAGTCGGTTGTGCCCGGTCCTCAGACGAAAGATGGTCACCTGCTCTTGTCTGTACAGCTGATGGTAACTGTCTAGGGGCCGTTGTGGTGGTCTGTACACAGACTTAATGATGGTCTTCATCTCTGTGAAGCTGACTCCATTTTCATCTTGTTCTTTCTCTGCGCCCACTTTTGCCATTCTGTCAGCTTCTTCATTGCCGTAGATGCCACAGTGTGAAGGGATCCACTGCAGCACCAGTCTGGTGCACTTGATGTTTTGCAGTGCCTCTTGTAGACGTGGCAGGTTGCTTGCTGTTGCTGCCTCAAGGACAGACATGGCATCAGTAAGGAAGACAATCTGGGCATCAGGGTCTGCAGTGCCACTAAGGGTGTTAGCTGCGCGGACTAGGGCTTCCACCTCAGCTCTGTAATTTGTGCAGTGAAGGCCTGTTGGTACTGCCTCTGCCTGCCATTTTCCGTTTGGGTACTGAATGTACACCCCAGCCCCTCCATCCTGAACTGCATCTGTGGCTGATCCATCGGTGTATGCCCGTATCCATGCTTCCTGGGGATACTTTTCTTCGAGCATGGCCAGTGTCAGGGCTTTCTTGCTCACAGTGCTGTGCTCATCTCTGGTGGTGATGTAGGGTACCGTGGAAGAGATGGTGATGTTTTCTGGCTTACTTTCCCAAGGTGGAAGGTCGCTAGCAGGATTCAGAGCCTCTACCTGCGCAGGCAGCTTTGCCTGGTGTTTTCTCTGCAGTGCTCTCGTCTCCTTCACAAAGCTTGATCTTTTCAGTCTCCCTGAGGTTGGTTGTTTCATCCTAGCGTTCATAGGATGGTCTTTGGAAGACTTCCGAGTTATCCGATATAAAATCACAAGTACAAGACTCTCGCTTCTCCTTCTCTCTCTGGAAGAAAGGTGAATAATGCTCTGTTGAAGAATGATGGGCAATGGTGGAGGCAAGCAAATTGGCCACAGCCTTTTTATCCGTGACCAAACTGGCACCATCTCTAAAATGGCCGATAGAAGCCGAGCCACCCCTGCCCCTAATTCTTCGAACAGCCTTCCAGACTTTTTGGGATGGAGTCCTAGAAGATAAAGATGAGACGAAGCTTCTCCAGGAAGCACGGGGTTCACGTTTAAAAATGTAACGGGCTTTCGCCCGCTGTCTTTTAAATATTAAAATATTTGCTTGCGACGGATCGCGAAAAGCACGTCGCTGAGCAGATTTGCGCATTTTTTTGGCCTTGCGGCACTCTTCGTTGAACCATGGTACTCTCGGCTTCCGAGGGAGTGATGTGGAAGTTCTAGGGATGGTTTCACCTGCTACGTCCAACAAAATAGAAGTAAAACAAGAAACAGGTTCTTTAGCTGACATGACCACCTCCTCTGTAAGACGAGACTGACAGAAGGAGGTGAGCAAAGGCCAGTTCGCATTCGTGAGATTCCAGCGTCCCACTGGCAAATCCTCCTCACAGCTGACCGATGAAAGAACTACTGGGAAGTGGTCGCTACCACACAGGTCGTCGTGAACTTTCCAGTCAAAGTCCAGCATGAGAGAAGGATCACACACAGTGAGGTCTAGAACAGAACTAGAGCCTGAACCTGAGTTCGAGTACGTAGGTGAGCCATCGTTAAAGACACATAGGTTAAGTTGAGAAAAAACATCTTCTAACATCTGACCTCTGCCATCATAGTGGTCACTACCCCAAAGGTGAGCGTGACCATTATAATCCCCCATGAGAATAAAGGGAGGGGACAACTGATCTACTAAATGAAAAATACCAGTACTACAGACCCGCAGGGATGGTGGCAGGTAAACACTGCATACGGTTATTGTCTTTTTCAAGGTAACCCGAGCTGCGACAGCCAGAAGACAGGTGTCGATGCTAACGGGGCTACATAAAATTTGGCTACTAATGAAAAGAGCCACTCCACTCGAGCGCCTCTCTGAATCAGAGTCTTTGTGCATAGCGTGAAAACCATGAAAGGACACGGGGTCAGAAGTCTTCAGGTATGTTTCCTGAATAGATATTACTGAGGGGTTATAGAACTTGACTAAAAGACGTAATTCCTCAAAGTTAGCTTGAAAACCAGGACAATTCCACTGAAGCAGAGAGTACATGATTATGTACTATCTTGGGGTGAAGAGTTTTTTCCCCCTTTATCCTTTGATTTGGAAGGAGGTGAAGAAACAGAGGGGGGGCGGCTCCCGGGCCTACTCTGGTTCTTCGGAGATGAAGAGGGTGGAACTGCCACCGCATCAGCAACGACAACTTCCACTCCCTCCATCCGCTCCTCCAATGCAGCATATTTCTTTTGAAGGGGGACATCAGTGTTCTCCTTCTGGGCCCGTGCGCACAGCGGTCCCATAGATTTCTTAGACTTCTAGTCCTGGGCAGAGTTTCTGCCGCTAGAGTTAACGGCCTTAGAAGGCTGACCAGAGCCAGAAGCCTTTGGATTAGACAGACTAACAGGTTTGCGTGGGGGCTGAGGCTTAGGGGCAACAGAAGGCGGCACTACCGGACTGGCAGTGTCTACCTTCTGCGTTCCCTGGCTCTTCTTCACCACCGGAGAGGGTTACTCTCCAGGGGCGAGAGGAGCCGAGGCTCCGCCCCCAACCAAGAAGTTGGGGTTTGACATGAAACGTCTTTGATGGGGCGCTTGCCTGCCACCGCTGCACTGAATGTATACACAGATGTGTTAGAGGATGGGGCAGCCGCAGCTGCACCAGGGCCTTCAACCAGCTTTTTGGCGTCCAAAAAGGACAGCCCTTTCTCCACACGCACTAGCTGAATCCTGCACTCGGATATCCAACGAGGGCATTTTTTTGTCCGAAGCCATATGCGCCCCCTGGCAATTCACACACAGGGGGGTGGCTGTGCAGGACTCAGCAGACAGCCTGGACAAAGATGACACCCCTCTGCTAGCCCACTCAGTCAGTGACTGAGGAGACTACCCACCCACGCCATGTGGAGGCCGGTGCCGAGTGGGCAGACAGAATCAGGAAGTTCCTTTCCTTAGACTGCATGCCTGAGTAAATACAGATGAATGGTCATGGAGGCGGAGCTTAACTGATTGTCTAGGATGGCGAGAAGACACTGCAGCCGCAGCCACTCTCCCATCCTCAGACTTTGACCCATCCGTATAATTACAACAATAGCCAGGAAAACTTGAAAGGAGTTCACTGAGGCTCTGTTGGTTTATGGCTGACATTATACCATACTTCCAGGTAGTGTCATATGCCTGCTCAAGATCGAAGAAAATTGCATAGACATGCTGACAAAAGCATCTAGGATAAACGACTCAAAGCGGACTCGATGGTCAGTTGTACTACGGAAGCGCCAGAAACCGCCCTGGAGGTGTGGGATGAGACCCTGTGACTCAAGATGATACACCAGGCGGGCGATGACCAAGCGTTCCATAGTTTTATATAAACAAGATGTCAAAGTGATTGGCCGGTAGTTGCCCGGGTGGGAAAGATCTTTAACCGGCTTGGGCATTGGCGCCAAGATGTCGGAAAAAGACCGGTTATCCAGATATGGAAAAAGGCAATTGAGATGTACAAGGGGTGAATCCTCAGGCAGATGTGTTAGGGGCTGATAGTGGATGGTATCTAGTCCAGCAGCAGCAGAGTCATTAAATTTCTGCAGGGCTTGCTGCAATTCTGAAAATGTAAAAGGGGCATTATAGTCTTCCGAGTTTTCCGATTTTAAAATCACAAGTACCAGACTTTCGCTTCTCCTTCTCTCTCTGGAAGAATTGGTTAGTTAGTTATTTGGGTTTAACGCCGAGCGGGCGACTAAGGCCATCTCACGGCGGGATGGGTAAAAATCTGGTTAGCCAGTTATCTCGTGTCAATTAGATCAGCACAATACAGCAAAGAGTGTCGAACAGAAAGCTGCTCATCACAGGCAAAACACCATGGACGCTCATCCTGTTTAAGTAAGAGTGCGTAACATACGTGTGCGCGATGTGGAGCCGAGTAAGGACAGTCTCCCTCACGGCGGCTGCCGCAGCGGAAAGGTAGACTGTCGGACACCGTAGGAAGAGCTTCATTAAGCTTGTTCCCTTCCTCTTTGTCCCACTCGGACTACCACTCGCGGGCTATGTACGCACTAATCACATGTTTAAAATCACTATAAACAATCTGCGTGTCAGGGACAAGGTCACTGCGGGCACTGTTGGCAGCAGAATCTGCGATTCTGCTGCCTTCGATGCCCACATGGCCCGGGACCCAAATAAAATGATGTCATAATATTCCTTGATCAAGTCTGCATAGAGCTCTCTAATCTGCACCAGCAGTGGGTGGTCTGTTCCTGCGCCCCGAAGGGCCTGCAGGGCAGAAAGAGAGTCAGACAGAATCAGGAAGTTCCTTTCCCGAGACTGATAGGCATGCTTAATGAGACACCCCAAGACGACTCTCAACTTCTCGTTCAGGAAATTCCTGAAGGGCCTGCAGGGCACAAGAGATTCAGACAGAATCCGGAAGTTCCTTTCCCTAGACTGCATGCCTGAGTAAATACAGATGAATGGTCATGGGGTCGGAGCTTAACTGATTGTCTAGGATGGCGAGAAGACACTGCAGCCGCAGCCACTCTCCCATCCTCAGACTTTGACCCATCCGTATAATTACAACAATAGTCAGGAAAACTTGAAAGGAGTTCACTGAGGCTCTGTTGGTTTATGGCTGGTGGAGTACAATCCTTCTTATGGGCGGTCAAGAAGCTGTAGAACAGATTTGGAAGCCGAGCCATATACCACAGAGCCATAATCCTGTTTGGACCAAAGAAGGACCCGGTTCATTCGAAGTAAAACAATGCGGTCTGCACCCCAGTCAGTACGACCAACGACACGAAGAACGTCGAGGGCCTTCTGACAAGAGGTTCTAAGATAATTAATATGGTTGTAGAAGGTCAGTCTTTTGTCAAAGATGACAACCAGAAACTTGGCCTGCTCGGCCACCTTAAGTGGCACTCCAGCAATGCTCAGGTTAGGTTCTGGAAAGAAATTTGTCTGGTTGGTAAAATGCAGACAGACTGTCTTGGGGGGCGAGAACTTGAATCCTTTGAGAGACACCCACCCCTGGATGCTATCAATGCACGGTTGCAAGAGCCTCTCAAGGGACGCAAGTCCTCGACCTCGTGCACACAAAGCAATGTCGTCCACAAACAAAGAGCATTCAGAATCGTCCTTGAGGGCCTTTACAATATTATTAATTTTATAACTAAATAAATCAGTTGATTGATTGTACATTGCTTAACGTCCCGACAGCAACAAGACTTTCTCAGGACGTGCCTGAACTGCTTGTGAAAAAAAAAAAAAAAAACTAAACAGAACATTGAATGTATGTCGCCAGCCGGTCCAATACGTTAAATAAACATAACACATGAGGCCTAAATAAAGCCAAGACCATTTAGCAACACACATCCAATATCAAGAGCTGCAGGCAGTGCAGACAGTAGGGAGAGGTTTAAAAAGGCAAATACAGGTGAATGGACAAAGGGTAGACAGAAACACATGCCCCAGAATAGAGAGGAAAACCCACTCTGTGGGGCTGACCAGGGTGACCCTGGGAACTAAAAAGTAGTTATCCCCACCCAAGTCCCCTAGGGCAGACCCGGGTGGGGGACTAAATAAATCAAGAGATAGAATGCTGCCCCGCGGGACACCCATCTCCTGTTCAAAGGAGTCGGAGAGGGTGGAGCCCACACAGACATGGGACGACCGGTTGACAAAATATTGTGAATAAAAACGGGCAGGTGCCCCTTTAATACCCATGTCCAACAAGTCAGACATTATACCATACTTCCAGGTAGTGTCATATGCCTGCTCAAGATCGAAGAAAATTGCATAGACATGTTGACAAAAGCATCTCGGATAAACGACTCAAAGCGGACTCGATGGTCAGTTGTACTACGGAAGCGCCGGAAACCGCCCTGGAGGAGTGGGATGAGACCCTGTGACTCAAGATGCTACACCAGGCGGGCGATGACCAAGCATTCCATAGTTTTACATAAACAAGATGTCAAAGCGATTGGCCGGTAGTTGCCCGGGTGGGAAAGATCCTTAACCGGCTTGAGCATTGGCGTCAAGATGGCGGAAAAAGACCGATTATCCAGATATGGTAAAAGGCAAATGAGACGTACAAGGGGTGAATCCTCAGGCATATGTGTTAGGGGCTGATAGTGGATGGTATCTAGTCCAGCAGCAGTAGAGTCATTACATTTCTGCAGGGCTTGCTGCAATTCTGGAAATGTAAAAGGGGCATTATAGTCTTCCGAGTTTTCCGATTTTAAAATCACAAGTACCAGACTCTCGCTTCTCCTTCTCTCTCTGGAAGAATTAGTTAGTTATTTGGGTTTAACGCCGAGCGGGCGACTAAGGCCATCTCACGGCGGGATGGGTAAAAATCTGGTCAGCCAGTTATTTCGTGTCCAACAAGTGTCGAACAGAAAGCTGCTCATCACAGGCAAAACACCATGGACGCTCATCCTGTTTAAGTAAGAGTGCGTAACATACGTGTGCGCGATGTGGAGCCGAGTAAGGACAGTCTCCCTCACGGCGGCTGCCGCAGCGGAAAGGTAGACTGTCGGACACCGTAGGAAGAGCTTCATGAAGCTTGATCCCTTCCTCTTTGTCCCACTCGGACTGCCACTCGCATGCTATGTACGCACTAATCACAGGTTTAAAATCACTATAAACAGTCTTTGTGTCAGGGAAAAGGTCACTGCGGGCACTGTTGGCAGCAGAATCTGCGATTCTGCTGCCTTCGATGCCCACATGGCCCGAGACCCAAATAAAATGATGTCATAATATTCCTGCATCAAGTCTGCGTAGAGCTCTCTAATCTGCACCAGCAGTGGGTGGTCTGTTCCTGCGCCCCGAAGGGCCTGCAGGGCAGAAAGAGAGTCAGACAGAATCAGGAAGTTCCTTTCCCGAGACTGATAGGCATGCTTGAGTGCCAGCAGAATTGCTTGCAGTTCTGCACTAAATATAGAGGAATGGTAAGGGAGGCGGAGCTTAAATGGGCGTCTAGGATGGCGAGAGGACACTGCAGCCGCAGCCACTCTCCCATCGTCAGACTTGGACCCATCCGTATAAAGACGACAATAGCCAGGAAAAATTGAAAGGTGTTCATTGAGGCTCTGTTGGTATATGGCTGGTGGGGTACAATCCTTCTTGTGGGCGGTCAAATCCAGCAAGATGTCAGGAACTGGTAGTAGCCAGGGTGGAGTAACGTGTTGCAGAGATTCCGAAACTTTGTCCAGGTCCACTCCGGACACCTGCAGATGAGGTCGGACACGGAAGGAAAGTGGACGGACAGCTCCCGGATGGGCATCGTAAATCTCTGCAAACGACGGGTTAAAAACACAATCATAGGCAGGATTGTCTGGATGGGCCTAGCGCCTTCAGCTTCCGAACCTAGCTGAGCATGAGGCGGATGCGGCGGAGCCTGAGAGAAGGCTCCCCTGCCTTGTCATACAGACTAGGAACTGGAGATGTCCTGACGGCTCCCAGACATATGCGCAGACCTTGATGGTGAATTGTGTTCAGACGCTGTAGAACAGACTTGGAAGCCGAGCCATATACCACAGAGCCATAATCCAGTTTGGACCGAACAAGGGCCCGGTACAGTCGAAGTAAGACAATGTGGTCTGCACCCAGTCAGTACGACCAACGACACGAAGAATGTCGAGGGCCTTCCGGCAAGAGGTTCTAAGGTAGTTAACATGGTTGCAGAAGGTCAATCTTTTGTCAAAGATGACCCCCCAAAAACTTTGCTTCTTCGGCCACCTTAATTGGCACTCCAGCAATGCTCAGGCTAGGTTCTGGAAAAAAATTCGTCTGGTATGTAAAATGCACACAGACTGTCTTGGAGGGCGAGAACCTGAATCCGTTGAGAGACACTCAGCCCTGGATGCGATCAACGCACAGCTGCAAGAGATAGCTCTCAAGGGATGCAAGTCCTCGACCTCGTGCACACAAAGCAAAGTCGTCCAAAAACAAAGAGCATTCAGAATTATCCTTGATGGCCTTTACAATGTTATTTATTTTAATGCTAAATAAAACAGGAGATGGAATGCTGCCCTGCGGGACACCCATCTCCTGTTAAACGGAGTCGGAGAGGGTGGAGCATACACGGACATGAAACGACCGGTTAGACAAAATATGAATTAAAACGGGTAGGTGCCCTTTAAAACCCATGTCCGACAAATCAGACATTATACCATACTTCCAGGTAGTGTCATATGCCTTTTCAAGATCAAAGAAAATTGCATAGACATGCTGCTTGTTGACAAAAGCATCTCGGATAAAATACTCAAAGCGGACTAGATGGTCAGTTGTACTACGGAAGCGCCGAAAACCGCACTGGTGGTCTGTGATGAGACCCCGTGACTAAAGATGCCACACCAGTCGGGCGTTGACCAAGCGTTCCATAGTTTTACATAAACATGATGTCAAAGCTATTGGCCGGTAGTTGCCCGGGTCGGAAGGATCCTTTCCCGGCTTGGGGATTGGCACAACCACAGCCTGTCGCCAAGATGGCGGAAAATGACCGGTTATCCAGATATCTTTAAAGGCCTTGAGAAGTACAAGAAGTGAATTCTCAGGCAGATGTGTCAGGAGCAGATAATGGATGGTATCTAATCCAGTAGCAGAGTCAGTACATTTCTGCACGGCTTGCTGCAATTCTGAAAACTTAAAAGGGGCATTATAGTCTTCCGAGTTATCCGATATAAAATCACAAGTACAAGACTTTCGCATCTCCTTCTCTCTCTGGAAGAAAGGTGAATAATGCTTTGTTGAAGAATTATGGGCAATGATGGAGGCAAGCAAATTTGGCCACAGCCTTTTTATCCGTGACCAAACTGGCACCATCTCTAAGATGGCCGACAGAAGCCGAGCCATCCCTGCCAAAAGTCTTCTAACTACCCTCCAGACGTTTTCGGATGGAGTCCTAGAAGATAAAGATGGCGTTCAAGTTTAAAAATGTAACGGGCTTTCGCCCGCCGTCTTTTAAACGTTAAAATATTCGCTTGCGACGGATTACGAAAAGCACGTCGCTGAGCAGATTTGCGCATTTTTGGGGCCTTGCGGCATTCTTCATTGAACCATGCTACTCTCAGCTTCCGAGGGACTGATGTGGAAGTTCTAGGGATGGTTTCACCTTCTACGTCCAACAAAATAGAAGTAAAACAAGAAGCAGGTTCTTCAGCTGACATGACTACCTCAACTGTAAGACGAGACTGACAGAGGGAGGCGAACAGAGGCCAGTTAGCGTTCTTGAGATTCCAGCGCTCCACTGGCGAATCCTCCTCACAGCTGACCGATGACAGGACTACTGGGAAGTGGTCACTACCACACAGGTGGTCGTGAACCTTCCAGTCAAAGTCCAGCATGAGAGAAGGATCACACACAGTGAGGTCTAGAACAGAACTAGATCCTGAACCTGAGTTAGAGTATGTAGGTGAGCCATCGTTAAAGACACATAGGTAAAGCTGAGAAAAAAAACATCTTCTAACATCTGACCTCTGCCACCATAGTGGTCACTACCCCAAAGGTGAGCGTGACCGTTAAAATCCCCCATGAGAATAAAGGGAGCAGTTGATCTACTAAGTTAAAAATATCATTACTACAGACCCGCAGGGATGGTGGCAGGTAAATACTGCATATGGTTATGGTATTCTTCAAGGTGACCCGAGCTGCGACAGCCTGAAGACAGGTGTCGATGCTAACGGGGCTACATAAAATTTGGCTGTTAATGACAAGAGCCACTCCACTCGAGCGCCTCTCCGAATCAGAGCCTTTATGTATAACGTTAAAACCATTAAAGGACACAGGGTCAGAAGTCTTCAGGTAAGTCTCCTGAAGAGATATTACTGAGGGGTTATAGAACGTGACTAAAAGACGTAATTCCGCATGTCTTATCTGGGGGTAAGGAGTTTTTCTCCCTTTTTCCTTTGCCTTGGAAGGAGCTGAAGAAACTGAGGGGGGCCGGCTCCCGGGCCTCTTCTGGTTCTTCGGAGATGAAAGGGGTGGAGCTGCCGCAGCATCAGCAACGACAACTTCCACTCCCTCCATCCGCTCCTCCAATGCAGCATATTTGTTTTGAAGGGGGACATCAGTGTTCCCCTTCTGGGCCCGTGCGCACAGCGGTCCCATAGATTTCTTAGACTTCTGGTACTGGGCAGCGTTCCTGCCGCTAGAGTTAGCGGCCTTAGAATGCTGACCAGAGCCAGAAGACTTTGGCGTTGACAAACTAGCAGGTTTGGGTGGGGGCTGAGGCTTAGGGCCAAAGAAGGCGGCACTACCGGACAGGCAGTGTCAGCCTTCTGCGATCCCTGGCTCTTCGTCACCACCGCTCTCCAGGGGCGAGAGAAGCCGAGGCTCCGCCCCCAACCAAGAAGTTGGGGTTTGACATGAAACGTCTTTGGTGGGGCGCTTGCCTGCCACCGCTGCACTGAAAGTATACACAGAGGTGTTAGAGGTTGGGGCAGCCGCAGCTGCACCAGGGCCTTCAACCAGTATTTTGGCGTCCAGAAAAGACAGCCCCTTCTCCACACGCACCTGCTGAATCTTGCACTCGGATATCCAACGAGGGCATTTCTTGTCCGAAGCCATATGCGCCCCCTGGCAATTCACACACAAGGGGGTGGCTGTGCAGGACTTAGCAGTGTCCGAGCCTAGTGCAACGGGCGCATGAAGCTTCTGCCTGGCGGCATGTCTTCTGCCCATGGCCATACTTTTGGCACTTAAAGCACCGGAGGGGGAGAGGGACGTACTTTTTCACTCACAAGGAGTAGTAACCTCCCCAGATGGTAGTAGGAGGGGTGGCGGTGCCAAACGTCAGGATGATGGTAGGGAGACGGATCTCCCCACCACCTTGGAAGCGAGGCGCCTGACGCAAGTCACCCCCTGAGACTTAAGGTTCCGTACAAGTTCATCTTCTGACAGTTCTGCAGAAAGCTTGATCTTTGATTACGACTCTTGACGAATTCATAGTTTTGTGGGGTGTGACCTCCACTGGAGTGTCTCCGATGGAAGAGAGTCTCAGTAGCCCGCTGGAGTGTGCCCGGGTACGGCACTCCACCAGCAAATCACCAGACCTGAGGCGCTGGGCCTCAGGCCTGCCAACACGGCTCCTGAGGGTCTCCCCCACCAGAAAAGGATGTAGCTTAGTAACAGGTTTCTCCGTCACCTTGCTATGGACAATGAGGAAGCGAGGCCATACGGCCGACGCCTGAGGCATCGCTTCCTCACTGTCCGAGTCACTGTCATGGTCAATGTTGGTGGCTATGTGCCGCTTCTGTGCAAGTTTTTTTTTTCATGTTATAATAGTAGATATATTCATCCCCCGGGGGGTCCCCGCCCGCCACCGATCCCAACAACGGAAAGTGCAAATGTCGGCGGGTCTCCAGCCGACGCACAATGGAGACTGCCCGAAAGATATACTCAAGGGAGTAAGCCCGATTGAACCGTTTGAGCCACCGCCTTCTATCACACTGTTGAATGCAAGGGAATACTGGCGTAAAGCACCTAATCAGCTGCAGAGGCTATAGCATGGTGCTCCATATATCAACCCGCATGTCAACAGTGGGATTAGGCTCAAAGTGACAAGAGCCGATTGACTAGGCCGGTACGACTAGCCTCCCGTTTAGGTATAAGTCAAGGCCAAAGTGGAGTGTTGGCACCAGTGAGCCGCAACCCAAAGGGAACCTCAGCCACGGGTCTCCAAGCACAGCAAACACTCCAAAAGACCAAAAAGTCACGAGTATTTTTAAGGATCAATTCAACATGGTACGACCTGGGTTAGCACAGCTCCTTAAAAACCGGACCAGTGAAAAAGACTGAACAATATATCTGCTGACATCAAGCCCTAATCCTGGACAAAGATGGCACCCCTCTGCTAGCCCACTCAGTCAGGGACTGAGTTGACTACCCACCCACGCCACGTGGAGGTCGGTGCCGAGTGGGCTCTCTGGAAGAAGGGAGAATAATGCTCTGTTGATGAATTATGGGCAACGATGGAGGCAAGGAAATTGGCCGATATGGGGACGTAGCTTAGTGGATAAGACAATGCGCTGATAGTCGTAAGATGTTCGAATCCCTGGTGGGCAGGAATGGGATGTGGACTTTTCCTCATTCCCATCGAGTCACATTTACGTACAGACTCGGCTTACGGTTGCCGTCTCGCCTTCGTGTGCACAGCACGCATAATAATCAAGTGCGCACGTTAAAAATCCCATTATCACTAATCGAAAAGAGAAGGCCCGGTAGGGCCAGTGAAATGGAAACAGAAATATTTCACATGCACCGAAGTTAATAGCCGGGTGGAGATTTGCACATAACGTAGCGCTTAGTAACAACACGCTTTCAAAGCTATAGCTTCCATCCCTACGGCGGCGCCTTGAACATCTTTAATAAGATGGATCTGTGCGCCTTGGAGACACCGTACCATACCATACCATACCATACCATACCATACCATACCATACCATACTTACTACTTACGCCCATCACCCCGCCTGGGGCATAGGCCGCCGACAAGGTCCCTCCAGCCGTCTCTGTCCTGGGCGAGTCTCTCCAGCTGTCCCCAGGTGTGGCCCATCTTCTTGGCATGTGTCTCCAGGTCACGTCGCCAGGTGTTTCGTGGCCGACCTCTCTTCCTTTTTCCCTGTGGGTTCCATCTTAGGGCTTGCTTTGTGGTGTTGGTTGCTGGCTTGCGTAGTGTGTGACCTATCCATCTCCAGCGGCGTTGTTGAAGCTCCACTTCTGCAGGCTTCTGCTTTGTCCGCTGCCACAATTCCTCGTTGCTGATTTTGTCCGGCCAGCGTATCCCGAGGAGCCTTCTCAGACTGTTGTTGATGAACGTCTGTATTTTCTTGGTGGTCGACACTGTGGTCCTCCAGGTCTCTGCTCCATAGAGGAGTACTGGTTTCACATTGGTGTTGAACAGTCGGATCTTGGTGTTGACTGACAGATCTCTTGAAGTCCAGACGTTCTTTAGCTGGAGAAATGCTGCCCTGGCCTTGCCTATCCTGGTCTTCACGTCAGCATCCGTCCCACCCTTCTTGTCGACTATGCTGCCGAGGTAGTTGAAGCTCTCCACCTCTTCTAGCGCCTCGCCTTCCAGTGTGATGGGCGTTCCACTGGCAGCGTTGACTTTCAGCACCTTGCTCTTTCCACGGTGGATGTTCAGGCCTAGCCTTGCGGAGTTCACTGCCACTGCGTTTGTCTTTTCTTGCATCTGTTGTTGGGTGTGCGAGAGCAGGGCTAGGTCATCTGCAAAGTCCAGGTCGTCCAGTTGGGTCCAAAGTGTCCATTGGATGCCATTTCGCTTCTGTGCTGTGGATGTCGTCATGACCCAGTCGATGGCCAGAAGGAACAGGAACGGTGACAGCAAACACCCCTGTCTCACCCCTGTCCGGACTTGGAAGGCGTGGGTGAGCTGGTTTCCACAGATCACTCTGCAGGTCAGTCCCTCGTAGGAGTTCCTGATGATGTTGGTGAGCTTTTCAGGTACTCCATAGTGTCTCAGCAACTTCCACAAGGTGGCTCTGTTGACGCTGTCGAAGGCCTTCTCGTAATCAAGGAAGTTGATGTAGAGGGACGAGTTCCACTCTAGCGACTGTTCCAGGATGATTCGCAGCGTGGCGATCTGGTCAGTGCATGATCGGTCCTTGCGAAAGCCCGCCTGTTGATCTCGAAGTTGGGGGTCCACTGTGTCCTTCATCCTGTTGAGTAGGATCCTGCTGAAGACTTTGCCTGGGACAGACAGAAGGGTGATTCCTCTATAGTTGGCACAGTTGCTGAGGTCTCCATTTTTTGGCAGCTTGACCAGGTAACCCTCTTTCCACTCTGCTGGTACTTGTTCTCTCTGCCAGATTTTCCTGAAGAGGGGGTGGAGCATCTCGATTATGGTTTCAGTATCCGCCTTTAGCGCTTCTGCCGGTATACTGTCGGGTCCGGCTGCCTTGCTCGACTTGAGCTGTTTGATGGCTTTCTGGATCTCCTCCTTGGTGGGCTCGCTACAGTCTATCGGCAAGTCTCTCTCGGCTACATGAATGTCTGGTGGGTCTTGTGGAGCTGGTCTATTTAAGAGCTCCTCAAAGTGCTCCTTCCATCTGTTCTTCTGTCCCTCCTCTCCTTGGATGGCTCTTCCCTGTTTATCCTTTACTGGCCTCTCTGGCTTGGCAAACTTCCCTGAAAGCTTTTTTGTGGTGTTGTAGAGCTCTCTCATGTTTCCATGTCGGGCTGCCTCCTCTGCTTCTTGTGCCAGTGACTCTACAAAATTTCTCTTGTCTGCCTTGATGCTATTCTTTACTATTTTGTTGGCTGTTGTGTATGCCTCCTGAGAGCGGGCGTTCTCTGTTCTTGTGCGGCTGTTGTTTACTTCTGCTTTCTTCTTCTTTCTATCTACTACTTTCTCGAGTGTCATTGGTGTTATCCACTCTTTGTGAGTGTGCTTCCTGTAGCCCAACACCTCCTTGCATGCTGCAGTTACTGCGTCTCTCACCCCTCTCCACTGCTCGTCAATGGTTCCTTCGTCCAGAAGCTCTTGGAGAACCTGGAACCTGTTGGAGAGGGCGAGTCTGTACTCCTCATGCTTGCCTGAATCTTTCAGCAGCGTAGTGTTGAACCTCTGGCGCTGACAGGTCTCGCCGGTCCAGTTCCTCTTCAGCTTCAGTTTCATTCTGGCAACAACCAGGTGGTGGTCTGAAGCAACGTCGGCTCCTCTCTTCGCTCGGACGTCCTGGAGAGATCTTCGGAACCTTCTCGAGATGCACACGTGGTCGATCTGATTCTCGGTTAAATGGTCCGGTGATACCCATGTCGCCTTGTGGATGCGCTTGTGCGGGAAGACTGTGCCGCCTATGACAAGGTTGCTTATGGCGCATAGGTCTGCAAATCTCTCTCCGTTATCGTTCATTACTCCCAAACCCTGCTGCCCCATAACCTCCTCGAAGCCCCTGTTATCGCTGCCGACCTTGGCGTTGAAATCGCCCATGATGATGTTGAAATCTCTTCCAGAGAGGGTTCCAACGATGGTCTGCAGTCTATTATAAAAGTGGTCTTTGGTCTCGTCATCGCTGTCGTTGGTTGGGGCATAGCACTGGATGATGTTCATGCTAATCCTCTTCTGCTGTGTTCTGAACGAGGCTGTGATGATGCGTGGGCCATGGGTTTCCCACCCGATGAGAGCACTCTGCGCAGTTTTGGAGAGCATGAGAGCCACTCCCTCTGTGTGTGGTGCATTGTCCTCCTCATGGCCGGAAAACAGCAGCCTCTCTCCTGTGGTCAGTCTCTTCTGTCCGCTGCCCGTCCATCTGGCCTCACTGATGCCAAGGACGTCGAGACGGTAGTTCCTCATCTCCACTGCCACCTGAGCTGTTTTCCCTGCTTCGTACATGGTCTTCACATTCCATGTTCCGATGTTGATGGTTGCCCTGGTCGAAAGGATGGTAGTCTGCTGAGTGGCTTCCCTTCGGCTTTCACCACCCCGCGTCATAAATCCTCCAGCTGAAGGTCCATCCTCTCCCAGGGCCGAGTCAGTTGTTGGTTTTCTTGTTGGCGTTTCTGTAGCAATGTGTGTTTTTATGGGGTGGGGCAGCTAACCCCACGCCCAACCCTCCTCCTTTCACATCCGGGCTTGGGACCGGCCATGGCCATACCATACCATACCAAAACCTTTTTATCCGTGACCAAACTGGCACCATCTCTAAGTTAGCTGACAAAATCCGAACCACCCTTGCCCCTAATTCTTTGAACAGCCTTCCAGACTTTCTGATACGGAGTCCTAGAAGATAAGGATGAGACGAAACGTCTCAAGGAAGCACGGCGTTCACGTTTAAAGATGTAACGGGCTTTCGCCCTCTGTTTTTTAAAGGTTAAAATATTCGCTTGCGACTGATTACGAAAAGCACGTCGCTGATCGGATCTGCGCCTTTTTTGGGCCTTTCGGCACTCTTCATTGAACCAAAGTACTCTCGGCTTCCGAGGAACTGATGTGAAAGTTCTAGAGATGGTGTCACCTGCTACGTCTAACACAATAGAAGTAAAACAAGAAACAGGTTCATCAGCTGGCATGACCACCTCCTCCGTAAGACGAGACTGACAGAGGGAGGCGAACAGAGGTCAATTAGCATTCATGAGATTCCAGCGCCCCACCGGCGGACTACTGGAAAGTGGTCACTATCATACAGGTCGTCGTGAACCTTCCAGTCAAAGTCCAGCATAAGAGAAGGATCACACACAGTGATGTCTAGAACAGAACTAGATCCTGAACTTGAGTTAGAGTAGGTAGGTTCATCATCATCATCATCAGTCCCTTGCCCGAACTGGGCGTTGGGGGGACTGAAAGGCAGCAGCAACAGACAGTGCTCTCCACTGAGTTCTATTTTGGGCGGTGGCAAGCAAGTCTGGCATCTCGAGTTCGGTCCATTCTTTTATGTTTGCGACCCAACTCTTTCTCTGACGACCTCGCCGACGACTTCCTTCGAGAGTGCCTTGGAGGATAGTCTTGGACAAGGTGTTGTGTCGGGTCACGTGGCCAAACCAAGCAAGCTTGCGCCGTTTCACGGTTGCCAGAAGGGGTTCATGTGGGCCCACCAGGGAAGTGACGATGCTCCGTACATATTCGTTGGTCTTGTGCTCGCGGTACGAGATGCGGAGCAACTTCCTCAGGCACTTGTTCTCAAAGGCCTGGATTTTCTTTTCTGAGTCTGCAAGCAGTGTCCAAGTCTCACAGCCGTAGAGTAGAATAGACACTACGAGGGACTTGTAAAGCCTGTACTTGATGGTGAAGCTGATGGAGTTACTTCGCCATATCCTGTCCAGCCTGGCCATTGCGGATGTTGCTGTACCTATCCTGATACGGATCTCTGCTATGCAACTACCGTCTTTGGACAGGGTGGCTCCCAAGTACTTGAAGCTATTGACCTCTTCTAGCTTCTGGCCGTTCATGTGAATGTTGCTGCTGCTGTCGCTTGTGGTGTTGATCATCACTTTGCTTTTATCCGTACTGATCTCCATGCCATAAGACCCTGCGCTACTTGAAAGTTTGTCTGTCAGGTTTTGGAGCTCACTATTGCTGCCTGCCATGAGGTCAATGTCGTCTGCGAATCGAAGATTGCACAGGGATCTGCCACCAATAGAGATTGAAGTATGGTGGTCGTGGAGGGTTTCCTGCATGATCTTCTCCAGGAATATGTTGAAAAGGACAGGAGAGAGCAGGCATCCTTGACGGACACCGATCGTCGTCCTGAAGAACTCGCCTGACTGATTGTTAAGTAGAACCGCGCTGCAGGCGTTCTTGTAAAGCGCTTCTATCATTTGGATCACTCCCTCCTCTATGTTGAACGATCTCATGACTTGCCAGAGTCCGTCGTGCCAGACGCGATCAAATGCTTTCCTGAAATCAATGAAGTTGTGGTAGAGTTCGCGCTGATGCTGCAGATGTTTCTCGATCAGGACGCGGCAGTTGAAAATCTGCTCTACAGTGCTTCTTCCAACTCTGAAGCCAGCCTGTTCTTCTGCCAGCAGTTCCTCGGCGAAAGTTTTGAGGCGGTTGAGAATGATTCTAAGCATTACTTTGCTAGGGTGACTTATCAGACTGATAGTTCTGTAGTTCTGGCACTGTTTCAGGTTTCCTTTCTTGGGGAGCGGGATCACTAGAGACTGTGTCCATTCTACTGGCCATTTCTTTTGCTCCCAGATCTTTTGACAGAGTGTAGTGAGGACCTTCGTTGTTACTTCTCCTCCATGTTTCAACAGTTCAGCAGGTACGTTGTCTACACCTGGAGACTTTCCTCCCTTCAGGCCGCGTACGGCTGCTTCCACCTCTTCAGCTAACACTGGCAGGTCTTCAGCCTTCCTGGCCCCAGCCTGGTTGTTTTGGAGGATGCTGGTGTCTGGCTCAGCCTTGTAGTTATACAAGTCTCGGCAGTACTCAGTCCATCTGTTTAGTACAGCAGTGTTTTCCGTAAGGAGTTGGCCGCTGCTGTCTTCGATGACTGTGGCTGTTCGCTGTTGAGTCTTGGTGAGGGTCCTTAGCGTTTCATAAGCCTTCTTGCTGTTGCCGTTTGCCATGCCCTCTTCCACGCTACAACACTGGTCTTCAATCCAATCTTCTTTGGCTTCTTTCATCCTCTTCCTGATCTTCTTGTTGACAAGTCTGTACTTGTTTGCTGATGTGAGGTCTTGGCCTCTCTTTTTAGTAGGTAGGTTAGTCATCGCTAAAGACACATACGTTAAGTTGAGGGGAAAAAAAAAACATCTTCTAACACACATACGTTAAGTTGAGAAAAAAAATCTTCTAAGATCTGACCTCTGCCATCATAGTGGTCACTACCCCACAAGTGCGCGTGAACGTTAAAATCTCCCATGAGAATAAAGGGAGGGGGCATCTGATCTACACAGGGACAGTGGTAGGTAAATACTACATATTTTTATGGTTATGATCTTCTTTAAGGTAATACGAGCTGCGACAGCCTGAAGACAGGTGTCGATGCTAACGGGGCTACATACAATTTGGCTAGGAGAGCCACTCCACCCGACCGCCGCCTCGCCGAATCAGAACCTTTTATGGATAGCGTTAAAACCATTAAAAGACACAGAGTCAAAATCTTTAGGTAAGTCTCCTGAAGAGAAACTACAGAGGGGCTATATGACTTGCCTAAGAGACGTAATTACTCAAAATTAGCGTGAAAACCACGACAATTCCACTGAAGCAGAGAGTACCTGATTATGTCTTTGTGGGGGTGAAGAGTTTCTTCCCCCCCCCCCTTTTCCTTTGCCTTGGAAGGAGTCGAAGAAACAGAGGAGGGCCGGCTCCCGGGGCTCCTCTGGTTCTTCGGAGATGAAGGGAGTGGAGCTGCCGAAGCACCCGCTACGACAACTTCCATTCCCTCCATACGCTCTTCCAATGCAGCATACTCGTTTTGAAGGGGGACATCAGTGTCTCCCTTCTGGGCCCGTGCGCACAGCGGTCCCGTAACTTTTTTTTAGACTTCTGGCTCGGGGCAGCATTGCTGCCGCTAGAGTTACCGGCATTAGAAGGCTGACCAGAGCCAGAAGCCTTTGGAGTAGACAAACTGACAGGCTTGGTTGGGGGCTGAGGCGTAAGGGCAACAAAAGGCGGTGCTACCGGACAGGTAGTGTCCGCTTTCTGCGTTCCCTGGCTCCACGTCACCACTGGAGGAAGGTCACTCTCCAGGGACGAGAGGAGAGTCGAGGCTCCGCCCCCAACCAAGAAGTTGGGGTTTGGCATGAGAAATCTTTAGTGGGGCGTTTGCCTGCCACGGCAGCACTGAATGTAAACACAGAGGTGTTGCTAGAGTTTGAGGCAGCCCCAGCTGCACCAAGGCCTTCAACCAGATGTTTTGCGTTTGCGTTTTGCGACAGCCCCTTCCCCACACGCACCTGCTGAATCCTGCACTCGGATATCCAACGAGAGCATTTCTTATCTGAAGCCATATGCGCCCCGTGGCAATTTACACACAAATGGGTGGCTGTTCATGACTCGGTAGATTGTCCGGGCTTAGTGCAACGGGCGCATAAAGCCTCTGCCTGACGGCAGGTCTTTTGTCCATGGCCATACTTTTGGCAGGTAAAGCACCGGAGTGGGAGAGGGACGTACTTCTTCACTTTCAAGGAGTAATAACCTCTCGGGATGGTAATAGGAGGGGTGGGGGTGCCAAACGTCAGGATGATGGTAGGGAGACGGATCTCCCCACCACCTCGCTTGGAAGCGAAGCGCCGGACTAAGTCACCCCCTGATACTTAAGGTTCTGTACAAGTTCATCTTCTGACAGTTCTGCCAATGCTTGATCTTTAACCACTCCTCAAGAAGAATTAATCGTTTTGTGGGGTGTGACCTCCACTGGAGTGTCTCCGATGGAAGAGAGCCTCAGTATTTGGAGTGTGGCCAGGTACGGCACTCTACCAGCAAGTCACCAGAGCTGAGGCGCTGGGCATCAGGCAAGCCAACACGGCTCCTGCGGGTCTCCCCTACCAGAAAAGAATGCAGTTTAGAAACAGGCTTCTCTCTGACTTTGCTATGGACAATGAGGACGCGAGGCCAAACAGCCGACGCCTAAGGCGTCACTTCCTTACAGTCAGAGTCACTGTCGTTGTGTCGTTTTGTACAAGTCTTATTTTTTTGTTTTGTGCCATAACTAATATCATGAAAGAATTCATCCGCCGAGGGTCCCCGCCCACCACCGAGCCCAACAAGCGAACGTGCACTTGTCCGGGTGTCTCCAGCCGACGCACAATGAGACTGCCCCAAAGTTCAGCCCGATTGTACCGTCTGAGCCACTGCCTTCTATCACGTTGTTGAATGCAGGGAAATACTGGCGGGAAGCACCTAATCAGCAACAGAGGCTACAGCTGGGTGCTCCGTATATCAACCCGCATGTCAACAGCGGGATAGGGCTTGACGTGACAAAGGCCGACTGACTAGGCCGGTACTCCTAGCCTCCCGTTTAAGTAGAAGTTAAAGCCAAAGTAGAGTGTTGGCACCAACACAAAGGGAACCTCAGCCACCAGGATCCTCTTCTCCCCCGACACGGGTCTCCAAGCACGGCAAACACTTTGGATCCAAAGGACCAAAACTAATGAGTATTCTTAAGGTCCAATCCAACATAGTTAGACCTGGGTTAGCACAGCTCCATTAAAAACCAGACCAGTGAAAAAGACTGAACAACATATCTGCTGACGTCAAGTCCTATCCTGGACAAAGATGGCATCCCTTCGCTAGCCCATTCAGTCAGTGACTGAGGAGACTACCCACCCAGCCACGTGGAGGCCGGTGCCGAGCAGGCACAAATGACAGCTGCAAATGTAACAGTTTAAATACTTAAAAATACATAGACTGAAATGTAAAAGTGGAAATAAAGCAATAACGTACTTGATAATGCTACACAAAATATAAATGTACATTGAAACGATTGAGTTAGTTGTACATTGCTTAACGTCCCGACAGCAATAAGACTTTCTCAGGAAGTGCCTGCACTGCTTGAGAAAAAAAAAACCGCCATCTAAACAGAATATTGAATGTATGTCGCCAGCCGGTCTAATACGCTAAATAAACCTAAAGACTATTTAGCAACACACATCCAATATCAAGAGCTACAAGCAGCGCAGACAGTAGGAAGAGTTTAACAAGGAAAGTACAGGTGAATGGACCACAGGTAGACAGAAACACATGCCCCAGAATAGAAGGGAAAACCCACTCTGTGGGGCTGACCAGGGTGACCCTTGGAACTCAAAAGTATTTAACCCCACCCAAGTCCCCCAGGGCAGACCCGGGTGGGAGGCTTGGAACGATTGAGCTAAAGGACAGTAAATTAAGTAATATAAGCTTCAGAAACGAGACCAGTACAACGACAAAAGAGAAAAAGTACCATCACTTTACGTCAGTCAGAGTAACTCAACTGTAACTCGACATGAGATTTTTGTATCAAAGCGAGGGTGGTGGTTGGGGTAGTGGTGGCAACCGAATTACGTGTGCTGCGAACACGCGCAGTTAAGAGCGAGTGCGACTTGCCTGGCCTGTGGACAAGCTTCCTGCTTGTCGTTACACTATTATTAGTGTCTGTGTTACTCTGGAGATGTAGCAAGACAAGCTGTAAATACAGCACCTGTTCAGGCAATGTCGTCATACACACGCGACTTGACTACCCTGTGTACGATGCAATATACATCCTCATCTCTCTCTTCTCTCTACCGGGACGGCCTTCCAAAACTTCTGCCATTCATTACCGACATCATCAACACATCTCTAGAGAACGGCTCAGTCCCTGATATCTTCAAGTCCGTCATCGTCCGTCCTCTCGTCAAAAAACACAACCTCGACCCAAACGAACTCAAAAACTATCGCCCAGTCTTCAATCTCTCTTTCCTGTACAAGCTTATTGAGAAGGTCGTTCTCAACCAGCTCAACCTCCACCTCACCGACAACAACCTCCTCGGTCCCTTCCAGTCTGCCTATCGCAAACATCACAGCACTGAAACAGCCCTTCTACATATCTTAAACGACCTGCTTCTCTCCACCGACTCGGGCAACATCTCTCTTCTTACGCTTCTCGACCTCTCTGCCGCCTTCGACACTATAGACCACTCTATCATCCTCCACCGCCTTCACCACTCCTTTGGCATCACTGACTCTGCTTACTCCTGGTTTCTCTCCTACCTCTCCGACAGACAGCAGTCCGTTACCATCGACGGCGTCTCCTCCAACCCAGTCACTCTCGCCTGCGGAGTTCCACAGGGTTCCGTTCTGGGCCCGGTCCTTTTCACACTCTACACCTCTCCCCTGTCCAACATCATCCAGTCTCACCACATACACCACCACCTCTACGCTGACGACTCACAACTACTAGACAAAGACAAACTCGACAACACTCAGTCACTACTGACTCGCACAGCTGACTGCTACGAAGACGTGAAAAACTGGATGACAGCAAACAAGCTTAATAGTCCAGCAGCTTTTCACAATTTCTGCAGACTAAGTAGTTCGTCAAAAGAGTAACAATGGTTTGCAGGTACGAAACGAAAGTACTAATGCCATATAGTTTATGCATATCAACAATATTTGTCCTTAGGATGGAGACATTTTTGTAGAAGTGTTTTTCGAAAGCTATTTTTCGATGTGAGGGAACCAGTCCTCGTACACCGCCCGGATAAGGTGCAAGACATTTTTTGTGCATAACATTGAAAATTTCAAGCATACAAGTTACAAGTTTATTCCAGTGAGTAAATTAAAATCATCAGCAAGTAAACATGCATACATATATACGATAAAATAAGTTTAAAAGTATTATTTTTAATGCGGTAAGCATAGTCGCGTCGCTAGTTTCAAAATGGCGGTCAGCGAGAAGCCATCTAAAGAAGTCAATCAGACGCGCACGGTTGATGAAGCTTTACTTTGCTCCTGAATTGAAACAGAGATTATTATCGATTTGAACATCTTATCAACGTCAAATACGTTATTTTTCCTGGTCTTGAAAACAGCCTTTTCCACAGAACTCGGTCTTTTGTGGGAGGAAAGCATATCGAAAGTAAACTCCCTTTGTGCATGTTGTGCAATGTGTCTGCCGACCATCTTCAACATTCTTTGGCCGGATACAACATGCATGTTGTTCGTCTGTTTTTCAGCCTAATGGCTCTAAGTGCAGGTCTGCTCTTTTTTTATTTATTTTATTAGTGGAGATGGGATTTTTAACTGGTCAAGCACACTCGTATCCGACTGGTCTTAAGCACAAGCCAGGCAGAGTGAAATCCATCTCCGAACCGTTTCCATCAAAATCACCATGTTCAGCTAAACACCTAAATATAAAATTTTAGTTTTTGCAACCAATTCAACCAATCCGCACTCAAGTACTCACAAGGACTCTTATGATTAAGCTTTATCAGGACTGCATGAGACACAATACAGATAGTAGCCCTCTCTATTATATTACAGGTTTTATTTATTTATTTTTTATTGATTCATGTATGTATTCACTTACATATTTATTTATTATTTATCCTTTTAATTATGGATGGAAGGAATTCCTTGATGCACATGGTCACTATAGTGGTCACCAAGGAGAGGAAATTTGTTTTCAATATGCATACATCTGTGCATATTCATAATCTATCCTTTACTTAACATGCATATTTATAGGTCCCAGGTATCCCCAACTTATTTTATTAATTTATTTTTGTTTGTTTGTTTGTTTGTTTGTTTGTTTGTTTGTGATGTATGTTTGCACATACACATCAGCATAAAATGATTGATTGTACATTGTTTAACGTCCCGACAGCAACAAGACTTTCTCAGGACGTGCCTGCACTGCTTGTGAAAAAACCCAAACTAAACAGAATATTGAATGTATGTCGCCAGCTGGTCTAATACACTAAATAAACCTAACTAGACCCTTTAGCAACAGACATCCAATATCAAGAGCTACAAGCAGTGCAGACAGTAGGAAGAGTTTAAAAAAGGTAAATACTGGTGAATGTACCAAGGGTAGACAGAAACACACGCCCATGAATAGAGGGGAAAACCCACCCTGTGGGGCTGACCAGGGTCACCCTGGGAACTAAAAAGTAGTTAACCCCGCCCAAGTCCCCCAGGGTAGACCTGGGTGGGTATGAGAACATACATATACACATATATGATGTGAACATAACATGTACACATATGGTAATAGGTGCATACCACCCGCTCCCCACCCCACATACAAAACCACAGAACAAACATCTGTGCATGTTCATAATATATCCTTTACTTGGTATTCATATGTCCTAGTTATTTAAATTTATTATTTATTTTTATTTGTTTGAAAAGTAGGTTTTGTTCATATGCTGATGTTCACATACACATATATGGTAATACTGCCCACTCCCAACCCCACTCCACAACCAGAGAACACCCACCAAACGACACTTACATCTGTGCATGTTCATAATCTATCCTTTACTGAGCATTCATATGTCCCAGGTATCTTGACTTACTTTATCTTTTTTATTTAACCGCCATGAGATGGCATTGGTCGCCTGCTCGACATTAAACCCAAATAAGTATATATTTAAATTATTTATTTATTTTGTTTGCTTGTAATGAAGGTTTTGTACATACATATCAGCAAACAATGATTGATTGATTGTACATTGCTTAACGTCCCGACAGCAACAAGGCTTTCTCAGGACGTGCCTGCACTGCTTGTGAAAAAAAAAAAAACTAAACAGAAAATTGAATGTATGTCGCCAGCCGGTCAAATACGTTAAATAAACCTACAACATGGGGCCTAAATAAAGCTAAGACTGTCTAGCAACACACATCCAACATCAAGAGCTACAGGCAGTGCAGACAGTTGGGAGAGTTTTAAAAAGACAAATACAGGTGAATGGACCAAGGGTAGACAGAAACACATGCCCCAGAATAGAAAGGAAACCCACCCTGTGGGGCTGACCAGGCTGACCCTGGCAACTAAAAAGTACCTAACCCCACCCAAGTCCCCCAGGGCAGACCCGGGTGGGGGCATCAGCAAACAAGAAAATATACACATATATAGATGGTAATAGGTGCCATACTGCCTGCTCCCAACCCTTACCTAAATACACACATAACACTGCAGAACACCTACCAAAAGAAGGACATACACATCTGTGTATGTTCATAATTTTTAATCTATCCTTTACCTAGCTTGCATATGTCCCAGGTACCTTAGACTTACTTTATCTTATTTATTTAAATTATTTATTTATTTTGTTTGTTTTGTTTTGTTTGTTTGTAATGTAGGTTTTGTACATACACATCAGCATACAGCTCAAGAACATACACCATGGTGCCCCTGTGCATGTGGCCACCAGTACTATTCTGTCAGATCTGTCACACCCAGCCAATCATCTCTTCGAGCTTCTGCCCTCTGGCCGGCGGTTTCGTGCTTTTAAAGCCAGAACCTCTCGATTCAGATGCAATTTTTTTTTCCAGAAGCTGTCCTCAATACATCACCATGCACGGAACAACGTGATTCCATGATTTGTGACATATGACTGATTTGTGTTTAATATTGTGTTTATATATCTTTTAGTGCTGTATATAGGATGATCGCCAAGTGTATGACATGATGAATGCCCTACAAGTGAGGACATATTTTACTGTCGCCATGCCATACAAAAATCCTTGTAACGTTTTACTTGGTGAATAAATGTCTTATGTCTTATACACGTACATGGTAATAGGTGCAGTATCACTCGCTCCCAACCCCAATCCAGTTACACACACAAAACCGCAGAACATCCACCAATGTACATCTGTGCATGATCATAATCTATACTTTACTTAGCATTCTTATGTCCCAGGTATCTTTGACTTACTTTATCTTATTTATTTAACTGCCATGAGATGGCCGTAGTCTACCGCACGGCGTTAAACCCAAATAACTATTTATTAAAATTATTAATTTATGTTTGTTTGTAATGAAGGTTTTGTACATACACGGTAATAGGTGCCATACCGCCCCACTTTCAACCCCAGCCCACATACAAAACCACAGAATACCCACAAAAGACATGCACAATTGTATACTGATGGGCATTAGTGGACTGTAAAATCTATATATAGAGACTTCAGGTTAAGCAAGTGGCTTGTATTGACTGCCTGTATTTTAGCTGCCCACCTACAAATTTCATGTGTCCAGTTAACCACACTGCACATGCAGCCATCAGTTCTGTGAAAAGTACTGTTGGCCTCATGCACAGGGGCACCAAAACTTAGAGATAAGGCCACACCTGATAACAATAACAGTACTAATAATAATATGCCTACTCAGCCACTAGTTCTGTAAACAGCACCTTTGTAAACAGTACCAGTGGCCAAATGCACACATACATCATGGATGTTGCTACCACTGATCACTTCAAACAATAGGCTGCCCAGTTCACATTTTGATACCGTGAACTAGCCTGCACATGCAGTCATCAGTTCTGTAAATAGTACTGGTGGCCACATGCACAGCGGCACCAAACTTAAAGGTGAGGCCAAAACTGCCACCTCAAACAAAACCAAACGCTACCTACACACACATATCAATGATACAGTCAACCTCTGTGTGCGTTAGGGGGAACACGCTTAAAGTATGTGACTGTAAATCTTACAGCGAAATGTCAAAACCAGTAAGAAGATAATGTAACAGCAACAAGTACATGTATTTTGTAAACCACTCAAAACATGACAACTCATCGAGTCTAATGGTGTTATGAATGGGTGATGGAAACACTGAAAAAAATATTACGTGTACATTATAAAGTATGTGCCTCCTTCCCACCCACCCCTCCCATAACTAGCTGTTTATCATAAAACATAGATATCTCATTCATTTGATCAATTGACTGATTTATTAAATCATCTCTGTGTCACCTTTCTCCGTTTTCTTTGTCGTTTTAATCCCAATATGTCAGTGCTAATGTCAGCTGCTAAGAATCCTTGCAGCGAACTGCAAATGTCTATATGCAGACAAACTGCAAATAACACAGCAGCAAAATAAGTTCCTCTTTTGTGCAGTAGGCTACTGCTAGCAAGATATGGTTCAATTTTAAACAAAGCATTGCATGAACTTCCAAGCGTGTTCACATTGTACTGTGTATCTTTTTTTTCAGTGTGAAGTGTACTGTACCATCAGTGATCACTGAGACTGCAAAATTGGCACTGGCAGTGATCGCACATCACAACATAGCTTGTCAGTGCAATTGATTAAAATACATGTTACTGCTGCATAAAATAATTAATCAAGTTCCGAAACTTTGCTCAACCATGACATTTAAAACCAAGTGGTGTGGCACTCTTTTTCTTTTACAGAATGCAGCATAGGTTTTGAAGATAGCGTTTGTGTTGTGGGTTACGTTTTGTTTTGGTGCTGTGTTGTCGAAATGAAACGGGCAAAGCGATGGTAAAGTGAATGGAAATAAACATGACAAACCTTTATCAAGCCGTAAAAATGCACACAGCAACTTGACACGTTTGCTTTTTTTTTAAACAAACAAGCTTATGTAGAACAAATAAAAAAGAACCCGTCGGCACACAGAAATTCACGTCCGCAGAGGTCGTGGTGTCACGTGATGTTTTGATCACGTGATTTTGGGATACCTTATTGTTGCGAAACGATATTAATTTTGCGTTCAAGGCAAGCGTTTTCGTAATTGTTTCTTCTCTTAATATATCTAAGTGTGAAAATATTACTTTAAAAAATGAAATCCTTTTAAGTGACATATAGTGCATACTACCACTGAATACAGGAACAATGAGACCCGTGTAAACTACTGATACCCTGTAAACATGGCCGCGAAGGTCCTGGTTTCGTCTGCAGCCATACTGGAAACAAAATGTGCTACAGAAAAATGTCTCCATCCTCCGGCGGTTTAAAACGAGTGCGCACTGCTTTTATTCATACTAGACTTCATTTTGATATACCCAAACCTTTGTTACTCTCTAGAAAATCACTATCTCGTAAACGGCTGATCGTCTATGAAGGGCAGCTGCTAGACTATAAACTGAATGACGACAAAACGGAAGCCATGCCGGTAGGCACTCGCCAGAAACTTTCCCAGCTCCCTCCCTCCCTCCCTCCACCTTCAACTCGACAGCACCCCCCATCTCCCTCTCTGACTCGGCCAAAAACCTCGGCGTTATCCTCGATTCCTCTCTTTCCATGACCAGCTTCATCTCCGCCACGGCCCAGGCATGCTACTTCCACCTCCGCCGCATCAGTCAGATCAGAAAATACCTCACTACCGAAGCTGCCACCAAACTTGCTGTCTCTCTCATCCTATCACGCATCGACTACTGCAACTCTCTCCTTTCCGGCCTCCCTCGCTCCACCACTTTCACTCTCCAGCGCGTCCAGAACAATGCTGCCCGCCTCGTCCTCAAAAAGAAAAAATACGACCACATCACTCCCCTGCTCAAACTCCTTCACTGGCTTCCCATCCCCCAACGCATCCAATACAAGATTTTGTCTCTCTGCTACAAATCCCTGAACAACTGCGCTCTCGCCTATCTCTCAAACTTACTTCACCCCTACACTCCTCCCCGCTCCCTCCGCTCTGACCCTCTCCGCCTCCACATCACCCGCACCAAACCCAACACTTTGGGCCCCCGCTCCTTCTCAGTATACGGTCCATCCACCTGGAACACTCTCCCACTCTCTCTCCATCAGAAACACTCTCTTTCTCCTCCTTCCAGTCCGCCCTCAAAACTCACCTCTTTCAACAGTTCTAGCACTATACCACCACACTCCCCACCCTAAGCAGACTGTCGTAATATATTTCACTATTTGTGGTACGTGAGTCGTTGTCTAAAGCGTGCGCATGCGTGCGCGAGTTGTGAGTGCGCGCTTAGAGTTATAATTATTATAGATAAGCGCATTATAAATACTGTAATTATTATTATTTTTCATCTGCATGGTACAGTGGACGACGGCAATGACTGGTCTGTGAGAGATAGTAACTATGGGCGGAAATGGACAATTTATATCTATTCCAAATTTCCAGGATTTTTCGACCGCTTACTCCCACGCCTTGACGCCGCCCGTTTTTCTAGGTTTCTCCTTATTTTTTTCCGTAAAATAAAGGTTTCCAAATTCAATGTCATTAAAATTAATATTTTTTATTATAAAATGAATCAAGACGAATTACTTCTTCTAAATGATATCAATGCTGTAGAAAACAAAGACTTAGACTCAAAAAAACAGCGCCTTCTTTCTGTAGTTGTGTCAGGCAAATCAAAGACTTATCTCGGAAAACAATACATGACAGAGGATATTGAATCTCTCACCGCTGACGAGCTAATCAAGCTTCATTCTAAATATGAAAACCACATTGCTTCACTAATGACTCGTGATTTGAGTCGATCTCTAGTATGCCTATACACAAAAGCAGTGAGTCACTTTCTACCTGTGGATAGTGACAGCCTATCACACGACCTTGAAAGCAATCCTATTGTTTCAAGTTCAATTGGCAAATTAGCATGTGTCATGTTTTACAAGTTTGGAAATTACCTTGCACCTGTTGTAACATTACTAGTTACTGGGAGCCATATTGATTTCTCAAAAATAAATTTTACTGCAGAAGAAAATGGACGAAACCCAGACGACTCCACAACCGAACCCCAGTCCAGTTTTGACACAGGTTCAAACTGTGACGAAGACTAAAAGTCCAGGCAGGGTTGAGGCTGGAAAAAGATTAGCCGAATGGAACAGGCAAAAAAAATTACAGCTTCAGGCACAAACAGAAAAGACTCATGTAACTGACCAGGTGTCAGGACCGTTATCACCGTCAGGACCTGTGTCAATACCGTCAGGGCCGTCACTCCCTCATCAAAGTGAGAGACAAACAACTAAGTCTGGCCACGAACCTCAAACAACAAAATATATAGTTGCCGGATTTGTTGTCGGATTTGTTTACGTAGGTTATCAATTATACAAAAAATACAAACCACAGACTCGTACAGTGACCAAAAAATCAGACACTCCAAAAACAAAACCAGAAGTCGCCACATTACCAGTAACACCCAAAGCCGTTGACCCATTTTATATGCAGTAAATAAAAAATATTATTTTAATTTTTCTTGCCTAAGAAATGAACGACTCAAAAAATTTAATGAACCTTGTGTATCACTCTGCCGTTATCAGTGGATTAGCAGTAGCTTATTCTATGCTGGGAAAAAGTCTACTCAAAATGAAATCAGCAGACTTGAGTAGACTCGATTTCGAAGACAGCGCTAAGCTAATTGTAGTTGTTACAGCGTCGATTGTGACAAAAGATTTTCTTGTCAAGCAGGGAATTATTCCCGAAAATGTTTCTATGTAAATAAAAATAATATGGCGACGATAGCTATTATGATTGGTGGAGCGATGGTTAACGCATTGGCTTTCAGTGGCTCAAACTATCTCTTTTCAAAAATGGGTAGAGAAGAATCTGCAGAAGAAATGAAACGTCACAATGAGGCATCAGAAAAACTTGCTCAAGCCCAGCAGGAATATGAAAAGAATAGAATTGAGAAACTTGATTTCATCAATGAAAAACTCAGGCTTGAAGGTCATGCACAACATACGTTTTCAAATACAGACGAAGCAATCAGGGAATACTATCTTGTCACAGGTGAAGACATGTCTATCCCGAAACCAAAACTAAGTGACTATTACAAACCAAGCACACAACAAAGAAATGGAGAGATAATCTTTGTTCTAGTGGGAATGACATTTGTTTATTTTACAGGAGTTTTCATTGCTAGAAAAAATGGCAGCCGAAAATAAACTATCAAAAATATATTACTCTCCATCAGGCTATTGGAAAGGGCAAACAGCTATTCAGAAATTACATGCCGCTGTGGGCGGAGATATAACACTCAATCAGGTCAAGCAATGGTTACAGAGGCAGGCAATTTGGCAGATATATCTCCCTGCTCCAAGAAAAATAACAAGACCTCATTTTGAAAACACATCACCAAATGACACGCACCAAATGGACCTCCTGTTCCTACCACATGACACAATAAGAAAGAAACGATACAAGTATGCACTGACTGTTGTAGACATTGCTTCAAGGTACAAAGACGCTGAACCCATATCTGACAAAACTGCTAACACAGTTGCGAATGCTTTATCTAGTATCTATAAAAGAGGCCCTTTAAAATACCCCAGACTTGTGCAGGTCAATGACGGATCAGAATTCAAAGGCGCAGTTAATCAGTTATTTGCGAAGCACGGCGTAATAGTCAGACGAGGCATTCCAGGTGTACACAGATCACAGGCAATTGTAGAGAACTTTAACAAACAGTTATCAGAAAGACTTTTCAGTTACCAGTATTCTAAGGAACTCATGCATGACACCCGTAACACTGAATGGGTAAAGAGATTACCACATGTGATAAAAGCAATGAACAATGAAGGACACCCAAAACCTGCTGATGCTATTAAATTGAAAACAATTACAGACCCAAAAACAGGACCAACCCCAACCCCGGAACCAGACACAAGTTTATTTACTAAACAGGTGAGATATTTATATCAGCCAGGGGAGGCTGAGAACGACGACAGACGCAGGGCAACAGACCCCATCTGGTCAACGTCCGTTCATAATATAAAAAAAATAATTCCCGGTCCTGACGCAACAATATATTATCTGTATGACCCTGCGCCACAGAGGGCATTTGTCAGAGAAGAATTACAGATTATTCCCCCAGACACCGTTACTCATTTCAGTAACTAAGTCATCAATTAATTCATCAACCAGTTCATCACAAATATCTTCAGATAACTTGAGCCTGTAATGTCCAGGTGCATAAGCTTTTTCCTTACTGTGAAACACTCGTTTCGTGTCCCCAACTGCAAGTGACTTTTTGTGTGTTTGGATCATTTCAAGATTGTGTCTATTTGATCTCAGTGACTTGTTTGGATAATCAGGCATTAATGCACCATCTAACACTTGCTTGTAATGTTCATGACGTATGTCTTTATTTTTTATTGCTGTTTTTTTAATTCCTTTGGCTTTCGACTGACTTCCCTTCTGGTGCAGTATAGAATACATTTTGGATCTCAGTCCAACATACTCAACTATAGGCACACCATTCAGTTCATCTTTAAACTTACCAGGCACTTTCTTGTTTTGTGTGCTAAACAGCGGGTGATCTTTAGGGTAATCAGATGTGTCATACATGTGTAGTTCTGTTTTCATGTCTTCATAAAAGTCTTCAGTAGGCACATCAATGATCATAGAGTCAGTGTCAGTGTATAGCAGACGACACTCAGGATACTTTGGTTTGAAGTAATCATAATAAAATTCAAGCATCAACAGTTTTGACAACTCCAGAATTGCCATACCAATGAATACTGGCTTGTCCAGTTTAACAATCTTTTTTTTGAGTGACACTGCATACAATGATGAATGAAACTCTTTGTACCCTGTGTACTGTGGCTTGCCTGTAAGTTTAATTGCGCCCGATTCAGTTGTGACCAGTCTCACATCTTTTCTGTGATGAGGATTTTCCATTGTCTTGCCAAAACAGGCATTGTTCATAAGCTTAAAGAAGTCTTTGTCAAATGCAGTGTTGCCGTCTCTGGCACGAAGGGTTGTGTTCTTCATTATGTAATCTTTCATGAAAGCACTCTGATCAAATTGAATTCCTCTGTGAACTTTCTTTAGTACTAACCCGTGTCTGATGTAAAACTGTAACAAGCGGTAGTGGCAAACGTAATTGAATTTGTCATTCAAATTTGGCACAAGTTTGGTGTCTTCTTTTTTCCCTGTCATACTCATTTTCTCAACAGCCAACGGATAATCATTGTGGTAATCATGTAGGTGGTGTGGGTACTCCAGGTCGACTTCAAAGATCCAACCCTTCGCATCGTTTCGGTCAAGATTCATAATATTGTTAGTTAACCCTGACTCTGTTACATCATACTGTGACAAATCATGCAGACAAAAGTTTTTCAAGGGCAATAACTCACACATTGCCCAGCCATACAGGTTATTAGCGTCCAAGTACGTAATGAATGACCTTGACCCCGGGCTTGAGGGGTCAAACCCCCGGCCAAGGTCACCATGACCGTCCAGATATTTATTGTTGGCTCTGGCGTAGTTATTTGCTGCAATACTAATGCCTCCTCTCAATCAGCGTTCTACCATTTCACCCATTGTACGATCAGACAACAGGTCTATAGATATCTTACTGGATTTCAAAAATGCATCCCATGTCATGCCAGGACTAGTGATGTAACAAGCAGGGTCAAGTCTGTAGTGTAACAAACCCTTTTCACGGTAACTTTCAAATACGTCTGCTAGCAAACAAACGTCTGCTTTCAAGTACTGGTCGTGATAGTCACCAATTGTCTGACATCCTAACTTCCCCCATGCATTAAGTGCATGCTGGTATTCAGAGTCAGAAATACCTTTTCCAGTTAGTGTGGAATAAAATTTCTCTTTTGGAGGCAGTCTTGTTTCTTCAAACACAACCCACTCACTGATGTACTCATACGGATACACACCTTTCTTAATCAAGTCTGGTTCAAAATATTTACTCGTTATTGGATACTCAGTCAGTCCTTCTGCCAGACTAACAAGGCCTAAAGACAAATGTTGCATAGAGTCATAAAACGCTAATTTGTCTAACCTAAAAGTCAAGTATTTCTCAGTTGTCTGGGCAATACAACTTATGTTTTTGTAAGACTCGTCTACAGCCTGCATGATAATGTGTGAATCATAACCCTTTAGATTGTGAAAAAAGATTGGTAACTTATATGTCTTAGGATCTATTTTTAATAACAAGTTACAATTGTTATGTGCAGCACCTCTGTAACGCCCAGTTATGTGATCATGGTCATGAACTTTATCACATCCTAAAGGCTGTTCACAAATCCAACACGTCTCAGCTGTATCAAATTTCAGTTTGTCTTCTTCTGTCATCACCAAAGGCATCTGACATGTTGTGAGATATTGTACTACCTGACTGTACAGTTGTCTCATTTCTGTTAAAAACAGACATGCTGCATTTTCACCCCTGTAGATAACAGGTTCTGAATGCAAACCGTCTGACCTAACAAGAATGTATCCAAAAGAACACACCACTTGGTCACTCAATTTTATAGTCTTTGGTAATGACTCTGGAACAGGCCCCTCATATGGTACAACCAATGATTCAAAATCTGCATACACTACAAACGGCAACTTTTGCTGATTCCCATAGTTCTTAAAATAAACCTTGCTGCCAGGATCTGGATACTTAAGTACAGTTTGTATGTCATCAGCTGATCTGCAGTGTAGGACGTGTTTGTGTGCTACTGAAATAGAGGAGAATCTTTGTAAACATCTTTTACAAACTTCTTGTTTCCCATTGTGTTTTGTTGTATGTCCATGAATTAGACGTGACATATTTCTGATAATTGTGTAGTGAAAGTTATCACCAGAGCTTATTAATAACATATCAACATGTCTATCTTCTGACTGCCCATAGGTTGGGGCAATTGGGGACACTCTAATTGGCTGTAACTTATCAACAGACTCATTATCCCACACATACACATTTACAGATATACCAGGATTTAGTTTTTCAAACAAGTCCATGTCCTCTATTTTAACAGGAAACTCAATGCCACTAAAATCGAGTTCATTTACAAATTTGGTGTAGTTAGATACACGTTCAGGTTTTGACTTTACAAAGTGTAGTTTAGCAAGCACACACCACATGAAACAATAGTTGTCATTGTTCTGTATATTAACAACAGCCTTTTTGTTTGCAACCTCTGTTGGCAGTGGTATCCACGATTTACCTAATATAGGATGATACCTTGACTGCTTTAGTTTTAGTTCATGTACATGTCCTTCGTGCCAACCAGATCCTTTCATTTTTGCACTGTCAATTGCCTGTAGAAAGTCTGGTAATAGTCTGTCTCTAAACACGTTTTCTAATTCTCTTCTTGTGTTAACTGTGTGTTGTCTTGTTGATATGTACGAAACAATCACTTCACCGTCTACTCTAGTAAATTCTATTTTGGCAACAATCTGAATCTTCACACTGCCTGTAAGAAGATTATCTTGTATGACAGAAAAAGAGTTTTCTATTGATTCATAAACATTGTTAGTATTGGTTATAGGCAAGTTTGTTGTGTGAAACACATTTCTTAAACCAGATGAGCCAGGGTTTGATGAGCCGGGGCTTTGTGAATTGTCCGTCATTTTTATTTGTCCGACAAAATAATAAATGAAAAAAAATTACCGCTGACACACCATATGTAATACTGTATTATCTGTAGTTATGGTAAACAAGTCAACTACTTTCCTGGTGTTTGTCTTGAAGTCTTGTCCTGCAGGTGTAATATCACTTTATTAAATGTAACACTTTCAAAGTAACAATGTAGTTTTCTTAATTGAACAAATATGTCTTCACACAGTACCTCAAACCAATGCAAGTGGCCACTGTTAGCATTATAAACTTTAAAAGCATTTGTCTTAAGATCAACAGTCTCAAAATCATAATGTGGTAATCCATCTGAATATTCCAAAGTAACATTATATGTCGTGTATATTCTTATTGTCGGTGTTGAGAGTTTAAAGCTGGGTCCAAACACACGTGATTTTAAGTCAGTAAAGTGCATAACATCTTTGAAGCATTCTGTAACATCAATCACTTGGGTTTGTCCGTCTGTCATTTTTATTGGACAAACAAATGTATAAATTAATTTACATCAATTTACTAACCCATACCCTGTGGGCTGATCTGTCTTTAAAATGAGCTTTAGATGCTTAGTTGATTTCAGTTTATTTTTTACATTATCACGTTCATGCTTATTTGGGATGACATCATTCTCTCTGAGACAGTCTTCAAAGCTGTCACGATCCTTACAGTAAAACAAACAGATAAACTTTAACTGTTCACGAAAATCTTTCAGTACAGCATTATATTTTTGAGTGAGAATCCATACACTTACATTAGCATGTCTGCCACTGAAAGCAAGTTCTGATAGAGTGTTTCTCTTCTTGACAATGTCTTTCTCTGCAGAACAGTCATCAACAATAAACAATGTTGGCTGTCCTTCAAATTGCTTGTAAAAATATTGTAGGTAGTCATTCAGTTTTTTCTCAGGGTCAACTAAGTATATGTTGCTGTCAGTCCAAATGAATAAACGGTTGTGATAAGCTTTGTTGTGTTTGATTGTAGGACAAAATATTACAATGTTTTCAAAGTGGTGTATGTATCTTGTTTGTAATAGGTTAAGTACAAATTCAGTTTCCCCACACCCTGTGGCACCACAAAACAATCCACAGTGTGGGTCGAGTGTCATTAAGCTCAGGTTCATTTTAATACACAATATAATTTTAATATATGTGTCCACTCAGTCTGCTTTCTGCAATATTGAGTTGTGCATCATAAATCAAATACAAATATATGTTTATGGCTTCGGCTTTTTCAACCTTTTTTTGTATCTGAATTGTAATCCCATCACTACCGTTCTCGACAGTTCATCCTGACCCATGAAGGTAGTCGTCATCTGTACTACGAAGGTCTAGCCACAGTGCATAGTTATTCGTCAGGTATTGTCCGATCCTAACGTCATACAGATGTAGATCTTTGCACGCAATGTTTGCTGGTTTATCTCTAATCCTTCCACCCGCAAAATACTTTGTGATCTCATCGTAGTGCTGATAAGGTAACAAACCTGAAGCGTACACTTGATTAGGACGGCCTTCGATTGTACAGGACAAATGTGTAATCTTAGGATTGTAGAATTTTTCTGAATCTCTTTTGTATGGACTCACCGGTTCAACAAACAACATAAGAATACCTTTCAGTGACCTGGCAGGTGTGTTCAAGTTTATGTTCCACATTGGGTCACTCTTGTCTTTTTGCGTTAAACTATGTCTAATTACCCTGTCATAATAAATTGGCAGTCTTGACTGGTATTGATTTTGAATGAGTCTGGCAAGTTCAGTGTGTGTAACAATTTCATATTCCAAGGAAATGTTAGAGATCTTGTATGTTGCACTAAGATCAGATGATTTAATAACTTTGGAGTAGTCATTGAAGGTTAGTTCAAAACTCAGACGGTCATTCAGTGCTCCTTGATAATAAGGCAGATGAGCTGTTAGGATTTCAAACTCAAGTGGAATGTAGAATCTGGTTCCATATGTTTCGGCCATTATAACATCCATGGCTGTATTAGTTACTTTATCTCCGGCGTCGATTCGAAGTTTACAAACATTATCTGGCTGTATGCCTTGGTAAATACGGTCTTCTCGTTCTTCTCTTGTGAGCCAAATATCTTTGTAACAGTAGAATACATCTGAGTCATCAAGACTAAACACTTCCTGTCCTTCAAGTTTTACTTTAATAGTTCTAACAATTGCTCTGCCAAGATTGTTAACTAGTGTTCTGTTCACGTCTGCGTCTGATGATAGTTCAATATTAAAAGCAAGGCGTGCAGTGCCAGGAACAATAACGTCACTGGGTCCTAGGTTTGGAAACTTGACTGTAAGTGTTTGGTTCTGGTCTATGGTACTTGGATTGTTTGTGATGACGATTGATTGTCTTATGCCCTTAACACCCAGGGGCTCACGTAGTTTTCTGTATGGGTCTAACTTTGATCCGTAAGACTGTGTCATTTTTATTATGCACAATAAAAAATAATAAATTAATAAAACAATGGCAGCGGGAGGATTTAATCATGAAGATTTTGAAATGGATGACATGAATGTCTCAGATACCAGTATCACAGATATGACTGGAATGGTAACTATGTCTAGTATGTATCACGAACTGTTAAAAGATAAAGTAAACTCATTTTATGACAGTGTTGGTGCCCACCCAGATGTAATAGATCCTAACCAGTTTGAATATGATAAAGGACACTTATTTGTAAATACAGACAGAGGGAAAATATATCTAACACATAAAAATAATCCTTCTAAGTTTAGAGCTTTAAGTACAATTAAAGGTGAAGTCGGTGGTAACTCTGGGTTGGCAAGGTATCTTGGAATTGGAGGCTCTCCTGTCACGCCAAGACTGGCTAGTGTTCTTCACGACACGCAAACAAAATTACCAACAGGGCAACAAATTGAAATGGCACCTGTAACAAGCCTACCAGAAATAGCAAACACAGTGATACAAGAAACCTCATTTACTGAAGGACAAATAAATGACGCTTTGAAAACAATAGATGATCCACCTTTGTCAATGCGGGAGATTATAGGGTTGGATAAATCACTGCAGACAATAAGAGGTGAGATGGTAAATAATGTTGCCAAACTGGGAGAGCTTGATAAACACATAAAACGTGAAAAAGAGAAACTGGCTACCACAGACAATGGAAATCTTGACACAGAAATGAAAGAAAGAATCCAACACAGATTAAATGATTTGCAGATAGAAAGATCAGGACGGTTAGAAACGATTAGTATTGGGAGACAAAAACTGAAATCACAGGTCAACAGAATTAGAGAAACTATTCAGAAAATACTTCACGAAGACACAACTCTGGCTGAGAGACTTAAAACACTTTTCAGAGAACAGGGTATCACAATTGCTAGTTTAATTACAGCTCTGGGATTTATTATCAGTACTGTTGTATTAGCTGTCTCCGGCAGTGGTGGTGGAGCACCCCCGGCACCAGCACCACCAACCCCGGGCCCCCCGACTCCAACAGACCCAAAAGATTTACAGTCTTGGGTAAAGAAACAGTTGTCTCACATATCAGACTTGCTTAAAAAATTGGCTGTGAAAGCAGTGGATGCTTTGCCTGGCATAATTGGCACTGTTGTCAGTTGGCTGATTAGTACTGCGGCAAAGGCAGTAGGGTTTATGGCAGAGCATGTGTGGGTATTTTTGGTGACAGTAGGAGGGTTGATGGTGGGTTATTTAATGAAACAGATAAAGAAGTAATACTCCTAATCCAGTGAGGCCTATTACCAATGCAGTTCTCTCTGACTCATGAGTGTCAGGGGTTGGTGTAGGGGTTATTGTTATGAGTGCCGGTGTTGGGGCCGGGGCCGGGGCCAGGGCCGGGGGTGTTACCGTCTGTAATGGTTTTAACAACTGTACGTGTGTGGTTGTGGCCCCTAAGTTTACAGATTGATTGAAACCTAATTTTTGGTCACGACCTGCAACAATGATTTCATTATTATAATTTGTTATTGTACCCATTTGGAGTTGAAGGTCAGATGGTAACATGTATAACCCGATTCCAACTACAAAGTCAACTTTTGATCTGGCATATCTGAGTACGTCTTGGTAGCGTTGTATGCTAGATGGGAGATCAACTGTTGAGTTGATTGAATCTTCCAGGTTTGCAAGAAACTGTTTTTGTGCTTCAAATTTACCACTTCCATTTAAAATGTTTGATTTTGTTAGTGATTGTGCACCTAGTATACACCAGACATATGTTCTGATAGACTCATTGACGCGCTCCACTCCTGCTTGAGTAAACCCGTCACTTTTGTCTAAAATAAATGTGGTCCAGGCGTTAGACTGTTTCTGCTCTATTGATCCTAACCAGACTTGTGATTTTGATGAGAATGAAGTGTACCCAGGGTAGTAATCTTGAGGGTATTGTCTGTGACTCAAAGCGTAATACAATGTACCAATGCCGTGGTGATCATCAAGTTTTTGTGTAAAGTCATACCGGGGGCTTATGCTAAATTCATTACAAATGCGTTCAAACGCTTTCATATCCATGGGGTTGTTATACCTGTTGAAACTGGATTCAGTTGGTAGTGGTGTATGAAGTTCTGACAGAATACGTCTAAGCTGGTAATAAACATGGAAATGATACACAGATCTAATCAGTTTGTTTGAGTGATTCAAATGGTCTGTAAATGAAACACCACAGCCTGTAGTTGAGCATAGTATAGCAAAGTTGAGTTGGTTTTGAAACATCTGTAGTGGACTTGAAGACCACTTTCTTGCAGTTGAGTCATCTGTTATTGGAGGGTTTAGATATTGATCAAATGGATTTGGTACTTTGACTTGAAATAGATCTTGTTCAGACACAGCTATGTCAAGCTGGTTTAGCTGAATTATTTTCTGTTCATAAGTTGGTGCAACATTATATTTGGCATCCACATTAAATTGAAATGCGTTTGTAGTGGTGATGGTTGGTGATTTAAATTCCATCCTTTTTTATATGAGATAATAAAAATGTTTATTACTTTAACAAACCTTGACACAAGCAAACCAGTGTGGTTAACTAATGGGATTGATAATCGTGATGGTAGCAAGGCTGCAGCTATCCATGAAATGTTCTATACAGTAAAATGGTTTAATGTAACAGATGATATATATAATAAAGTAATTTTTGATGGTAAGACTGAAGCTATACCACCTGGGTATTATGACTTTTGTACTATAGCTGAATGGTTTCAAAGTAAATTTAAAATTAAAGCAACTTTAAATCCAGCTAACCTACTTGTTACATTAGAATTTCTGAAACAAGATTGGTTAAAATTTTCAGATAGATTTGCATATTTACTTGGATTTTATATTGACGAAGATTGGTGGAGATCAGATGATTTAGATGAAGCTATGTCTGGTATTATAACAATGAAGACAAAAAAACTTAAAATAACTGGAAAACGTCCTGTCAATTTGTCAGTACACACAGTGCTAAATGTTTATTTGAAAGAACTAAACACATCTGAGAATGTTCACAATGGAAAGCCTTCAACTTTGTTGAGATGCTTACCTACTGGAACTGCACCCTATTGTGAAAGTGTAGTTGTTAGATTTCCTAATTTGCAGTTTAAGAAATTAGGTTCTAGTTTCTTTGAGCCTCTGAGTATATCTGTAACTAATCAGGATGACAAACCAGTTCTTATGCATGATTTTAGTGTTGTGTTGGAAATTAAATAATTTTATTTTTGTTTATAAAAATGAGTGGTCTTGGTCCAAAGCCTAGAATCATACCAGTTGCGTGTCCGGTTACAGAGTTGAAAGATTTGGCAGACGTCCAGGATTTTGAGAAGGAAGGGGAAATTGGAGAAATATATGGTTTTGAACTTGATTTAAATGGCATGTACAAGAGGAAAGTAATTGTTGACATGAAAGACGGTGAAAAACAGATTCCTAAACTTGGTCAGCTTCGTGATGTTACTGTACCTACTCCACCTGTAAATAATGCGCCTTACAACTTAATACATGTGGGTAGTAAGTGGGTTGTTTCACCTGTGCCTGCACCACCTCCAACAATTGACTGGGACATAAAGATTGAATTTATTAGTCCTTATGTATACACTGATGATGAAGGCGCCTTAGTGTTTAGGAAGGTTGTTAACTCGGGGCCGCTTATTGTAAGTCTTGTTCCAAGCTTTGCCCCAGACAACAATAGCAGAGAAAAACTGAAAGTTGAAAATTATGAGAAACGGAGATATCTTCTTACAACTAGAAAGGGTAGATCAGATACTTCTGTTGTGTTTATGCCAGCAAGCTTAGTCGTGGCTAGAGAAGTGACAATAGTATTTGAAATTATCATGAAATCTGTTGCTTCTGCAAAAGAGGCAAATATAGCACAAGGAATTAAACTTACATGGAATGAAACAGTAACAGAATCATCAAAGGTCTTTATTGCCATTACAAAAAATAATGATGTTATTAATGTTTCAAGCAGTATTCCCGCTGTCAAGGTGGTGGTTGACAAAACAACTTTTGTTCGTCTAACTTATATAAACCTTGAACACATTGATCTTGTTGCATTTTATTATGCTAACAAATTGTATACTTTTGAAGAGTTGCAAAATGTAATTGCTGATTAAATAAAAAAAATATTTGTCAATAAAAAAAATGGTAAACTTCTATCCGCAACTACCGACGCTTGAGCCGACTGAAACAAATGTGATGACTAAAACAACACTTGCGCCTGATCCACAGGTAACAGCTGTGCCAATTGCATCAGATAAAACATTACAGGCAGACGCATTCAGATTAAATAATATTACAGAAGCTTTGAAATATTTGGAGAGTGAGGAGGCGAAATATTCACGGTGCAAAAGACGGTATAAGACCGTTTTCAATTCTGTTCAAAACACTTCTATGGCTATTGGCGCAGTTTCAGCTTCATGTTCTGTAGGGGGTATTGTTCTGTTCGCCACAGGAATTGGGAGTTTGGCTGGAATAGCAGTTGAGGCTGTTAGCGTTGCTACATGCCTGACTTGCTTTGGTTTGGAGGCCTTGAACAAGAGGTTTCACACAAAATTACAGAAACATGAAGCATTGAGTACGCTGGCTGGTGCAAAGCTGATCAGTATGAAACTTATTATCAGTAAGGCATTAAACGATAATTGTATTGATGACGAGGAATTTAAGAGAGTCCAGGATGATTTAAATAATTACAAGAAACAAAAATCTGAAATACAGAATAAGATGCGTAGTCAATCTCCCGTAAATGTTGAAGAACTTAAGGCCAGTTTTTTAGAGATGGGAAAACAGATCGGTGTTCAGGAAACCACAGAAAAACTACACAATCTTTTAAACAAATAAAAATCAGATTTGGTAATCGTTTATTAATGACATACACTTCACAGAAAAATGACATGCCACCTAACTATTTAACCCCATCAGCACCACCACCACCACCTGACTATTACTAAAAAAAAGTTTTTTCATTGTCCTTGTATCTTGACAAATCTGTCCGAGTAAGTTGTGACTTGAGTCAAAAACTTACATTTTGTTATGTTTAAGTTCTTATAAGTTCTTGACTAAGTCACTTAATAACTAATTATAGGTTCTTAAAAGGTTACCTGTAAAGTTATTTGTCAGTTATAAGTGACTTTGGAAATTTGTTATCAAGTATCTGTAGGTAACTTAAATAATTTGTTATCAAGTGCATATAGCAATGTTTTTTTTTTGTTTTTTTTTTTTTGTTTTTTTTTTTTTTTTGTTTTTTTTTTGTTTGTTTGTTTGTTTCTGTGTGTGTGTGTGTGTGTGTGTGTGTGTGTGTGTGTGTGTGTGTGTGTGTGTGTGTGTATGTATATGAATATGTGGACATTGACTAAAAAAAATGGTATAAATGGTATTGGAATGTATTTTTTTCTATCTCTAATAACTAATTAATATGCACACGTATAGGCAAACAAAAACACAGGCACACACACAGACAGATAGACATGCACACATACATACGCAAAAACATGCAGTCACACACACATACACAGCCTACATACACAAAAACATGCACTCACACAGACGTACATACACATATAAACACATGCACGCACGCAAACACACACACATGCACTCACACACACACACATGCACTCACACACACATACACGTACACACTCACACACGCACGCACAAAAAATACACACACTATGGGTTGTAACCATACAAACCGGGGACGTCCCCGGTTTACTGAAAGTCCCCAGTTGTGGGTGTTTAACCAGTGTGTGTCCCCCGGCTCAAAGACACAGCGGACCCAGTAGACTCCTCCCCTGAAACACTTTGGGAACAACTGAAAACTGCTATTGCAAAATCCTCTGCAGAAGTCTTGGGTTTCACCAGAAAGAAGAACAAAGACTGGTTTGACGAAAACGATGTAGAGATCCAGGAACACCTAGCAAAAAAAAGAGCCGCCCATCAGGCCCACCTAGCCCAGCCTTCCTGCCCTGTGAAGAAGTCTGCCTTCCGCCTCATCTGCAGCAGTCTCCAGCGCAAGCTCAGAGATCTCCAGAATGAGTGGTGGACCAGACTTGCACAGAGGACCCAGCTTTGTGCTGACAATGGTGGCTACAGGGGCTTCTACGAAGCACTGAAAGCAGTGTATGGCCCCAGGCATCTGGTACAAAGTCCCCTGCGAAGCGCGAATGGCCAGGCACTCCTCACAGATAATACCTCCATTTTGAACCGCTGGTCGGAATACTTTAAGAGCCTCTTCAGCGCTGAGCGCACTGTTCAAGAAGCAGTCGTCCTACAAATCCCACACCTCCCAGTAAAGGTTGAATTGGACGAACCGCCCACCGCTGAAGAGACCCTCACAGCCATCCACCAGCTCAAGAGTGGCAAAGCAGCAGGCATTGATGGAATACCGCCAGAGATCTGGAAACATGGAGGCACAGCACTGCACAACAAGCTCCATGACCTCTTTCTCTGCTGCTGGGAGGAAGGAACACTACCAAAAGATCTCCGTGATGCAGTCGTTATCACCCTGTACAAGAACAAAGGCGAGAAGTCTGACTGTTCCAACTATCGGGGAATTACCCTGCTGTCCATTGCTGGGAAAATCCTTGCAAGGCTGCTCCTGAATCGGCTGGTACCAGCCATCGCTGAAGACCAACTCCCAGAGGGCCAGTGTGGCTTCAGAGCAAACAGGAGCACCACCGATATGGTCTTTGTGCTGAGACAGCTACAGGAGAAGTGCCGCGAGCAGAACAAAGGGCTGTACGTAACATTTGTCGACCTAACAAAAGCGTTCGACACTGTGAGCAGGCAAGGCATGTGGCAGATCCTGGAGCGACTTGGCTGTCCCCCAAAGTTCCTCAACATGATTGTCCAGCTACACGAGGACCAGCAAGGCCAGGTCAGACTCAACAATGACCTCTCAGAACCATTCCCTATTCTCAACAGCGTAAAGCAGGGCTGCGTGTTGGCACCGACCCTCTTCACCATCTTTTTTAGCATGATGTTGAAGCAGGCTACAGTGGACCTCGATGATGACGATGCAGTGTACATCAGGTATCGTCTCGATGGCAGCCTGTTCAACCTCAGACGACTGCAGGCCCACACGAAAACCCTAGACCAACTGATTCGTGAGCTGCTTTTTGCTGATGATGCTGCCCTCGTTGCACACACAGAGAGAGCCCTGCAGCGCATCACGTCTTGCTTCGCAGATGCTGCCCAGCTCTTTGGACTCGAGGTCAGTCTGAAAAAGACAGAGGTCCTCCATCAGCCGGCACCCAAGACAGTGTATCGCCCTCCTCACATCACCATTGGCGAGTCTGAACTAAAGTCAGTGCACCAGTTTACTTACCTTGGCTGCATTATCACGTCGGACGCCAAGCTGGACAAGGAGCTTGACAGCAGGCTGGCAAAAGCGAACAGCGCTTTCGGGCGACTTATCAAGCGGGTGTGGCACAATCAACAGCTGAAAACAGGCACCAAGATCAGCGTGTACATAGCTGTGGTCCTCACCACCCTGCTGTATGGTTCCGAGTCCTGGGCCCTCTACCGCAGCCAACTACGACTCCTCGAACGCTTCCACCAGCGCTGCCTGCGTACCATCCTGGGCATTCACTGGAGTGACTATGTCACCAACGTCGAGGTCCTTGAACAGGCTGAAACTGTGAGCATCGAGGCTTTGCTGCTGCGGACACAGCTCCGCTGGGCGGGGCATGTCTCCAGGATGGAGGATCATCGCCTACCAAAGATCACCCTGTTCGGCGAGCTTGCTACTGGACACCGTGACAGAGGGGCACCAAAGAAGAGATACAAAGACTGTCTCAAGAAGTCACTTAGTGCCTGCCGAATCGACCACCACCAGTGGTCTTCGCTTGCTGCGGACCGTGACACCTGGCGCTCCACCATTTACAAGGCAGCTGTCTCCTTTGAGGACTCACAGAGCTAGCCTTAAGGACAAGCGGCTCAGGAGAAAAAACAGAGATGCCGCAGCTCAGAACCCTGTCTATACCTTCCCCTGCAGCCACTGCGGTCGAACCTGCCTGTCTCGGATTGGCCTCCGCAGCCACGAACAAGCCTGCAGACGTCGTGGGCAACTCCTATAAAATCTTCGTTCGCGAAGTCAAGCCAAGAAGAAGTCCCCCGGTTTACGGGATTTGAATACTCACACACACACACACACATTACAGGCAGACGCATTACAGGCAGACGCATTCCGATTAATATAATACACACATGCACGCACACACGCACACACGCATACATACACGCATACACACACACGCATACACACTCACACGCATACACACACGCACAGACAAACAAACAAACACAATGCACGCACACACACACACAGAGACAACGACAAACACGCACGGCGCATGCACGCACATACGCACGGCACAGTCATACAGACACACACACTGACAAAGACAGACAATCAAAGGCAGACAGACAGACATAACCACAGACACATGCACTCGCTTCACCTTACTCACGCGATGCGCAACGTCTGTATACTCAATTAGTCACAGCGCCGCACTTAGTTTCCTTTTCGTTAAGACGCTACGTCATTGTATACGCTAGATACAACGATCACATGAGATTACACAGCTTGCTAAGACCCTTGTAAACAGAGACATTTAACTCTGTGTTTTGTGATAGCAATGACTATGATTGAAAAAATCAATCTTCTGTTAATACAGTCGTTTGCTTTCTGTTCATTTAGCTGGATATCATGATCGCATGAGATAGTTACCGTCCTTTGTAAACAGAATCAGAATTCCGAATTGCTCAGACATTTCTTAGCTGGCAAGTGATAGCATGCCACAGATTAAAGCTGATATCATCAGCAGGTTATTTTAATAAATAAACTTTTAACAAAAGTCCCGTCTGTCATCCATTTCCCAATCGGCCTTTTCAAGAGGGAGTCAAAAATGCCCCCTTGAAGAGGCATTGGGAAATGGATTGGCGTTCCGTTGCCCAGACGGGACAAGGGAAGGTACGGACAGACAGGACACACACACACACACCCCACCCAACCCCCCCAACCCCCCCTTAACCCCTTACCCCCCCCCCCTTATTCCCCTACCCCCCCCCCTTATCCCCCTACCCCCCTTATCCCCATACCCCCCTTTCCCTTCCCCTTATCCACCCCTTTTTACCCGTGCGCACACAATTTGTTTTATTTATTTGCCGGCCCGGTAATTTGTTAGTTTCTAGGTCCTAGAGTTAATTATTTATTTATTTATATTATATTATATTTTATTTGTTCTGGTAATTATTAGATCGTCACACCCCAGTGGAAATCTCACAGCTCAGACATTTATCAAAACGAAAATTTCTGAGATTTCGAGGTGATTCGAACCGCGACGCCGCACACGTACCTAGTAAACTGGCCCAAGGTCTACTCGGTACATGCGTGACGGAGCCGAAACCACCAGGCCAGTCTCGGCCCAAGATAATGTAGTTATTCTTATCTATATAAATATAAGCAGATCAATACCGGAAGTTGTGCAATGGGTCTTTTCCGGCGACCGGTTCTGTATTGATCGATTTACAGGTCTGTGGCGCTAACTAATCATATAACCGATTGAGCTGTACATCGTTAGCAGTCAGATTAACCTTGTTTAGTTGATTGTTATAGATAAGTGAGTAATTATGTTTTTCTTTTCTCAGAAACTGGAGCGGCAAAAGCCGTAAGCCGCTACAAATAGATTTCTAAGGGAAGGGAACTACTGTTTTGGTTATAACCAAATCGGAAATTCCCGAAATACACCACACATAAGCTACGCAAATGGTCCGCGCTGATTAACTGCATTTTAGTGTGTAAATGTTTACATAATCGATGGATTAATTAGCTCAGGTGTTAACCCCCTGTTGGTATTACTCTGTTGAGAGGTACATAAAATGTGACTGTTCAAATAATAATGCAGTGGCGGCATGTTCAGTAGCGGACGATAATTTAGATAAGCATGCCGAGGCGCTGAAAAAAACGGGCGGAGTAAAGGTGTGGTAATATGTGGTCCAAAAATCCTGGAATTTGGGGATAGATATAAATTGTCGATTTCCGCCCATAGTTACTATCTCTCTGTGAGCGGGCCATGTTCTCGCTTGATGCATCAGGGCGACTGAGCAATTGAGAGGCGGTTTGCGTGGCTGGTGTGCTCTAGCAAAATTGCGTTAGTTCTCGTCACTCAGTGGACATGACAGTCCAGCGCCCGGAAGTCTACTGGGTATGCCCTCTGTCACCGAGTGCGACCGCTATGGGGTTGGGACCTCTGTTTCCCAGATTGGTTACACTTTTGCACACTGTCACCACGTATAACGTCCGTGTGGATGGGGTCGTTGATCCTTGATTGAAATACCGCTTCAAATTAACGACGCTCAGTCCGAATGAATCTGAACCTGAATCACAAGTGCTTGCAGTTGTTACATTTTTTAAATTGTTGTATTACTTATCACTCTGCATTTTAATACATTGTTCAATAGTCACGTTTAAATGTTTCATGCTTGAATTGTGTGTATCACATTATTGATTGTAAAGGCAGACCTTGATTCACCCACCTTCCACCTCAGCTGCCATCGTAATGATACATAAGTGGAAGAAACCTGGCGTCGGAGTTTTTACGCCGAATGCTTCGTTTTTCTCTGACTTAGGAAATGTGGTGTCGCAAACTTTTCTGAAGGTTCCACACAACGTGGCCAGGTCATTACAATATCAATTGATGTACGCATTCATTCTCTACCGGGTCGCTTAAAAATATAACTGCATACATATTGAACGATTTTTGTTGCCATGCCTCTACGTCTACTGCTTTACTGTATTATATTGTTAATTACTCGTTTTTATGTATACATGTTCTGTGATTCCTTTGCCATTGTTTATTATTCTGAGGCACGTTCACTGTTAACTGTAGCGGTGTAGGGGCATTTTCGCCCACCAAAAACACTGAGACTTTGCTTGACTCTGGAACATTTTTCTTGCGTTCCATGATATCCGTTTAACGTGACAGCCGTGAGATGGCCTTAGCTGCCCGCTCGGCGATTAAACTAAATAACTCATCAACTGATGTGATGTGAACGTGTCCCCTTACGCCCAATTCTATTGTTGACTGATGTGTTCATTTATACTAACTATGGATTGGTTTCACTGATTGATATGATTGCTGACACAATATGATATTGATGTGTTGTAAATAAATTTAAATAGAAAAATGATAACAGTGAGTCGGATAAACCAGCACGCATGGTCACGGCGGCTTGCGTGGCTAGCATGCTCTAGAAGAATTGCGTAAGTTCTCGTCACACAGTGGACTTGACAGTCCAGCGCCCGGCAGGCTACTGTGTATTGGAAATAGGGCTAACTGCACTGCTGTGTCTATGATGCAAGTGACATGTTCAGTTTTATATTACGATATGTCCTATGTAATTTGTGTTACTGTGAAATCGTGTTTATTGCCTTTATGCTTAGACCACAATAGTTACTAAGGCACACGGTGTGTGTGTGTGTGTGTGTGTGTGTGTGTGTGTGTGTGTGTGTGTGTGTGTGTGTGTGTGTGTGTGTGTGTGTGTGTGTGTGCGTGTGCACGTGAGTAGCTTAATTAAATTTTGATGTCAGTGTTTAATGTTCTTCCTTTTATGTTGCGCGGCACCGCAACGATTTCCTAATGTATTGTTACATATGGCAATAAAGTTCTATCATCATCATCATCATTATTGCAGGTGTTTGAGTGAGCCCGGCGCTAACCGTGCCAGTGAAAAAAAAAAGACTCAACCTCCTACTATGCCGTAACAATATACACCAGTGTTCTCCGCGTGGTATAAACAGCATTTTAATCTTAGATAAAATTTTAAATAATGTGACCATAAAGTGCAAGAAAATGAGGATGGTGACTGATAGCTGTTTCCCCTTTAAAATTGCCGAACTGGGAAACGTACCTTGTGTCTGATGCCCTCAGAAATTGTGTATACAACTGGTAGGTCTTGTTGAGGCTGTAATGGTTCGGATAGAGTATCACAGTTACTCCCAACCTGATTTATGATGCCGTGATGCATTTAGGGGCTACAGTGGCTGAATCTGCTGCCCTACCCCCATTTTACAAATCGTCCTATTAGAACCAGAACCTGATACCTTAAAAAAAAAAAGGCCGTTTTGAAAAAATCGCAGTCAAAGTTTTGAGGCGCGCTCATACCTCTGCAATCGCGCGTACGAAGCTGCGAACTGGTGTAAATGTTCATAATGGTTAGAAATATCATCCCCAGTGACGCCGAGTCGATACTAACATCAGATTTTCACAAGAAGAATTTTCCATAGATAGCCTGTTTTGGCATATAATTGCACTGTGAAATAGCAAGAGGCAATATTATGCCAGAACCGAATATTGGCCAGTATATGGTCCTGGCTGTAAACATCATATACAGGTTGTTCAGGTTTTTTTTACCATGCCAAAACCGTATATAAGGCCAATAGTCTGCTTTGCCTCCTACACAATCAAGGCAAAACGACAAAACATTTTAGGCAATAACCACACAAAAGACAAATGCATGTTCTTGCCGTAATAAATAGAGAGGCAAAAATGCCCAAAAATATTAGGCAATAACCGCATACATGACAAATGCATGTTTTTGCCATAATAAAATAGCGAGGAAAATGTGCATATATTGTGTGCAAAACCGTTTATCTTGAGATGTACAAGATTAAAACTAAGTTATAAAGTGTTTCCTTTTGACTGAAGCTGTTCATTTCTGTCAGATTTCACTGTTTTACAAACAAATGAAAGCAGTCAAGTGTGTAAAAAAATCGTTCCTAGTAGCAGTACTGCAAAATCTGCCTTTATATCCGTCTACATGTCTGTCTCTCTTTCTCTCACAAACGCATGCACACACACACAGACGCATGTGCACGCACACACACACACACACACACACACACACACACACACACACACACACACACACACACACACACATTATGTGGCCAAACACACTTTTCAGTCTATTAACTCGTGCATTTACTTTTGGTATCGTCTCACAAATTTCCACCCACAGCGTTTCAGCACATGCAGCCGTAGTAAAGTATAAAGTATTAATTTGTTAAATGTGTTTATCAACTATTTGTCTATGAGGAAACTGTTGTTTGACATTTGTGAAAATTCATGTTATCATACTAGTAATGGTACTGATAACGGCAGTCTTGAAAAGACGTGTATTTATAATGAATACACAACGTAACATGCAAAATTTAATCACGAATCTGTATGTTGCCAAATAATGTGGCAGTTGTGTACTTTCCATATCATGGTATGGACACAGCAAATAGAAGAACGAACGAACCTCAAAGCAATGCATAATTTTAAAACTATGTGTCATAAGTATAGGGGTACTGGCATATGGTCAGTTTACGTTGTCCAATACATTTCCATAAACAGAGAAAAAATTGTATTATGTGATTCATTATTACAGTTCTCCCAGCTGTTTTTATCTGTGTCTGTCTCAGTCTCTGTCTCTGTCTTGGCTTGACTTCGCGAACGAAGATTTTATAGGAGTTGCCCACGACGTCTGCAGGCTTGTTCGTGGCTGCGGAGGCCAATCCGAGACAGGCAGGTTCGACCGCAGTGGCTGCAGGGAAAGGTATGGCCAGGGTTCTGAGCTGCGGCATCTCTGTTTTTTCTCCTGAGCCGCTTGTCCTTAAGGCTAGCTCTGTGAGAGTCCTCAAAGGAGACAGCTGCCTTGTAAATGGTGGAGCGCCAGGTGTCACGGTCCGCAGCAAGCGAAGACCACTGGTGGTGGTCGATTTGGCAGGCACTAAGTGACTTCTTGAGACAGTCTTTGTATCTCTTCTTTGGTGCCCCTCTGTCACGGTGTCCAGTAGCAAGCTCGCCGAACAGGGTGATCTTTGGTAGGCGATGATCCTCCATCCTGGAGACATGCCCCGCCCAGCGGAGCTGTGTCCGCAGCAGCAAAGCCTCGATGCTCACAGTTTCAGCCTGTTCAAGGACCTCGACGTTGGTGACATAGTCACTCCAGTGAATGCCCAGGATGGTACGCAGGCAGCGCTGGTGGAAGCGTTCGAGGAGTCGTAGTTGGCTGCGGTAGAGGGCCCAGGACTCGGAACCATACAGCAGGGTGGTGAGGACCACAGCTCTGTACACGCTGATCTTGGTGCCTGTTTTCAGCTGTTGATTGTGCCACACCCGCTTGATAAGTCGCCCGAAAGCGCTGTTCGCTTTTGCCAGCCTGCTGTCAAGCTCCTTGTCCAGCTTGGCGTCCGACGTGATAATGCAGCCAAGGTAAGTAAACTGGTGCACTGACTTTAGTTCAGACTCGCCAATGGTGATGTGAGGAGGGCGATACACTGTCTTGGGTGCCGGCTGATGGAGGACCTCTGTCTTTTTCAGACTGACCTCGAGTCCAAAGAGCTGGGCAGCATCTGCGAAGCAAGACGTGATGCGCTGCAGGGCTCTCTCTGTGTGTGCAACGAGGGCAGCATCATCAGCAAAAAGCAGCTCACGAATCAGTTGGTCTAGGGTTTTCGTGTGGGCCTGCAGTCGTCTGAGGTTGAACAGGCTGCCATCGAGACGATACCTGATGTACACTGCATCGTCATCATCGAGGTCCACTGTGGCCTGCTTCAACATCATGCTAAAAGAGATGGTGAAGAGGGTCGGTGCCAGCACGCAGCCCTGCTTTACGCCGTTGAGAATAGGGAATGGTTCTGAGAGGTCATTGTTGAGTCTGACCTGGCCTTGCTGGTCCTCGTGTAGCTGGACAATCATGTTGAGGAACTTTGGGGGACAGCCAAGTCGCTCCAGGATCTGCCACATGCCTTGCCTGCTCACAGTGTCGAACGCTTTTGTTATGTCGACAAATGTTACATACAGCCCTTTGTTCTGCTCGCGGCACTTCTCCTGTAGCTGTCTCAGCACAAAGACCATATCGGTGGTGCTCCTGTTTGCTCTGAAGCCACACTGGCCCTCTGGGAGTTGGTCTTCAGCGATGGCAGGTACCAGCCGATTCAGGAGCAGCCTTGCAAGGATTTTCCCAGCAATGGACAGCAGGGTAATTCCCCGATAGTTGGAACAGTCAGACTTCTCGCCTTTGTTCTTGTACAGGGTGATAACGACTGCATCACGGAGATCTTTTGGTAGTGTTCCTTCCTCCCAGCAGCAGAGAAAGAGGTCATGGAGCTTGTTGTGCAGTGCTGTGCCTCCATGTTTCCAGATCTCTGGCGGTATTCCATCAATGCCTGCTGCTTTGCCACTCTTGAGCTGGTGGATGGCTGTGAGAGTCTCTTCAGCGGTGGGCGGTTCGTCCAATTCAACCTTTACTGGGAGGTGTGGGATTTGTAGGACGACTGCTTCTTGAACAGTGCGCTCAGCGCTGAAGAGGCTCTGAAAGTATTCCGACCAGCGGTTCAAGATGGAGGTATTATCTGTGAGGAGTGCCTGGCCATTCGCGCTTCGCAGGGGACTTTGTACCAGGTGCCTGGGGCCATACACTGCTTTCAGTGCTTCGTAGAAGCCCCTGTAGTCACCATTGTCAGCGCAAAGCTGGGTCCTCTGTGCAAGTCTGGTCCACCACTCATTCTGGAGATCTCTGAGCTTGCGCTGGAGACTGCTGCAGACGAGGCGGAAGGCAGACTTCTTCACAGGGCAGGAAGGCTGGGCTAGGTGGGCCTGATGTCTGTGTATGCAGCAATGAATCACATAACATCAAAACGATAAAATATCATACGAATCTAAGCATCTAAATTGTATGTGAATGCTGAGTTTTAAAATATACCATCAAAGTCATCTGCATGGTCACAGAAAAACAAATTGGCAGCACTGTCATCAAATCAGTAACAGAAACAAACAGATCAGTCCACATCTGTATCATTTTTATCCTCAACGTCTGATTCTGGGAGACGGTCTAGAACAGACTTGTTGCTTGGCAGATTCTCATAGTAGCTGTGGCAGTCTCTTGGAATCACTCCTGGGCGACAGAGGTCAAGCAGATCCTTCTTCTTCTTGTCAGAGATAGGTATTCTGGCAGAATAGCAGCTAGGAAGAATATCATCAAAGGAGATGCGCTTTGACGACTTTCTGCGACTAGTTCCTCTGATCTTTAGTATCTTGAAGTCTTCAAACATTCTGTACTTGTAATAAAAGGTGTATGGCTCTGTCTTTATGAATCTGAGCCATTTGATGCCGATCCAGTTGACCCGTTCTCCTTTCATCTCTGTCTTTGTGTTTCTAAAACGTCTACTTGCCACTTCTTTAAAGTCATATATGTCTTCATGTGTGAGCGGAATGAGCAGGTAGGGGGCTGTGGCTCGCGATGTTAGTTAGTTAGTTATTTGGGTTTAACGCCGAGCAGGCGACTAAGGCCATCTCACGGCGGGATGGGTAAAACTCTGGTCAGCCAGACTAAAAGCAAGGTCTTAAGACAAGATGTAAATATAGCTTAAAAATGGCAGGCTAAAATGTCGCATGAGTCTTTAAAAGAAGCGTATACAGACTCTCTGAAAAAGGGCAAATAAAAAATATTTAAATAGGCTATGAATGCTCAGATCTTATTAAAAATATTGCATTCTCTCAAGAAATTGAAGATTTTGTCCGGGGGAACATCCCGGAACAAAAACCTTCAAGGAGTCCGCTGTGAAGTGTTTATATTTCGTGTCAATTAGATCAGCACAATACAGCAAAAACTGTCGAACAGAAAACTGCTCATCACAGGCAAAACACCATGGACGCTCATCCTGTTTAAGTAAGTAAGAGTGCGTGACATACGTATGCCCGATGTGGAGCCGAGAAAGGACGGTCTCCTCACGGCGGCTGCCGCAACGGAAAGGTAGACTGTCGGACAACGCAGGAAGAGCTTCATGAAGCTTGTTCCCTTCCTCTTTGTCCCACTCGGACTGCCACTCGCGGGCTATGTACGCACTAATCACAGGTTGAAAATCACTATAAACAGTCTGTGTGTCAGGGACAGGGTCACTGCGGGCACTTTTGGCAGCAGAATCTGCGATTCTGCTGCCTTCGATGCCCACATGGCCCGGGACCCAAATAAAAATGATGTCATAATATTCCTTCATCAAGTCTGCGTAGAGCTTTCTAATCTGCACCAGCAGTGGATGGTCTGTTCCCGCGCCCTGAAGGGCCTGCAGGGCAGAAAGAGAGTCAGACAGAATCAGGAAGTTCCTTTCCCGAGACTGATAGGCATGCTTGAGTGCCAGCAGAATTGCCTGCAGTTCTGCACTAAATACAGAGGAATGGTCAGGGAGACGGAGCTTAAATGGGCGTCTAGGATGGCGAGAGGACACTGCAGCCGCAGCCACCCTCCCATCCTCAGACTTGGACCCATCCGTATAAAGACGACAATAGCCAGGAAAAATTGAAGGGAGTTCATTGAGGCTCTGTTGGTATATGGCTGGTGGAGTACAATCCTTCTTGTGGGCGGTCAAGTCCAGCAAGATGTCAGGAACTGATAGCAGCCAGAGTGGAGTGACGTGTTGCAGAGATTCCGAAACTTTGTCCAGGTCCACTCCGGCCGCCTGCAGATGAGGTCGGACACGGAAGGAAAGTGGACAGACAATTCCCGGATGGGCATCGTAAATCTCTGCAAACGACGGGGTAAAAACACAATCATAGGCAGGATTATTTTCTGGATGGGCCTTCAGCTGCAGAACGTAGCTGAGCATGAGGCGGGTGCGGCGGAGCCTGAGAGAAGGCTCCCCTGCCTCTGCATACAGACTAGGAACTGGAGATGTCCTGAAGGCTCCCAGACATATGCGCAGACCTTGATGGTGAATTGTGTTCAGACGCTGTAGAACAGACTTGGAAGCCGAGCCATATACCACAGAGCCGTAATCCAGTTTGGACCGAACAAGGGCCCGGTACAGTCGAAGTAAGACAATGCGGTCTGCACCCCAGTCAGTACGACCAACGACACGAAGAATGTCGAGGGCCTTCTGACAAGAGGTTCTAAGGTAGTTAACATGGTTGCAGAAGGTCAATCTTTTGTCAAATATGACCCACAAAAACTTTGCCTCTTCGGCCAACTTAATTCGCACTCCAGCAATGCTCAGGCTAGGACTGTCTTGGAGGGCGAGAACCTGAATCCGTTGAGAGACACCCACCCCTGGATGCGATCAACGCACAGCTGCAAGCGCCTCTCAAGGGACGCAAGCCCTCGACCGCGTGCACACAAAGCAAAGTCGTCCACAAACAAAGAGCATTCAGAATCATCCTTAACGGCCTTTACAATGTTATTAATTTTAATACTAAATAAAACAGGAGATAAAATGCTGCCCTGCGGGACACCCATCTCCTGTTCAAAGGAGTCGGAGAGGGTGGAGCCCACACGGACATGGAACAACCTATTAGACAAAAAATTTTGAATAAAAACGGGCAGGTGCCCTTTAAAACCCATGTCCGACAAATCAGACATTATACCATACTTCCAGGTAGTGTCATATGCCTTATCAAGATCAAAGAAAAGTGCATAGACATGCTGCTTGTTGACAAAAGCATCTTGGATATAAGACTCAAAGCGGACTAGATGGTCAGTTGTACTACGGAAGCGCCGGAAACCGCACTGGAGGTCAGTGATGAGACCCTGTGACTCAAGATGCCACACCAGGCGGGCGTTGACCAAGCGTTCCATAGTTTTGCATAAACATGATGTCAAAGCGATTGGCCGATAGTTGCCCGGGTCGGGAGGATCTTTACCCAGCTTGGGGATTGGCACAACCACAGCCTGACGCCAAGAGGGCGGAAAATGACCAGTTATCCAGATATGGTTAAAGGCCTTGAGAAGTACAAGGAGTGAATCCTCAGGCAGATGTGTTAGGAGCTGATAGTGGATGGTATCTAATCCAGCAGCAGAGTCAGTACATTTCTGCATGGCTTGCTGCAATTCTGAAAACGTAAAAGGGGCATTACAGTCTTCCGAGTTATCCGATATAAAATCACAAGTACAAGACGCTCGCTTCTCCTTCTCTCTCTGGAAGAAAGGTGAATAATGCTCTGTTGAAAAATGATGGGCAATGGTGGAGGCAAGCAAATTGGCCACAGCCTTTTTATCCGTGACCAAACTGGCACCATCTCTAAGATGACCGATAGAAGCCGAGCCACCCCTGCATCTAATTCTTCGAACAGCCTTCCAGACTTTTTGGGATGGAGTCCTAGAAGATAAAGATGAGACGAAGCTTCTCCAGGAAGCACGGAGTTCACGTTTAAAAATGTAATGGGCTTTCGCCCGCTGTCTTTTAAATATTAAAATATTTGCTTGCGACGGATCGCGAAAAGCACGTCGCTGAGCAGATTTGCGCATTTTTTGGGCCTTGCGGCACTCTTCATTGAACCATGGTACTCTCGGCTTCCGAGGGACTGATGTGGAAGTTCTAGGGGATGGTTTCACCTGCTACGTCCAACAAAATAGAAGTAAAACAAGAAACATGTTCTTCAGCTGACATGACCACCTCCTCTGTAATACGAGACTGACAGAGGGAGGCGAACAGAGGCCAGTTCGCTTTCGTGAGATTCCAGCGTCCCACCGGCGAATCCTCCTCACAGCTGACCGATGTCAGGACTACTGGGAAGTGGTCACTACCACACAGGTCGTCGTGAACCTTCCAGTCAAAGTCCAGCATGAGAGAAGGATCACACACAGTGAGGTCTAGAACAGAACTAGAGCCTGAACCGGAGTTTGAGTATGTAGGTGGGCCATCGTTAAAGACACATAGGTTAATTGAGAAAAAACATCTTCTAACATCTGACCTCTGCCATCATAGTGGTCACTACCCCAAAGGTGAGCGTGACCATTAAAATCCCCCATGAGAATAAAGGGAGGGGCAGCTGATTTACTTAGTGAAAAATATCAGTACTACAGACCCGCAGGGATGGTGGCAGGTAAACACTGCATATTGTTATTGTCTTATTCAAGGTAACCCGAGCTGCGACAGCCTGAAGACAGGTGTCGATGCTAACGGGGCTACATAAAATTTGGCTACTAATGAAAAGAGCCACTCCACCCGAGCGCCTCTCTGAATCAGAGCCTTTGTGTATAGCGTAAAAACCATTAAAGGATACAGGGTCAGAAGTCTTCAGGTATGTTTCCTGAAGAGATATTACTGAGCGGTTATAGAACTTGACCAAAAGACGTAATTCCTCAAAGTTTACTTGAAAACCACTACAATTCCACTGAAGCAGAGAGTACATGATTATGTATTATCTTGTGGTGAAGAGTTTTCCCCCCTTTATCCGTTGATTTGGAAGGAGGTGAAGAATTAGAGGGGGGCCGGCTCCCGGGCCTCCTCTGGTTCTTAGGAGATGAAGAGGGTGGAACTGCCACCGCATCAGCAACGACAACTTCCACTCCCTCCATCCGCTCCTCCAATGCAGCATATTTGTTTTGAATGGGGACATCAGTGTTCTCCTTCTGGGCCCGTGCGCACAGCGGTCCCATAGATTTTTTAGACTTCTGGTCCTTGGCAGTGTTCCTGCCGCTAGAGTTAACGGCCTTAGAAGGCTGACCAGAGCCAGATGCCTTTGGATTAGACAGACTAACAGGTTTGCGTGTGGGCTGAGGCGTAGGGGCAACAGAAGGCGGCACTACCGGACCGGCAGTGTCCGCCTTCTGCGTTCCCTGGCTCCTCGTCACCACCGGAGGAGGTTTACTCTCCAGGGGCGAGAGGAGCCGAGGCTCCGCCCCCATCCAAGAAGTCTTTGGTGGGGCGCTTGCCTGCCACCGCTGCACTGAATGTATACACAGATGTGTTAGAGGATGGGGCAGCCGCAGATGCACCAGGGCCTTCAACCAGCTTTTTGGCGTCCAAAAAGGACAGCCCCTTCTCCACACGCACTTGCTGAATCCTGCACTCGGATATCCAACGAGGGCATTTTTTTGTCCGAAGCCATGTGCGCCCCCTGGCAATTAACACACAGGGGGGTGGCTGTGCAGGACTCAGCAGAGTGTCCGGGCTTAGTGCAACGGGCGCATGAAGCCTCTGCTTGACGGCAGGTCTTTTGGCCATGGCCATACTTTTGGCACTTAAAGCACCGGAGGGGGAGAGGGACGTACCTTTTCACTTTCAAGGAGTAGTAACCTCCCCAGATTGTAGTAGGAAGGGTTGGGGTGCCAAACGTCAGGATGATGGTAAGGAGACGGATCTCCACACCACCTCGCTTGGAAGCGAAGCGCCTGACGTAAGTCACCCCCTGAGACTTAAGCATCCGTACAAGTTCATCGTCTGACAGTTCTGCCAAAGCTTGATCTTTGATTACGCCTCTTGACGAATTCATAGTTTTGTGGGGTGTCACCTCCACTGGAGTGTCTCCAATGGAAGAGAGCCTCAGCAGCCCGTTGGAGTGCGCCCGGGTACGGCGCTCCACCAGCAAGTCACCAGACCTGAGGCGCTGGGCCTCAGGCCTGCCAACACGGCTCCGGAGGGTCTCCCCCACCAGAAATGGATTCAGCTTGGAAACAGGTTTGTCTGTCATCTTGCTATGAACAATGAGAAAGCGAGGCCATACAGCTGACGCCTGAGGCGTCGCCTCCTCACAGTCCGAGTCACTGTCATGTTCAATGTCGGTGGCGATGTGCCGCTTCTGTGCAAGTTTGGGTTTTGTTTGTTTTTTCCATATTATAATAGTAGAGATATTCATCCCCCGGGGGTCCCCGCCCGCCACCGAGCCCAACAAGGGAAAGTGCAACTGTCGGCGGGTCTCCAGCCGACGCACAATGGAGACTGCCCGAAAGATATACTCAAGGGGGTAAGCCGTCTGAGCCACCGCCTTCTATCACACTGATGAATGCAGGGGAATACTGGCGTAAAGCACCCTATCAGCAGCTGAGGCTATAGCATGGTGCTCCGTATATCAACCCGCATGTCAACAGTGGGATAGGGCTCAACGTGACAAGAGCCGATTGACTAGGCCGGTACGACTAGCCTCCCGTTTAGGTAGAAGTCAAGGCCAAAGTGGAGTGTTTCAGCCACCAGGATCCTCTTCTCCCCCGACACGGGTCTCCAAGCACGGCAAACACTTGGGATCCAAAGGACCAAAAGCTCACGTGTATTTTTAAGGACCAATCCAACATGGTAAGACCTGGGTTAGCACAGCTCCTCAAAAACCGGACCGGTGAAAGAGACTGAACAACATATCTGCTGACATCAAGTCCTAAGCCTGGACAAAGATGGCACCCCTCTGCTAGCCCACTCAGTCAGTGACTGAGGAGACTACCCACCCACGCCACGTGGAGGCCGGTGCCGAGTGGGCTGGCTCGCGATGTCTGTATGATGGTATGCCACAGGCTCGGGACACTGATGATAGCTGTTGCTTTTGCTCTTTCAATTGTGGAGTGCATAGCATCGCACTCCATCTGCGTGTGCCCTGACTCTAGGAATTTCTGGTCAATCGTCTCAATGTGGTTGATGGTCTGGACGGCATGATGGAGAGCAGTGGCCACAAACTGATTTCGGTTTTGACCACCACATGTGTCTGAATATAAGATGACATGCTTGACACATACAGGCAGTGACTGAAGGTAGAGCAGGAGGCACGTGTCCACTTCACACGATCCTTTCTGACCCTCTGTCTCATTCTAGATGTAGCAGCATCCGTGTTTGTCTTCGAGTGAAAAAAATGTCAGGTTATAAACTGCAAGTCTGCGTATATAGTATGCTGTGCTGACCTTCGAATGGGGAGTTGACAGCACCGCCTGCATATCAAACGTTGCAACATGTACACCTGGGTCGGCTCTGGCTACATTTTTTTGTCATCTTCTTTTTCTTTTCTAGCCTCCTTCTTCATCTCTTGGTGTTTTCTGTACACCTCGTCTGCCTTCTAGGTCACGCTACCCTCCTTCTGATCATTCATGAACTTTGTGCACGTGACGCACAAGTCTTTTTTCGGCTTATGGAACCCATAATTGTAGTCCGAAACAAAGACTTCTCGATAGTATGCGCTGGATACATCAAGCCTGCCTCTGTCAGTACATTGTTCCAGGTACAGCTGGTACATTTTGTTGACCGAAAGTCCCGAGTCAAACTACTTTCGTGCTGTTCTTTTCCGGACTCCACTGCTGGAAATGATTCAATGTGCACTTTTACTTCTACCCGTCGATGCTCCGGCACGTTGTTACTAGGGGCGTGTCTCCCTCTGTTCTCTTGTCCGGTGAAGGCTCCGTCTTTGCTGTTTTCAAGGGCATGTTGTATATAGAAATGACCGATATCCAGGGTCTTCATGAAGAATGCTTTGCAGACAGAAATTTGCTTTTCATCCACAGTAAAACTGAAATGTCGCTGAAGATTTTTTTTTTCTTGACTGGGTTCTTGTCTTTGTCCACGTAATTTCTTGTTTCTTCTTCTGTCACGTGTCTAGAGACAAAATCCTTCTGCCTTTCGTAACTGGACAGCATGTAAAAACTCTGAAAGATGTCTTCCCGCATGCTTTCATGTATTGCTTCTGTGCACTTGCACTTGGAGCAATCAACCGGCTTTACCGTCCTCTTTTTCTGTACCTTTCCTTTGCTTGTACAGTATTCCTGGACAGCAAACTTCAATCTCTTTCGGACGTTTTTCTTCCATAGCAGAACATGGGTCATTCTCATGATGCAGTGACATTCTTAGAGCCATTTGGAGCACTCCAATTTATGAAATGGAGGACATTGGAACCACTGGAACGCAGAACAGCACACAAGATGAAGAGAATCACTAAACACCGACAGCACTGGAGATCACAGGAGCAGACCAAGAACCGTCAGACACGCCCAAGTCTGAACCACCAATTGAAGGTCCTGCAAAGGGCTAAAACTGTCGTTCTGGAACCAAGCCTAACGTTGTATGAAAAGCTCCCTTCAGATATTTGCACATCTCGAAAAAACATTCGAGACAACATAAACGATGTTCCAGGACTCTTTGCCAAAGGTCGCGGCATCGCTCAAAGCCATCTCGCTGGAGATTATGCACAATCGCTACCTTCACATTAGCTATGCTCACATCTACACAGGCGGCTCCACACAAGACGCCGTGCGGAACGGAGGAAGCGGCGTGTACATATGTTGTGCAGACCGCTGTACTACCTCCCTCTCATTACAAACTTGCGCCAGCAGCTCCAACTAAGGTACAGATCTGCAGGCGCTCATCAGAGCAGCAGAGTACTAAGTAGGGTAAGGCAGCAGCTGTCAGCTCGCGAAATCTTCATGATACACTCATCTCCTCACCAGGAAGCTTCAAGATAGACTGGATGCCATGTCCAGCCGCCACAAAATAGGGCTGCAGTGGCTTCTAGTGCATTCTGGAGTAGCTGGGAACGGAGAAGCTGACTTCCTGGCCAAAGCAGGCAACAGACTACCTCAAGATCACAACCTCCTGTAAAGAAACCAAGACACTACTCAGCAGAACGGCGGCTGTAGCCCATGGGTATACGACATCAACAAGCTGAACAGGGAGAGCCAGAACACCATCTTCTATCTACCTCGTGACACTGGGTCTTGCGGAAACAACCCTATGCGAATATGGCGTATAAAATCTCCTGAGCACATTTTTCAGACCGGTCCAAAAAGAGAAGCGGTCCGCTGGCAGTTCTGACCAGAAGACATGCCCCATTACACCAAACTTTGAAAATCCGCTGCCGAGCTCGTGACAGCTGGTACGATTTACGCTAAAGTATTGGTCGCATGACGTAAGGGTGAAAACAAAATGCATTATAAGACGTCACTCCTTCATAAGGCTTACTGAAACAAGGGAGCTCAGTGTAAGAGTTTCGTCCCTTGGTGTAGGCTGGCTGTGACGCTAGGCTTCTCGATGGGTAACTTAGCATATACATGTGTTATCTATGTGTACATTGCAGACAACTGCATAAAAAATAGTATTCGTTCCGTGTGTGTGTGTGTGTGTGTGTGTGTGTGTGTGTGTGTGTGTGTGTGTGTGTGTGTGTGTGTGTGTGTGTGTGTGTGTGTGTGTGTGTGTGTGTGTGTGTGTGTGTGTGTGTGTGCGTACACCAAACCACTCAAATGGGTTACTTTCTTTACCATCCTTATGCAAAATGGGTGTGTGTAAAATTCTGGGTGACCAAGTCAGGCACCCATTTTTTCTGAGGGTTGTTTCTGCATTATCTTTCATTCAAAAGTCAGAAAAAAATATCAAAATAGGATGTCCCCATTTCGCCAGATTTACTTCATGTTGTGTTTTGGCGATGCCCTGGGCCTGTGTGTTGACACGGAAGCGGAGTGTTTTCAGATCAACTTGATGATCGCTGATTGGTTAGCCCAACACCGATGAACGGAGTTGTTTCCCTTGCCCTTCCTAAAACGTCGTCTTTCGTCCCCAACAGTTAACCATTCTTCAGCGTTTGCAGAGGTACTTTATGCAATATTTCTTAGTTAAGAGCACGCTCAAATGTACTTGTTCAGTGCAGTTATTTAACTGAGAGATGCCTCCAATGCCCGATACCCGTTTGGCTCAGAAAAATAAGGCGTCTGCTTCAGACATGGCTCGGTCCGTGTCTTCCTCTCTCTGACCGTTGAGTCTTGTAGTAAATGATAATAGAACCCCACGATTTTAACAAAAGCTTTCTTTTTCAATGAAAGGAATTCGTTCAATAACCCCATTACAAGGTCGATCTGCCACGCGATTTTGTTTCTTTTTTTTTTCTGACATGTGTGATTGTGGGGCGGTCCGTGGCGCAGTGGTTAAGGCGCCTGCCACCAATGCTAAAGGTGCTAGGTTCGATTACGGGTTCCGGCGTCGGATTTTTCTCCTCTAGTAAGTGTCACCGTTAATTCGGGCGGACCGTCGGGGGTTCTTTCTCCGGGTACTCCGGCTCTTCCTCCCCCTCCACTTTGGTATCTGTTTCAGCCCATTTAATCAAATTTCAAATACAAACGATTTTGAATTTCCAAAAAAACTGCAGTAGCTCGCTTGAGCTTGCCCTTAGCACCACGTGAATGTTCTGTGTTTATGTACAGTGTGTGAGTGAATGCGCGTGATTCACGTGAGCGTGCTTGTTGGGTTCAGTTCGCGGCGGCGCTTTGAGCCGATTTTCAATTGGGATAAAGTGCCTATTTAATGCGCTTATTATTATTATTGTCAGTGATCGAAAAGTAACTTGACACATTCAATCCTCGTTCACAAAACTGCCTCGCGATTCGAAGAACAAACGTCCACAAACAGGTCTTTCAGAATGTGCAACTGAAGTGTCGCTTTTTACTGTATTACCAGTTTTTAGTTCCCAGGGTCACCCTGGTCAGCCCCAGAGGGTGGGTTTTTTCCTCTCTATTCTGGGGCATGTGTTTCTGTCTACCCTTTGTCCATTCACCTGTATTTGCCTTTTTAAAACTCTCCCTACTGTCTGCACTGCCTGTAGCTCTTGATATTGGATGTGTGTTGCTAAATGGTCTTAGCTTTATTTAGGCCCCATGTGTTAGGTTTATTTAACGTATTTGACCGGCTGGCGACATTCATGGCAATGTTCTGTTTAGGTGTTTTTTTCACAAGCAGTGCAGGCACGTCCTGAGAAAGCCTTGTTGCTGTCGGGACGTTAAGCAATGTACAATCAATCTGATTCAAAATGTCAATTGGTTTATATGGTTGTATTGGACATGTTTGCAGCAACACCGTTTTGGTCACACCGGCTCAGGACTTTCTGCACACACCCAGCGCCGGATGGCAGCAGGATGTCCAAACCCATCGGGATCTATGGAAGTGGACAAGCACGCCCCTTCCTGGCACATGACCAATGCCCATGGCCAAATTAGTCAGCTGCAGCATCATGGCCCCCCAGCCTCTGCCACAGAGGGTGCATCTGGTAGGAGGGTGCATGGACGGCAGCGGAATGCTCCCAATTACAAACTGGTAAGTAAAGTGATTCTATGATCATCTTCATTTTATTGGCTGGCGTGCGTGCGAAGCAATAGTGAGTTATGTTCTGGGCCACTGGTCGTCCGTCCGTCGTCCATGGTAAACTTTAACTCATTCTACCCCAACACCAAAATCCTTAAATTTTGCCCCTGTCCTCTCAAGACCGCATTGCAGCGCAGGACACAGATCGACCATGATAGTTCAAGGGTGATGCCAGAATAGCTTGGCGCCCGTAGGCGCCAAGCTATTCTGGCATCACCTTTCAACTATCATGGTCGATCCTTATCCTGCTGTGGTGTGTCTGGGGGTAGAATGAGTTAACGGTGGCATTTTCTCGGAGACTATTCAAGCCACATTCTTCAAGCTTGGTCCAAGGATACTTTGTGGCAAGACCTTTTCAAACATGCCAATTTGAGTGACCTCTCTCAAAGGGTCACGCAGGGTTGACAAATGTGTGAAAACTGCTTGCATTTTCAGAAAACGTGGATTTTGCTGCTGCAGAAGCGAGCCCTCGTCACCGAGGTCACACATATGTAAATCGGTCATACACGGGATTACTCTTTTTATTCTTGTGCAAGGCCCCTTAAACCAAAATTGGGCTGTTTATGTCCTAATGCAGCTTTGGTTTCAATCTTTCTTTCTTTCTTTCTCCAGTTGGCAAATGGCGCCTGGGATGGACCCAAGACTGAGAGTAGTGCCAGCGCATCGCAATACGAGGGCAGTGATGACGAGGAGTTTGTTCCTGGCTCGAGCTCACCGGATTCAGAGGGTGTGTCGGCATCAATTGCTGGGATCTCTGACATAGACAATATTGTATCGACTATGTTAGATTTCATCAAAGTGGCAGGTTCGGGGTGGCCAGGTGTCGGTGACGCTAGTACCAGCAAGGTGCAGTGTGCGTTAGGGGGTGGCAATGAGAATGTGGATAGGCAGGAGGAACATGATGCTGGAAAGAGTGGGGAAAGAGCACTTACAGAAGAAACAGGTGTGCACGTGTCGCAGAGAGGTAAAGGAAAGTACAAATGGGACAAGAAACATGCATGCAAATTGTGTGGCAAGCTTGTCTTGAAAATGAGCACGCAAATCCGGATGTTTGAATCCTAAGTATCGCACCAAAACTAGTAAGGTAGACGACCTTCTCGTCTGTAGCCATTGCAAAGGGCTCTATCAAAAAAAGCTGATCTCTGTACACTCAAAACGTTGCTGTCAGAAGCCAGGAGGGTTTCAGATCACTCAGCGAGGGGACGCGGCGCGCCGTGGTCGGCTAATGCTTCCAATACCCTTAGACGTTGACTTTTTCTTCTATCACAAGGTCTTGGCCAGCCAGAGAGATGATGAGATAAGCCGTCTCATCAGAACTGACCCCTTGCTTCTTGAGTATGGAAAGAGATTATTTGACCGCAGGGACATTGAAGAACACACGGCTGGACAAATCAGCTCCAGGATGCGGGAGTTAGGGAGACTATTAAAGATTATCAGAGTGAGGTCAGAAATGAAAATCGCAAGTTTAAATGCTGTGATCAATTCAGCTAGCTTTGATCATGTTGTCCTGCCTGTAAAAGAGCTAGCAGATTTTGATGAGGACACACATCAGTTCAAAAAAGGCAATCTCGCAATGCGCATAGGCCATGCTTTGAAAAAGTGTTCACTGATCAAACAGTCACAGGCATCCAAACAGCTTGGGCAGGGTTCATGGCGACAGGAGCTCTCTGAGGCGCAGCGGTTTGACTCTGTCTTCAACGGGGACTGGTATGATTGTGTGTCCGCTACAGTAGCCCAGTCGGTCAGGAAAATGACCATGAACAAACCCAAGCTGATCCCATCATGTGAAGATGTGAGGAAGGTCCAACAGCTTCTTGAGACAAGGATGGTTTCGGAAGGTTATCCGACAGTGGTTAAAGCAACTCTTTGTGCTGTATCACTTTTCAACCGAAAACGAGGGGGAGAAGTTCAAAGAATGAAGGTGTCAGACTTCCAGAATGCTAAGATTGGATCGATCACCAATCAAGATATCTTGAAAGGTCTCACAGAGGTTGAGAAGAAAATGGTGAATCATTTTCAGCGAGTGGAAATCAGAGGCAAGTTTAATAGGAGTGTTCCCGTTTTGCTGACGAAGAAGATGATCACAACTGTGGACAGAATCCTTCAAATGAGACAATCAGTGCCAGCTCTCGCTGATTCCCAGTACATCTTTGCCACACCTTCTGGTCAGAGGCCTTACAGAGGCCATGATGTTCTGAAGGCCCATGCCCTAGAAGCAGGGGTGTCATACCCAGCCATGTTCACATTTACTCAGTTGCGGAAGCAGGTTGCAACTTTGGCTCAGTCAATGGCCATCTCGGAGTTAGACCAGGATCAGCTGGCAGATTTCCTTGGCCATGATATTCGGATACATCGCCATATCTACCGCCAACCTCAAGACGTCCTTCAAAAGGCAAAAGTGGCAAAGATTCTTCTGTCAGTTAACAATGGGATGACAGATTTTGAGAGTTGCATTAGAGCTGAGCTGGGCGATGATGAAGAGATTGACTTTGACAATGAAGACACATCAGAAACTGGCAGAGAGGTCTCGGGGGGAACAGCACCTGTGAATGAAGCAAGTAGCAAGTCAACAACACAGGAATCGATGAGCATGACGGAGAAAAGACGTCCAGAGCCTGATGACAATCTAGATAGTTTTGATGATGACAGTACTGCGTCAGCTCCTGTTCGAAAGAAAGCTAGATTTACAAGGAAACCATGGGGGGAAGCTGAAGAGAAAGCTGTTCAAACTCGTTTCAAGACACACCTCGTCATGAACAAACTTCCTGGAAAGGCCGAGATACAGCACGCAATGGCAGAAGAGCCCACACTTAGACATAGGCGCTGGACAAACATTAAGGATTACGTCCGCAACAGACTGAAAAAGTTACAAAAAAAATGAATTGAGGTTCCCCGCCACTCGCGGCATTTTCGGTTTCATACAGATTTATTACAAGAGTGTTATTATTGGGGTGGTTTCAGCATGTATAGCCTGCTTTTTTTTTATCTGATGGACGCCTGGATCATTTTGTATACTGTATAACCTTTGGATTTGCAAAACGAAACAGCCGACTGGGGACAAAAGACAATAATAAGATAAGATAAGAAAACCATTGACAACGTAAAGATTAATTAAAAGAGTGTTATTAGGGGCAGGGGGGGGGGGGGGCTGGATCATTTTGTAATATACTGCATACCATTTAAAACTCTGCAAATGGAAGAATGGTTGGTTGTTGGGGACGAAAGACAATAATAAAGGCTGAAGTTTCAAGTGATTTCTTATGTTGTCAGTTAATTAATTAATGTCAGTGTTCTCTTCTGTCATTTTAACTCATTCTACCCAAGACCGGAATCCCCAAATGTTGAAGTCGTCTTCAGAAGACTGCGTTGCAGTGCAGGACACAGATCCACCATGATAGTTCAAGGGTGATGCCAGAATAGCTTGGCGCCCATATGCGCCAAGCTATTCTGGCATCACCCTTGAACTATCATGGTGGATCTTTATTTTGCTGTGGAGTGTCTGGGTTAGAATAAGTTAAGCCCAAATGTTGAAGTCGTCTTCAGAAGACTGCGTTGCAGTGCAGGACACAGATCCACCATAGGCGCCAAGCTATTCTGGCATCACCCTTAAACTATTGTGGTGGATCTTTATTTTGCTGGGGTAGAATAAGTTAAGTGTTAGTTTCTTCATCTGGGTCTTTTTCTATCTTTCATATTTTTCCACACTTTTTGACCCGCATCATACTGAGGCTAAAAGCTTCAAATTTGTTCACTGCCATAATTCTATGCAAGCTACATTACAGTACTTACAGATGAGGACATAGACCAATGGCTTTAGTTCAAGGGTGGTGCCACAATAACTTGGCGCCTAAAGGCACCAAGCTATTCTGGCACTAACCCTTGGACTATTTCAGTCACACTTGTTGCACACACTGGTGTATTCCGAATGATAAGGGTTAATATTCAAAATGCTCTGTTGCTGTTTGTCTGAAACTCCAGAGTACCCAAAACCAAAAAAAGTCCTTTAATTTCCAGAATACATTATGTTGATTCTCACATCAATGCCATGATAAACTGTTTTGCTTCAGAAGGACAAAATGCAGCAATGTTTAAAAGATTTCCGCTGTAAAAATCATAATCGAAAGGTTACGGGCCAGTGTTTATTGAATTTTGCACCATACAATGTTAAAAATGTTAAAGCACACATATACATTAAGTTGGAAAAAAAATTAATGTGAAAAAGAAATATTCCATGAACTTGACCTTATTACAGACGCCTACTGTTGTGAAGACACTCATTTTGACTGTAATGCCAGTTTTTGTGTGTGAGAGGCACCCACTTTATTGGTAGAAACCCATTTTTTTTCCATCTAGTGGCTCTGTTTCTAGAAAATGTCTATTTTATTTTGAGTTATAGAGCTTAGTTATAAGGTGAGTTCTAAACATTCGCATCAATTCCAGAGCCCTAGAATAAATAGAAATATGGGAACCCATTTTGACATAAAATGGTAAGTAACCCACTCTGACGCTTTTGTCTGCATGTGTGTGTGTGTGTGTGTGTGTGTGTGTGTGTGTGTGTGTGTGTGTGTGTGTGTGTGTGTGTGTGTGTGTGTGTGTGTGGCTCAATGAATTTGTTCGAATAGAAATTGTTCACAATTAGAAGTAGGTCAACACTGCACGTGTTTTAACGAAAACAGTGAATTAAAACGCTGAGAAACACGCAAACAGTGGCTTAAAAGCCCAGACAAACATGTGAATTCGCATGTTTGTCCGGGTTTTTAATCCAATGATTTCCTTAAAACACGTGCAATTCTGACATACCTCTGATTTCCGAAAAATGCACGACGAATGTATTTTCTCCATTAGGAACTTACACGCGACAGCAGGGTAGTACTTCCTTTCGGTGCGAACACTTAGAATGCCGTTACCCGGCGCCCAAAACAGCTCACACGTATAATTCAGTCCCGCGTCACGACGACTAATGGTAGCCCGATGCAGCGTTCTAGTGTACTCGCCCTCTTTTAGTTTCCAGCCAACCTTTCCTGGAGGAATCCCGATGTTTGACGTATCACACGTACAGCTGAGATCCTCGAATTCCATGACATAAATGGCACAGTTGTGTTCAGGGGCTACTGGCAACGCTAGGAAAAGAAATACGGAGTGTTTGTGCTCACGTGCGAAGAAAACGTGAGTCTATGTTCTGGGCCTGTGGTCGTCCGTCCGTCGTCGGTCCGCTGTTCTCCGTCGTCCATTCTAAACTATAATGTTGGCATTTTCTCGGAGACTATTCAAGCCACAGTCTTCAAACTTGGCCCGACGATACTTTGTGGCAAGACCATTCTAAACATACCAATCTGTTTCTCAAATACTATTCACAACTTCAAACCAAACTTGGTACAAAGTTACCTGATGGTAGGACCTTTCTATGCATACTAATTTCGTTGACCAGTCGGAAAATTTCAAGAGTCACAAAAGCACAGGTGGAAAATAGCCATTATTTGACAAAAGATTTTTTTTCTCAAATACTATTCACAACTTTAAGGGTCACAAATGATTAGGGGCTAGGTCACAAACAGCCATTTTCTCACAATATTTTATACTGTTAAGATTTTAGAGGTGTATAAACAAAATGGGGTAATAAGCCAAAAAGCAAAAACGGTCAGATCTGCACACAAATAAAGACGGATACACGGCGCTTCCCATAATTAGTACGCTCTGTGGGCTCCTGTAGCATAGCTATTCTGAAGAATTAGTTAGTTAGTTAGTTGGGTATAACGCCGAGCAGGCGACTAAGGCCATTTCACGGCGGGATGGGTAAAACGCTGGTCAGCCAGACTAAAAGCAAGGTCTAAAGACAAGATATAAATATATCTTAGAAATATGTCTAGCTAAAATGTCGCACGAGTCTTTAAAAGAAATGTCTACAGACTTTCAAAGAAGGCGAAATAAAGAAATTGATAGTCTATGAATGCTCAGATCCTGTTAAAAATATTGCATTCTCTCAAGAAATTGAAGATTTTGTCCGGGGGAACATCCAGGAGCAAAACCTTCAATGAGTCTGCTGTGAAGTGTTTATATCTCGTGTCAATTAGAATGGCACAATACAGCAAAAAGAATCGAACAGAAAATTGCTCATCACAGGCAAAACACCATGGACGCTCATCATGTTTAAGTAAGTAAGAGTGCGTAACACACGTGTGCCCGATGTGGAACCGAGTAAGGACAGTCTCCTCACGGCGGCTGCCGTAGCGGAAAGGTAGACTGTCGGACACCGTAGGAAGAGCTTCATACAGCTTGTTTCCTTCCTCTTTGTCCCACTCGGACTGCCACTCGCGGGCTATGTATGCACTAATCACAGGTTTAAAATCACTATAAACAGTCTGTGTGTCATGGACAGGTACACTACGGGCACTGTTGGCAGCAGATTCTGCGATTCGGTTGCCTTCGATGCCCACATGGGCCCGGAACACAAATAAAAATGATGTCATAATATTCCTTCATCACGTCTGCGTAGAGCTCTCTAATCTGCACCAGCAGTGGGTGGTCTGTTCCCGCTCCCTGAAGGGCCTGCAGGGCAGAAAGAGAGTCAGACAGAATCAGGAAGTTCATTTCCCTAGACTGATAGGCATGCTTGAGTGAGAGCAGAATTGCCTGCAGTTCTGCACTAAATATAGAGGAATAGTCAGGGAGGCGGAGCGTAAATGGGCGTCTAGGATGACGAGAGGACACTGCAGCCGCAACCACTCTCCCATCCTCAGACTTGGACCCATCCGTTTAAAGACGACAATAGCCAGGAAAAGTTGAAAGGAGTTCATTGAGGCTCTGTTGGTATATGGGATGTTGGGGTACAATCCTTCTTGTGGGCGGTCTTGTGGGCGGTCAAGTCCAGCAAGTTAGTTATTTGGGTTTAACGCCGAGCAGGCGACTAAGGCCATCTCACGGCGGGATGGGTAAAAATCTGGTCAGCCATACTAAAAGCAAGGTCTAAAGACAAGATGTAAATATAGATTGAAAATGGCAGGCTAAAATGTCGCACATGTCTTTAAAAGAAACGTCTACAGACTCTCAAAAAGGGCAAATAAATTTTTTACATAGTCTATGAATGCTCAGATCTTGTTAAAAATATTGCATTCTCTCAAGAAATTGACGAGTTTGTCCGGGGGAACATCCCGGAACAAAACCTTCAAGAAGTCTGCTGTAAAGTGTTTATATCTCGTGTCAATTAGATCAGCACAATACAGCAAAAAGTGTCGAACAGAACACTGCTCATCAAAGGCAAAACACCATGGACGCTCATCCTGTTTAAGTAAGTAAGAGTGCGTAACATACGTGTGCTCGATGTGGAGCCGAGTAAGGACAGTCTCCTCACGGCGGCTGCCACAGCGAAAAGGTAGACTGTCGGACACCGTAGGAAGAGCTTCATGCAGCTTGTTCCCATCCTCTTTGTCCCACTCGGACTGCCACTCGCGGGCTATGTACGCACTAATCACAGGTTTAAAATCACTATAAACAGTCTGTGTGTCAGGGACAGGGTCACTGCGGGCACTGTTGGCATCAGAATCTGCGATTCTGTTGCCTTCGATGCCCACATGGCCTGGGACCCAAATAAAAATGATGTCATAATATTCCTTTATCAAGTCTGCGTAGAGCTCTCTAATCTGTACCAGCAGTGGGTGGTTTATTCCCGTGCCCTGAAGGGCATGCAAGGCAGAAAGAGAGTCAGACAAAATCAGGAAGTTCCTTTCCCGAGACTGATAGGCATGCTTGAGTGCCAGCAGAATTGCCTGCTGTTCTGCACTAAATACAGAGAAATGGTCAGGGAGGCGGAGCTTAAATGGGCGTCTAGGATGGCGAGAGGACAGAAAGGAGTTCATTGAGGCTCTGTTGGTATATGGCTGGTGGAGTACAATCCTTCTTGTGGGCGGTCAAGTCCAGCAAGATGTCAGGAACTGGTAGTAGCTAGGGTGGAGTGACGTGTTGCAGAGATTCCGAAACTTTGTCCAGGTCCACTCCGGCCGCCTGCAGATGAGGTCGGACACGGAAGGAAAGTGGACGGACAGCTCCCGGATGGGCATCGTAAATCTTCTGCAAACGATGGGTTAAAAACACAATCATGGGCAGGATTGTCTGGATGGGCCTTCAGCTTCAGAATGTAGCTGAGCATGAGGCGGATGCGGCGGAGTTGAGAGAAGGCTCCCCTGCCTCGGCATACAGACTAGGAACTGGAGATGTCCTGAAGGCTCCCAGACATATGCGCAGACCGTGATGGTGAATTGTGTTAAGACGCTGTAGAACAGACGTGGAAGCCGAGCCATATACCACAGAGCCGTAATCCAGTTTGGACCGAACAAGGGCCCAGTACAGTCGAAGTAAGACAATGCGGTCTGCACCCCAGCCAGTACGACCAACGACACGAAGAATGTCGAGGGCCTTCTGACAAGAGGTTCTAAGGTAGTTAACATGGTTGCAGAAGGTCAATCTTTTTTCAAAGATGCCCCCAAAAAAACTTTGCCTCCTCGGCCACCTTAATTGGCACTCCAGCAATGCTCAGGGTAGGTTCTGAAAAATTTTTCGTCTGGTTAGTAAAATGCACACAGACTGTCTTGGAGGGCGAGAACCTGAATCCGTTGAGAGACATCCAGCCCTGGATGCGATCAACGCACACCTGCAAGCGCCTCTCAAGGGACGCAAGTCCTCGACCTCGTGCACACAAAGCAAAGTCGTCCACAAACAAAGAGCATTCAGAATCATCCTTGACGGCCTTTACAATGTTATTTATTTCAATGCTAAATAAAACAAGAGATAAAATGCTGCCCTGTGGGACACCCATCTCCTGTTCAAAGGAGTCGGAGAGGGTGGAGCCCACACGGACATGGAACGACCTGTTAGACAAACAAAAATGTGAATAAAAACGGGCAGGTGCCTTTTAAAACCCATGTCCGACAAATCAGACATTATACCATACTTCCAGGTAGTGTCATATGCCTTCTCGAGATCAAAGAAAATTGCATAAACATGCTGCTTGTTGACAAAAGCATCTCGGATAAAAGACTCAAAGCGGACTAGATGGTCAGTTGTACTACGGAAACGCCGGAAACCGTACTGGAGGTCTGTGATGAGACCCTGTTGCTCAAAATGCCACAACAGTTAGGCGTTGTCCAAGCGTTCCATAGTTTTACATAAACATGATGTTAAAGCTATTGGCCGGTAGTTGCCCGGGTCGGAAGGATCCTTACCCGGCTTGGGGATTGGCACAACTACAGCCTGGCGCCAAGATGGCGGAAAATAACCGGTTATCCAGATATGGTTAAACGCCTTGAGAAGTACAAGGAGTGAATCCTCAGGCAGATGAGTTAGGAGCTGATAGTGGATGGTATCTAATCCAGCAGCAGAGTCAGTACATTTCTGCATGGCTTGCTGCAATTCTGAAAACGTAAAAGGGGCATTATAGTCTTCCGAATTATCCGATATAAAATCACAAAAACAAGATTTTCGCTTTTCCTTCTCTCTCTGGAAGAAAGGTAAATAATGCTCAGTTGAAGAATTATGGGCAATGGTGGAGGCAAGCAAATTGGTAACAGCCTTTTTATCCGTGACCAAACTGGCACCAACTGTAAGATGGCCGACAGAAGCCGAGCCACCCATGCCCCTAATTCTTCGAACAGCCTTCCAGACCTTTTGGGATGGAGTCCTAGAAGGGTTGTATAGTATGTGTGTGTGTGTGTGTGTGTGTGTGTGTGTGTGTGTGTGTGTGTGTGTGTGTGTGTGTGTGTGTGTGTGTGCGTTGGTGTGTGTGTGTGCGTGCGTTGGTGTGTGTGTGTGTGTGTGTGTGTGTGTGTGTGTGTTGCAACATGTTCGTGTGTGTCTGTATATGTGTGGTGTAGAATGTGTGTGTGTGTGTGTGTGTGTGTGTGTGTGTGTGTGTGTGTGAGTGTGTGTGTGATGTAGAGAATGTTTGCGCCTGTGTGCTTTTATTTACTTTTGTGTGAAAGCGTTGTTTTGTTTGTGTTCAATGGTAGTTCTTAGCTCAATGGCAGTAACGGCAAGTTTGAAAATTGGTTCTATTACCAACTTTTACCGTTATAAAATAAATGCTCATTGTCATTGTCATTGTCATTCTCTCTCTCTCTCTCTCTCTCTCTCTCTCTCTCTCTCTCTCTCTCTCTCTCTCTCTCTCTCTCTCTCTCTCTCTCTCTCTCTCTCCCCCCCCCCCTGGCCACCCGGGTCTGCTCTGTGGGACTTGGGTGGGGTTAACTACTTTTTAGTTCCCAGGGTCACCCTGGTCAGTCCCACAGGGTGGGTTTCCCCTCTATTCTGGGGCATGTGTTTCTGTCTACCCTTGGTCCATTCCCCTTTATTTCCTTTTTTAAAAAAAAACTTTTCCTACTGTCTGCGCTGCCTGTAGCTCTTGATATTGGATGTGTGTTGCTAAATGGTCTTAGGCTTATTTAGCGTATTCGACCGGCTGGCGACATACATTCAATATTCTGTTGTGTTTGTCCTAAGAAAGCCTTGTTGCTGTCGGGACATTAAGCAATGTACAATCAACTAACCATCTCTCTCTCTCTCTCTCTCTCTCTCTCTCTCTCTCTCTCTCTCTCTCTCTCTCTCTCTCTCTCTCTCTCTCTCTCTCTCTCTCTCTCTCTCGCTGTATGCCCTCGCGTGCTTACAGGCCACTGCTCTCTCTCTCTCTCTCTCTCTCTCTCTCTCTCTCTCTCTCTCCTCTCTCTCTCTCTCTCTCTGTCTCTCTCTCTCTCTCTCTCTCTCTCTCTCTCTCTCTCTCTCTCTCTCTCTCTCTCTCTCTCTCTCTCTCTCTCTCTCTCTCTCTATCTCTCTCTCTCTCTCTTTGACTGCCGAAGAGAGCGGTCGCAGTCAGCGGAGCTCCGCAGTTTAGCCAACCGTGACGAGAAAACACTGTTGGAGTACTGTTGTGTTTTCTTCTTGGATAGACACATGTGGATTACGTTATTATAGGATTGTGTGTGATTTTGTGCAACGTGTGAGTACAGTTTGCATATAAACATTGCAATCCTAATTTTGCCTAATTGGGATTTGTGAAACGGATAGTTTTCAATTTCATCGGTTCATTTTTCACTGAACATGCGGAAGATAAAGTGCTTTGTGTGAACTTGTGTACAATGTGTGTGTGCTGGTTATCCTAAACGGACCCCTTGCGCCGAAACCAAGGTACTCTATAATATTCTTTTTATATTTTGTTCTCCCTATTTCACATTGTTTAAACTTTAAAATATGAACTGAAGAAACTTTATCTTATTCGACCAGCCATGTTTTACTATAGAGATTTTGTACCTGGCGCCAGGCAGCCTACGGCCCCCGCCACCTGCCGCCACCTCTGACGGCCAATTGCCTAATCCCTTGTGCTCTCACACCCACCAGCTGTGAATGGGGTCGGGAGCTCAACTGCCCCCTCACACCTGAGTGCATCTGCAGGGGCCTGCGGGCACGTTTCAACTGAGCTGGCATGGCGACTTGGGGACAGTGACAATAGCACAGGCAAGATCACTCTCACCACCTGGTCCTCGTCTGCCACGGCAACAGTGAAGTGGCAAGGCCAGGTGTGTGATAATCTGTGTTTTGTCTGTGAGAGGCTCACACTGCTTGTGATGTTAGCCACATGGCAAGATGGGCCCAACCGCCCACACGGTCCAAACTAACATTTACGCAGGCAAGCGTGGAAGAGATTAGACGGACTCTGGACACTATTCAGATCACGTATAACACTGAACATGGCAAATTACCAGTGTGGCGAAAGGTGTTACATCTTCGCTACATTGGCGAGTTCAAGCCCCAATTAAGGTGTCACAACAACGTGGGAAGACTACGGGGAAAACCATACCGCCTTTGAACAACAAATTGACCTTGATACAACCAGCCTGCCGAAAGACCTAGTGCACTCAAACATACGGATAAAAGACGGCAAGCGGCAACTCATCTCACAGCCGCTTCAGACACGCGCGTCTTGCTACTGCGCCGCCCTCGTGCTTCGTGCTATCTACACCACGCTACGCTCGCACCCTCCACAGCCGGCAGACATCTTGACTTCGCTGAAAACGACCCCTACGCCCGCCTTGTCTACACTGCTTTTAACTGCACATAGACAGCTGAGCCTCTCATCATCATCATCATCATCATCATCATCATCATCAGTCCCTTGCCCGAACTGGGCGTTGGGGGGACTGAAAGGCAGCAGCAACAGACAGTGCTCTCCACTGAGTTCTATTTTGGGCGGTGGCAAGCAAGTCTGGCATCTCGAGTTCGGTCCATTCTTTTATGTTTGCGACCCAACTCTTTCTCTGACGACCTCGCCGACGACTTCCTTCGAGAGTGCCTTGGAGGATAGTCTTGGACAAGGTGTTGTGTCGGGTCACGTGGCCAAACCAAGCAAGCTTGCGCCGTTTCACGGTTGCCAGAAGGGGTTCATGTGGGCCCACCAGGGAAGTGACGATGCTCCGTACATATTCGTTGGTCTTGTGCTCGCGGTACGAGATGCGGAGCAACTTCCTCAGGCACTTGTTCTCAAAGGCCTGGATTTTCTTTTCTGAGTCTGCAAGCAGTGTCCAAGTCTCACAGCCGTAGAGTAGAATAGACACTACGAGGGACTTGTAAAGCCTGTACTTGATGGTGAAGCTGATGGAGTTACTTCGCCATATCCTGTCCAGCCTGGCCATTGCGGATGTTGCTGTACCTATCCTGATACGGATCTCTGCTATGCAACTACCGTCTTTGGACAGGGTGGCTCCCAAGTACTTGAAGCTATTGACCTCTTCTAGCTTCTGGCCGTTCATGTGAATGTTGCTGCTGCTGTCGCTTGTGGTGTTGATCATCACTTTGCTTTTATCCGTACTGATCTCCATGCCATAAGACCCTGCGCTAGTTGAAAGTTTGTCTGTCAGGTTTTGGAGCTCACTATTGCTGCCTGCCATGAGGTCAATGTCGTCTGCGAATCGAAGATTGCACAGGGATCTGCCACCAATAGAGATTGAAGTATGGTGGTCGTGGAGGGTTTCCTGCATGATCTTCTCCAGGAATATGTTGAAAAGGACAGGAGAGAGCAGGCATCCTTGACGGACACCGATCGTCGTCCTGAAGAACTCGCCTGACTGATTGTTAAGTAGAACCGCGCTGCAGGCGTTCTTGTAAAGCGCTTCTATCATTTGGATCAGTCCCTCCTCTATGTTGAACGATCTCATGACTTGCCAGAGTCCGTCGTGCCAGACGCGATCAAATGCTTTCCTGAAATCAATGAAGTTGTGGTAGAGTTCGCGCTGATGCTGCAGATGTTTCTCGATCAGGACGCGGCAGTTGAAAATCTGCTCTACAGTGCTTCTTCCAACTCTGAAGCCAGCCTGTTCTTCTGCCAGCAGTTCCTCGGCGAAAGTTTTGAGGCGGTTGAGAATGATTCTAAGCATTACTTTGCTAGGGTGACTTATCAGACTGATAGTTCTGTAGTTCTGGCACTGTTTCAGGTTTCCTTTCTTGGGGAGCGGGATCACTAGAGACTGTGTCCATTCTACTGGCCATTTCTTTTGCTCCCAGATCTTTTGACAGAGTGTAGTGAGGACCTTCGTTGTTACTTCTCCTCCATGTTTCAACAGTTCAGCAGGTACGTTGTCTACACCTGGAGACTTTCCTCCCTTCAGGCCGCGTACGGCTGCTTCCACCTCTTCAGCTAACACTGGCAGGTCTTCAGCCTTCCTGGCCCCAGCCTGGTTGTTTTGGAGGATGCTGGTGTCTGGCTCAGCCTTGTAGTTATACAAGTCTCGGCAGTACTCAGTCCATCTGTTTAGTACAGCAGTGTTTTCCGTAAGGAGTTGGCCGCTGCTGTCTTCGATGACTGTGGCTGTTCGCTGTTGAGTCTTGGTGAGGGTCCTTAGCGTTTCATAAGCCTTCTTGCTGTTGCCGTTTGCCATGCCCTCTTCCACGCTACAACACTGGTCTTCAATCCAATCTTCTTTGGCTTCTTTCATCCTCTTCCTGATCTTCTTGTTGACAAGTCTGTACTTGTTTGCTGATGTGAGGTCTTCATTCATTCATTCAGTCCTCTCTGCGCCGTCTGGTGCTTGAGGCGACGGCAAGGGAGCGCCACTTTTGTCTGTCAGCTGCTATTTTGGGTGCTGTTTGCAGAGTAAGGCCTCTGTTCTTGAGCTCTCGCTCCACGGTTCGGCGCCACGTCTCCTTTGGTCGCCCACGGTTTCTCTTCCCCTGTGGTGTCCATCTCAGTGCCACCCTTGGTAATGAGTCAGGTGACATTCTGCAAACGTGGCCTAGCCATCTCCATCTCCGTGTGGCGATGGTTTCAGCGATGCTGTCTGCGCCTGCTCTCTTCCGTAGTTCCTCGTTTGTAATCATGTTTGGCCAGAAGACCTTCATGATCCGTCGCAGGCACTTGTTCTGGAAGACATCCAGCTTGCGTTCCGTAGCGGTAGTGGATTTCCAGCATTCTGACCCATATAGAAGGACACTCAGCACGTTGCTCTTAAAAATACGGAGCTTGGTGTGGATGCTCAGGCTTGTGGTCCTCCAGATGGGTTTCAGCATTGCGAAGGCTTGGTTGGCTTTGCTGATTCTTGTGGTGATCTCCCTTGTGCAGTCTCCATCTGTGGTAACCTTGCTGCCCAGGTACGTGAACTCGTCCACCTCTTGCAGAGGTTGGTCATTGATGGTGATTGGGTCGCCCACTATGGTGTTCTTCCTCATGACTTGAGTCTTCCTAATGTTGACCCCGAGACCTATGGAGCTTGCTGACTGTGTCAACTGTTGTGTCTTCTGTTGCATGTCCTGGTTTCTGCTTGCCAGCAGCCCGATATCATCGGCGTAGTCGAGGTCATCCAGCATTGAGGTCAGCGTCCACTGAATTCCCTGCCTCCTTCCCTCTGTGGTGCGGCGCATGATCCAATCAATTGCCATTGAGAATAGGATTGGCGAAAGAATACATCCTTGTTTCACTCCGGTTTCCACCTTAAACGGTTCGGTGAGCTGGTTGTTGTGGACGACTCTGCACTCAAAATTCTTGTACAGGGACCTGATGACGTTGACAAGTTTCTGGGGGATTCCATAGTATCGCAGGATTTTCCAAAGGGAGTCTCGATGCAGACTGTCGAAGGCCTTCTCAAAGTCTACAAAGACCACATAGAGGGATCCATTCCATTCGTTAGACTGCTCAAGGATCTGTCTCAGTACGAAAATATGGTCAATGCAGGACTTGCCTTTCCTAAAACCTGCCTGCTCCCGGCGAAGGATGCCATTCACTGCTGTCGTAATGCGTTCAAGGAGAATGCGGCTGAAGATCTTGCTGGTGAGGGATAGTAAGGTGATGCCTCGCCAGTTGTTACAGTTCCCCAGGTCTCCTTTCTTCGGAAGTTTGACGATGGTGCCGGTCTTCCAATCGCTCGGCGCTTCCTCAGTGTCCCAGATCTTTTGAAAAATCTGACAAAGAAGCTGCGGCGTTACCGTATCTTCTACTTTCAGCATCTCGGGGCACACTCCGTCATCGC